>JBBPCX010000038.1:11571888-11587174 GCA_037974365.1 Hydrocynus forskahlii
GGGGCCCCTTCTTCCCAAGTCAGTCTTAATGCCTCAGCATTAAGGACAACGCCAATTTTTGGACAATGTTTCCAATTTTGTGGACACAGTTTGGGGAAGAACCTTTTATATTTCGGCATGACTGCGTCGCGGTGCACAAAGCAAGATCCATAAAGACATGTTTGGATGAGTTCAGTGTGAAGGAAATTGACTGGCCCACACAGAGCCCTGACCTCAACCCCTTCCAACACCTTTGGGATGAACTGGAACGGAGACTGTGAGCCAGGCCTTCTCGTCCAACATCAGTGCCTGATCTCATAAATGCTCTACAGAATGAATTGGTACAAAATCCCCACAGAAACACTCCAAAACCTCGTGGAAACTAATTCAATTCTAAATTTTGGTGTAATAGCCATGCGCAAGTAACAGTTTACATGCACATTATTATAATATTATAAAGAGGAGGAGGAGTATTTCCAACGTTATTTTATCATATTACCCCACTTGCCTGTTCTGTTATAACTAGGCAAATTATTAAAATGATTATTTTACCATGTTTTCACAATTCGCAGGGAGAGGCCGGGGTGGGCACGTGAAGTCAGATTTTTTTCTTTTTTAGTGACGTCACGGTAGTAACGTTCTGTTCGCTCGTAACGGCCGGGCTCAACAAGATGGCCGGGCGTCGGCACTCGAGAGGCTGAGGTGACAGCAGCATTAACCCTGGTTTTCAGTCGGAAACAGCTTTTTGTGGTGCAGAGCGATACGGCCATCATCCGAGCTAGCAGAATTGATCTGGTTAGGTGTGTGTGCTCGTGTGTGTGTGTGAGGCTTATTCCGTTAAAAACCGCAAGGAGGGTCGGTATCCCAGCATCAGCATCTCTGAAAACAGTCCCATCTCCTCATCCCTGAGACACGGAGACAACGAGACACGGCTGGTACTCGCCTCTACCCGCAGAGAGAGATGTCACTGCTGTGTGTCGGAGGTAAGTGAGTGAGGAGAGCATCTTTGGAGGAGGGATGCTAGGCTGGTTTTCAGTACCAGCTTCTGGTTGTCATTTCTGTGTCCAGTTCAGTCACATCTTTTAGGTCAACATCCTCATTGATCACCAAGCCTGATAATCTAACATGCAGCGTTAAAATCGCTAGAAGTGGGTTGCAATTTGTGTTGCAAATTGAACAGAAGCACTGCTGTGGCATTAAGCCTCTGTTATGTAGTACATATCTATCTATCTATCTATCTATCTATCTATCTATCTATCTATATATATATATATATAAAGTAGGAGATGCTCCATCTGCACGGGTTCCTCAGCATTAAGGGGCGTGTTCTCACGAAGCTTCACATTTTTACAAATCAGCCCTTTTTACTCGAATAATGCTAGGGGAAAGAGAACAACAGACTACTAATGACACTCTCTTTTTATTATACACCAATGTACAGCTTGTAAATGCATAGGAGCGGTAAAAGGTATGGAAAGACATCCTGTATCAAACATGGTGGGAGCTCTTGAATAGGATGGGATGCTGAGAGCTCACAGCTAAGGTATTCATTTTCATTAGAAACCAGGCTTTTGTTAAAGCGCCCCATAAATGTGTGACTGGATGGTGTGGCTTAGTCAAAGAGGTTGATTCAAAACGAAGAATCAAAAAGAAGTGCACCGAATAATTGGTCAGTGATGAAATCAACACAGAAGTCAGTCATTTGTGCCAGCTTTAACCATCATTCATATGTGGTATACACTGATACAGATCTAAACCTGTGATGCAAGCACTGATACTGACCTAAACCTGTGATGAGTTCATTAATACAGACCTAAACCTGTGATGCATGTGTTGATACAGACCTAAACCTGTGATGCATGTATTGATACAGACCTAAACTTGTGATAAATCCATTGATACAAGCCTAAACTTGAGATGCATGCATTGATACAAACCTGAACCCATGATGATATCATTGATAAAGACCTAACTCATGATGCATGCACTGATACAGACCAAACCAGTGATGCATATATTGATGCACAAACCTGCGGTGCATGCATTGAAACAGACCAAAAGTTATGATGCATATATTGAAATAGACCTAAACCTGCCATGCATTTATTGAAATAGACCTAAACCTGCCATGCATTTATTGAAATAGACCAAAACCTGCCATGCATTTATTGAAATAGACCTAAACCTGCCATGCATTTATTGAAACAGACCTAAACTTGCCATGCATTTATTGAAATAGACCTAAACTTGCCGTGTATTTATTGAAATAGACCTAAACCTGCAATGCATTTATTGAAATAGTCCTAAACCTGCAATGCATGTATTGATTGGTATGCATCTAAACTTTGATTCATGCACTGATATCGTCCTAAACCTGTCATTCAATTTAGTTGTGGCTGCCATTGTTAACCTGTGGCCTTAAGGGTTAAGTAAGTGGGTTGTTTCTTGCTGAACTTCATTTACTTTCATCATTCAGAATTGCCCTTTTACAAAGAGAACACGCGTGAATACATTAACACATGTTCCCCGGGATTGCTGTAAAAGCACTGCTCAGAATTCCTCACATGCTGAATTGCATTTGCATGCTCACCCACATCGCTTCACGTCCGTGGCATGTCTGCCACCGATCTGGAATGAAACAGGCACAGCTTCCACAGCTAACGTCCAAGATCGACAGTGGGTGTGTGGGTGTGTGTCAAAGAGCCTGGATAGATTCTTGGCAGTTGCTTTAATAACCTGGGCAGATGCACAGTGATACTTGACGGGTCTATTGGATGGATTTATATATTCAGACTGCCATGTTTGTTTGCAGCCATTTACGTTTTTCCCTTGTACCTTATAGAATTTTGATACTTGTCATTTTTCCCCAGATTTAAAGTAATTGCTTTTCTTCATAATTAATTGAAGTAATTGGTTTGCTGCACAATATAAGCTTGTTAGAAATTAGGAATGCATTAAATGTCATGACCAGTTTCAATTTCTTTGTAACCAAATTGGCTAAGGGCCCAATTTTTTGTAGAGCAAAGTTACTGCATCATTGGCTACAAAAACACATACAACACTGTAATGCATTTCCTGTTCTTTATATTACACAGAATTGAGCTAAAGGGACATTTTAAACTCTTAAGGGAAAAATCAGTTACCAAGTTATTTAAAAAATTTGCTAGAGGCACAGCAGAAACATTTGAATACAGCACATGTGCACTCAAGCCTCACATTATGTATGCCATTAAAAGCTGCAATTGAGATAAGATAAGATAAGATAAAACTTTATTAGTCCCAAGAGTGGGAAATGTCAGTTGTTACGACAGACAGTGGACAGTACAAAAGTAAGAGCAGCAAAAAACAACAGAAAAACAACAGAAAAAGCTATACACAACACATATATAACCTGTGTAAGAATATGTATGTATGTAAACACCGAATAGCAGGAATTGACAAAAAAAGTAAGCAGCATTAAAAGTAAAAAACAGTAACAGAGTTTAAGAATAATAATAATACACTTTTTAGCACATTAAATGTGTTACATTTAATGATCAAATTGTCAATCTCATTGATTTCTTTAGGAACTTACTTTAGAATGTTAAAATGACTGAATATGGTAACATGGAGGGGTGTGTGTGTGGATGGGTGGGATGGTGGGTGGTGTATTATACTTTAGTCCCCAATGAGCCACAAGATACATTTCAAAATGGATGTAGATGTGGATTAATGTAGTTGCTCTGTTGTTACGTATACTCAAGTATATCCAAGCAAACATTAATAATACACTGTTATTAATGTTTGTTTAGGGATAAAATATTTAAGCACTCTTATTATTGACTGCTCAGCTACTCAACAGAACTTGCAATAGTGGCCATTTGTTGCCTGTGTAAAAGCTTTATTTTTAGATCTACCTCAGGAAATTGTTTTAAGTTATTTTATGGATTGATAGATACGCTTAAACATCTTCTTGCTGTTACACACTTATTTGTTAATTAGAGTTCTCAGTCAGTTAAATGAATTTTCAACAAGGGTTTTGCCATCTTTTTTTCATAACAATGTCATATTCCTTTCACAAGCTACATAATAAGATATGCCAATATTGCGTTTGTACAGTCCTTATATAGGCTATAGAAGAAAGTGCTTTAGAAGGTGAAATGTCATATTACATGGTTATAAAAGCATATAGGCATATATGATTGCATTGTATTTTTTTATTCCCGTGATAGTTAGATTGTCTTCTGCCCCTTGAGGGGCTGTGCACTTAATCAGCCCTGGGTTTGTGCTGAAGGTGGATTTTTAATGGGAGCTCCCCCTGCCCCCCTCCGAGTCTCTGTCCCACTGAAGCACACATGCGTTATTTTTAGTGGCGGCGCCCACAGATTAACTGGAGCGCGAGCGGAAGAGAGGAAGAGGGAGAGGGAGTGCACGTGCGCGGAAGCCACGTGGCAGGGGTGGTGGGGGGCAGGCAATGGGGAGGAGGGCTCTTGGAGGAGGAGAAGGAGATGGTCCAGGAGCCCATCATGATGAATGACTGTTAACTGACTTTAATTGTAAGGAGTTTAATCTGTGATTATTGTGTCTGATATCTAATCGCTGGTTATGTATTGTATCTAATTCCCACCTCTTTCTAATGTGATGAACTGCTTAGGCTGTTGTAAATGAGAACAAGCCAGAATAGATGTCTACAGTATCACTATTCAGGAATGTATAGTTTACAGACTACCTTGTCAGCATGTAAAATAATCTATACAGCCTGCTTCACACACATTAAAGCAATCTTAAAGATTAAAAAGAGACAACCCAGCCCAAAGTGAAGGGTGGGAGTAGCAGATTAAGAAGAGAGCTTTGAATTTTAATGCCACCTTCACACTGAAGCGTACCATCCACGTTGCCTGGGTTTACATTAATTATGAATGGCCACAGTGACGTCAAGATGTCTTAAAAAAGTCACATCTTCTGAGATCCCCAAAGCACAAGTGACAGCAGTTTTTCTGTCTCCTTCTGAGAGCCCCTTCAGTCTAGACCTGCTTCAATCCAGAAGTCCTAAAGCCTCTTGCATGCATTTTCTTGTAAACTGGACTGATTGACTAGAAAAATCTTTTTTTTTTTAAGTGTCTTGAATAGTTCTCCATAATATTGTTGCTTCTGTGAAATGATTGAAATAAAATGAAACACAAAAATAGAATTAGCTAAATATGAAAAACTAAAATTTGTAAATTAATTTTCTCACAAATATACTCAGAGAAGTACAGTTATTTTACTTAGGTAAATGCACCCACCTCTGGATGAGTTCATGTTTTTAACAGTGATGATGTTAAATTTGCATGTCGATGAATATTAGTGATGCGTGGGCCTGTTTTTTATTACCCACACCCACCCGATCCATTATGAGGGCCAATATGCTCCGTCCGAACTGCAAAACTGTTCGTTATTCAACCACACAAACCAAATCCACAGTGTTTATGTAAGCTGGTTATAACTTAAATGGATCACTGTCTTGCCTTGACACTTTTTGATCTGCTTCACCCGTACCTGCAAAATTTTCGAATAAGCTGACCTGAACCCACCCGACCCACGGAACCCATGGGTTTCAGATCAATTAACGCATCACTAATGTTACATCTTGATTTAACTGATAGCTTATTTTGCATCTTTTGAACTTTCCTATCTTTCTCTTTGTTACAGTGAAAAAAGCCAAGCTAGATGGACCACAAGGTTGGATCATCACTCTGAGTTTGCCTTTATTTGCTTTCTGTTTTCTTACTCAGCTTAGTATCCCACTCAGTACGGTCACTAATAGATTGAAACATGTCTGTTTGTTACAGAGAAATTCAACACTTATGTGACACTTAAGGTGCAGAATGTAAAGAGCACCACCATTGCTGTGCGAGGCAGTCAGCCTTGTTGGGAACAGGACTTCATGTTGTAAGTAACACCCCTCTCGCTCTTAGAAGCACAGGAGATCTAGCTGAAGTCACAGTTAAACTGTAGTACTTAGGTAGCAAGTTTAGAGGTGGTATCAGAAGGAGCAAATTTATCTCCAGTGTTATTTACTGTGTGACACAGAGTCCTTGCGTCAGCTTTCAGACTTCTGCACAGTTAAATCTAACTGTGATCAGAAGGCATTGATGTTGTTTTCTCAGGCAACAGGCAACAGAAGCTCCCTGGGTAGCGGCAGAGGCACAATTCTCTAATGGCTGTCTTCTCTACTGCGTAGATTTTGCCTGGCACTGACTATAACATTTCTGAATTTTAAATTGAAGATTTTAAGTGCAAACCAAGGCTCTTGCAAACCAAGTCCACTTAATAAAGGCTGGAAAGATTTTCCACTTCCTTAGTTAAAATGTCTCCTTCATGAATATTTGTAGTTTAAATATTATAGGAAAGAGGAATCAATAAGCAAATTCAGCTATGTTTCTTTTTTGTATTTTTCCATGTTAATCAATTGAGCCCCATGGCTCTTTATGTAAAATCAGTGCATTTCCATTCTCGGCTTGTGTTGTTGTTTGGTAATTTCTTGCTGCCTTGTTGTATGCCCTGTAATCTATAAAGGGTCTTATTTGTGATGTATTTGATCTCAAGACAGCATAATCTTTTATGCTTTTCCCATTTGAATGGGAGGTCATGGTTATATCACGTACATGAAGCTGTCGTGGCAAACTTTAACATTTGCAGAATCATGTAACATGTTTCTCTCTGTTTCCCTTGTTCTCTCCCTCAGTGAGATTAACAGGCTAGATTTGGGACTGACAGTGGAGGTTTGGAACAAAGGCCTGATCTGGGACACCATGGTGGGCACCCTGTGGATCCCTCTGCGCAGCATTCGCCAGTCCAATGAGGTATAGCGCAGATGGCCTGCTTGCCCCCAACAGCCTGCAGCACTGTTTACCCTCTGTAGGCATATACATTCAGAACGTGGCCAGCTGGCATTTCATTCTCTTAAATCTTAAATTATTCATAAATATATTTGCAGACCAAAAAGGACTTTTTGCCTTCAGATCAGTGGCTCCCAACTATGGCCCCATGGTATTTTCCTCTTTTTAGTGTTTTTTCTTCTATACCGCACCCATTTCTCCGCAGAAAGGTCTTGTTAAATAGCTGGCAATTTTGTTTCTTAACCACCATTCCTCCTCCTCATTCCTGTATTATAGGAAGGACCAGGGCAGTGGCTGACTTTAGACTCCCAGGTCATCATGGCAGAAAACGAGATCTGTGGCACCAAAGATCCAACTTTCCACCGTGTGCTTCTGGACACCCGTTTTGAGCTACCTTTAGGTGAACGGACCACACACTTTTGTTTCTCAAATTGGGCATGTCACTGACAACTGCATCATATAACTAAGAAAAGTGTGATTTTAGACATTCCAGAGGAAGAGGCTCGCTACTGGGCCAAGAAACTGGAGCAGCTAAATGCCATGAGGGACCAAGATGTGAGTTTTCTTATTCTAGACTTTTGAACTTCCAGTCTCATCACTGATAAAGCAGAAGGGCAGAGCAGCCTTTAATTGAGCAAGTCTGTCACTCAGACACCCTGAGTGAGCAATGGCTTTATTACCTTTCTCCTTGTCCCACTGGACCTCTCCAGTGCTGTTCCGGTGACATGAAGAATATTAAAAGCTATCTTGTCAGCACTTCACTTGTTAAAGTCTTCTATTGAATGTGTGCTGTTTATTGACTTTACAGTACTCCTACCAGGAGGAGCATGAGAGACCACTTCCAGTGCCATCAACACAGTGCTGTGAGTACGCACACGCACTCAAATTCATATACACGAGCACAGACAGTCATCACATACAAGATTAATAACCAAGCCCCTGACTATTGGAGGGAACTAAATATCATCTCAAGATGTGTCAGCTTTCAATGAGTCTAAATCATAAGCATTTCAGCATTAATTGAATATGTCATGAATAAGTTTCCCCAGGGTCTGGGACAGATACATGCATGAACACCTGAGCAGAGAGAGGCGATGTTGAACTGACACAGCTAGACAGCTTTTGACTGATAGCTCTGATTAGGATGACACACACTGCCCAGATCACAGCTAGCCTGCAGCAGCAAGGTCACACTCCCCCTCTACTAATGTCCAGTTTTACACCCATGTCACATCTAGCATAGATTCACTGGCAAGATTTGTGAATTCCTTGCTCACTCATGGTCACAGAGAGGCAGCATTGTTTTCATAACTGACGTTGTGATCTATAACAGATTTCCTCATTGCTCTGTTAGGTAACTGGAGCCTGTGGGGAGATCAACAAAGTAAGCTTCTTTGATTTTGTTGAGGTCGCAGGCACCCTAAAGCAAGTTATGCTCATGTCCACGTTGTTGCATGTATTATGGACAATATACTTGAACTTCTATGTTTGCTCTAGGTGCTTAACTAATATATCTATTTCTCTGGACTTCCAGATGATGATCCAGACAGTGCAGTAGATGACAGAGACAGTGATTACCGCAGCGAAACCAGCAACAGCATCCCTCCACCCTACTACACCACGTCCCAGCCTAACGCATCCATGCACCAGTACCCCATCCGACACATGCACCACAGCTACGATGACATGCATGAGTATGACTACGATAATCAGAGGGCCATGAGGTAAGCAGCACTAGGGCCTCCCATTCCTGTTTTGACTGCCTCGCTATATGTAGTGTGTAGATTGTTACTCCTTATGCTAGTGCTGTTAACTTGAGTTCTGTTTCAGCTGATAACTCATTATGTGTAACTATGAAATCACTAAATCCTTGTTAACTTCGTCAGAATATTCGTTGGTCCCTGTATACAAGGCCTTGGATGAGCTGTCATTGTATACACACCATTGGTGCTCAGTGGTGCCCCACAGTGAGTTGAATACCAGAGACACGTATGAGCCAGCACTCTTCCATAAATGCTCGTTTTGCACCTCTCCAAAACGAGCAGCAGTCTTCTGTCCATTTTATCATTCAAAGCAGGTGTTTCCCAAACTGTTGCATTGAATGCTTGGATGCATTAAAGACTCCCATACCTCCCTTTGCAGTGCACGCTCATTAAGTGCTTTTATGACTCGTTACTGAATGGACACACACTGTATTTGTGCTATCGGACAGCTTTGGTAAAGAGTCTTTATGCAGCCTGGTGAACCAACCGCCTGTGGCCATGTTGGGCCATGTTGTGTTCATTACGGCTGTCCTTTCAAAGCCCGATGCAAAGAAGCCGTAACTCATGCTCCTCCTCTTCCTGCCTTGTCCCTCCCCTTCCCTCCTCCCAGACGCTATGATAGTTTAGACTCCGCCACCAACGGCCGCAGTGATCTCGATTCGGCCTCCGGCTCAAGCAGGCGGACCAGCCGCCAGTACTCCTTAGACAGTAGGCACTCGCTCTCTGATAGGTGGGTCTCTGTAGCTCCTTACCTCCACCCTTCACTTCCTCCTCTTCCTCCTCCTGCTCCAGCCTGTGATTCCGTCCCGCTGTGATGATGTCGTGGAATTGGACGTGTCTGGTCCTGTGGTCCTCGCTGTGCTTGCATGCATGCGCACAAACCCTCCTCTTTTACATGCGTTCTCTACATTAATATTGATGACTATTTATATATGTATCTCTTTTTCTCTCTGTGTACTTGATGATGCTGTTGTGACATATTTTGTGGCGCCTGGCCCTTGAATGTTTCCGGTTCTTTTCGCTGTCTGTTGTGCTGTGAAGTCTGAGTTTAGTACCATGTCAGGTCAGCTCAGTGTTTTGAGTTGAGGAGTATGGCCATGTGTTTTCTGCTGGTAGGCTGCTATTTGCTTGTCCTGTGCCTGACAGAGTTAGAGGGCCACTCTATGATTCTGTGTGTCTAACTTCAGCCACAGTAATTACAGAGCTGTTAGAAAGCCCATGCCTAGAGCTGGCAGCTGGCAGGGTTGCGTGGATGGATGGGGCTTTGGTAGGAAGGGGCACGCTTTACTGCGTGATCTCCTCTGGGTTCACCAGTGTCGTCTTTGTTCTGTACTGGTAATTATGGGGGTGTTTGGTATAAGAGGGATATTAAATATTTTTGGTGGGGAGCGAACTGTGTGTCTCAATTCAAGCACTGTGCACTATATTCTTACACTATGCAGTATATACACTGATCAGCCGCAACAATAAAATCTCTCGCAGGTAAAGTGAAGAACTTTGATTATCTCATTACAGTGGCCTCTGTCAAGGAGTGGGACATATCGGGCAGCAATTGAACAGTAAATATTTGAAGTTGATGTGTTGGAAGCAGAACAAATGGGCACGTCAAAGAATCTAAGAGATTTTGACAAGGGCCAGATTGTGATGGCTGGACAGCTGGGTCAGAGCATCTCCAAAACGGCAGGACTTTTGGGTTGTTCCTTATATGCAGTGGTGGCTACCTACCAAAAGTGGTCCAAGAAATGACAACCAGTGAACCAGTGCCTGGGTGATGGGTGCCCAAAGCTCATTGATGTCTATGGGGAGGGAAGATGCTGTCCATGGGGAGTGATGTCCATGGGGAGTAAAGCCCATCTAGTTCAATCCTGCAGAAGAGCTACTGTAACAAAAAACGTTTATATGCATATGATAGAAAGGTATCAGAACACATTGTGCATCACAGTTTGCTGCATATAGGACTACATAATCGCAGATTGGTCAAAGAGCCCATGCTGACACCTGTCCACATCCGGTCTATGTAATGGGCATGTCAGCCTCAGGAAGCAATGGAAGAAGGTGGCCTGGTTTGATGAATCACATTTTTATCATATGGAAGTATGCATTGCTTACCAGGTGAAGAGATCCTAGTGCTATGGGAAGAAGGCAAACCAGCAGAGGCAGTGTGATGCTCGGGGCAGTGTTCTGCTAGGAAACATTGGGTTCTGGTATTTGTGTAGATGTTACCTTGATATGTACCACCAGAACAAGTACATGGCAACAGTGTTCCCTAATGGCAGTGGCTTTTTTCAGCATTATAATGCTCCCTGCCACACTGCAAAAGGAATGGTTTCCGGACCATGTCAGATAGGTGTTGACTTGGAATTCCTTGGATCTCAGTCTAATCGAGGATCTGTGGGATGTGCTGGGCAAACTAGTCCAGTTTATAGAGGCCCATCTCGCAGTTTGCAGGACTGAAAGGATTTGCTGCTCACGTCTTGGTGCCATATACCACTGCACACCTTCACAGGTCTTATGGAGTCCATGCCTTGATGGCTCAGAGTTGGTTTGGATGACTGTATGAGGCAGATAATGTTATGTATGAGGCTTTAATGTTATGGCTGATCAGTGTGCTTCATTATTTGCTTCCTGAATTGAAATATAGCGCACAATGCTACACTACATGTCACAGACAAATTACTATTGAATTGCACCTCCACACAAACATGTTCATTTTAACCCTTAAATGGCAAGAGTTGTTCAAAACTGTTCAAATGTCCTGGCATAATTACTTATTTACGTTCCTTGTGAAGTACTCAAATAAATTACAATTTTTTTCAATTTTTATGTGAAGACCTGAAAATATATGGGCAAACTGTGAAGGATGGTTTCCTTTCTGCAAAATAAGACCTTAATTGCAAGTGACCTAATTACTGGGAAATATAGAATCTGCACAACACACAATGCATTTTGCACTTACTACTTGCACTAAAATTCGCTAGTACAATACAAAAGTCCTCGATCTGAGAGAACTGTGTGTGTGTGTGTGTGTATGTGTCTCCAAGGGAGAAAGAGAAGGTGTCAAAGATCAATAAGTTCAGTTCAGAAGGTTCAGAATGATTACTGTATAGGCTCAATAGGTATGTGTTTTTGCAGTTTATGAGTGTGTGGTTTGTATGATATTTTCTCAGGTCTCATATTATCTCACTATGGCACTATGGCACTATGGCCTGCTAAACAGCTCAGCTGTTACTTCTGTCTTTTAAATATGGTCGAAGCTGATGGTCCACAATCACTGTGGTAGATATTAGTCTCTGTCTGTCTCCTGTCTTTCTATCTTTTTCTTGCTCTTAAATGGACAGCTTTTTTATCACTATTGACTATTCCTTAGGCTTTATTTTGCTTTTGTCTTCTGGCTTGTTACGTCTTTTGGGTAGTTTTGATGTCTGCTTTCTCTTCAAATTACTTTACTTAATTAGTGTCAATTCTTTTCCATTACATTGCACTGACGTTCACACAAACACAGATGGTACCACACACATACACCTGTACCTTTTACCTATTTGTCAGTGCTCCCACTTTTTCCTCCCTACACTCTAACTCTTATCCCTACAAAACTTAACAGCATCTGTCCTAGTTCTACTCCTCTGGTTGCCCTCCTGCTTGTGTCTGACTTCTCCCTTTCTCTGCAGTCCCACGGGCTCCAGTCGCTACGCTTCGTCAGGCGAACTGAGCCGTGGCAGCTCCCAGCTGAGCGAGGAGTTTGGCCCAGAAGATGGCGAGAGTTTCCGAGGTTCCGGAGAGTTCTACGATGAGAATGACTCCTACCATTCTTGCCACTCCTCAGTCAGCTACGGTAAAGATTCACCCGACTGGGATCCAGACGAGCCTCAGGCTGTCTACAGCGATGAGGGCAGCTACATCAAAGACGGTGGCGAGGAAGGCGCACTGTACGAAGATGAAGATGGAGAAGTCTACGAGCAGGAGGAAGGGGAGTATCCCTATGAGGAAGAGGAAGAGGGAATGGTCTACGAAGAGGACGAAGAGTACCCTCTGGATGGCACTCTCAGCGAAGACCAAGAGCCACCCTACACTCCCACCCCAACCAGCGTAGCTCCCACGTTGGCCCCAGAGGCCCCTAGCACCCGGCCTCCTCTAGAGAAGCAGGCATCTCTGCACCAGCAACAGCAGCCCCCACAAACCCAGCCTCCGTTCCACCCCATGGAGCCTCACACAGAGGCCGTACCAAAGCAGCAGAGCTTTGAAGACTTCAGCAAACCCCCGAGCCCACCCCTGGACTCCCAGCCGGAGCCCTTTGCCCCTGCAGCAGTGCCACCCACACCTGCTGCAAAGCCCGTGGAAGAGCCCCAGCCTCCAACTGAGCCTTCAGACACTGAGCGCCCACCTGAAGCCCTGTCTGAGAAAACAGAGGCTCCCCCGGAAAGGTAAATAATGATGGAGATGATGGTGATTATGATCATGATGATTATGATGATAATGATGTTGATGATAACAACCATAATAAAAACAATAGTTAGAAGTGTGTCTTACTTCTCACCTTTCACAAATTCAAGGCTTAACACACAGAGAACATAAGAGTTATGGTGAGGAAATAAAAAGGTATTAAGCTTACATTTCAAGGACGAAAGACTAGATCAGTCACTGAAAGATTGCAGTAAGGTAAAGTGGAAAATGTATATTTCAAAGTATGAAATCCAGTCATTCTTAGCATGTAGGTCTAAGGGTGTAAGGTATGGAAGACGATAGCAAGATATGCAATGACTAGGAAAGGAATGACTTTAAAATATAGAAGCGGAAATTCGTGCTATTCGTGTTGAGAACCGTTAAAAAATTGGTAGTAGTTTGTAGAACCAGTCCCTTGGACCAACAGTGCTGTTATCAGTATTTATACAACATTGTATGTATTCTTACGTAAGTGGCGTTTTCAAATGGTTAATGGTAGATTGGATAACTAGGAGGGATGTGAGCATTGCAGACATTTGTAGCACTTGCTCCTCCCTCATTATGTAAACAGGAAACTCAGGAAACAGTTTAGCTTGTTATTTCTCCAGAAATAATATAATTAATACAAAAAATTTAATCTTTTCACATATTTTCATGTTATATTATGGAGACTAGTATGAATAAGATAAGATAAACAATAGTAGTTTAAATATGGTTATCAGTAAAATCTTAGCAACTCCCAACCCTAATAAAGATGATTAGGGTTGAAGGGACTACTGTGACTTGGATCAGACTTATCAGACTTATACGACATATTTCTGGGGATAGAATTAATCAAATTTCACACAAAATAAACATCAAAGAGCAAAAGATGCACAAATACAAAGCAGGAAAGACATCGTGTTGCCTAGACCACTGGCTTCCAGTCTTGGTCCTTACACATGTAAGTATTTTCACTGCTCTGACGTATCCATGTGTGTTTATAGCTGATTAGTAGGATCATCTATGTTCAAGCAGGTAAAACTCCAAAATATGGCAGACAGAGGAACTTCAGGTCCATGGGTGAATGTGACATAATGCTAAGCTGTAATACTCCTTTTTGTTTTTTCCAGTGTGGCAAGGCGTGAAGAAACAGTGGACCCTGCTGAGCGAGCCAAAGCTAACTGGCTACGGCTCTTCAACAGGGTGCGCCTTCAACTGCAGGAGGTGAGTGAAGCCACACACTGGAACTGACTCCCTGGACTGCCCTGTTTCTGTATTCATTTAAAAAAGGGCATAGTTTGATGAAGCCGACATAGGGCAGGCAGGGAAGTGTCCAGAGAGAGAAGAGCATTGTTTTTGTGTGGCTTCTTTTTAAGTCTTCACCTCAGTTCTGTTAGATAGCATCGCTCCATTAGTACTTGGTACTTTTGGTTTAAAAGTTTTCTGTTTTCTTTCCTTCGTTTGCTTATGTTTTCCATCATTCTTTCTGTTGTTATTTGAAATTTGTTTGTAATTTGTTTGACTGTTATTCTTGTTTTTTTGTGTGTATTTTTAGTTTGTCACTTTTTTGTGTTTGTCCTCCCCATCGTTGTTTTGTGTTTTTCTTTTCTTTTCAGTTTTTGTCATAGCCATAGCGATTGACTTGCTCTCCCTTGATTGGCCAAGGCTGGATAGCTGTCAGAAAGGTGGGTGTGTCTCTGTGTGAGCTGAGCTAGCCAGTCTCCCTGCTGAGGAACTGCCTCCTTCAGCTTTGGAGATGAATGTGCAGTTATGGCCAGATGATGATCATAGAGAAAGTTAAAGCTGGCGCACAAATCTGCTTTCATCAGCTCAGGGGCTGGGTGTGACGTCAATGAGAACAGCAGCCACATATCTCCAGGCCCAATTTGGGTCCAGTCACAAATTAGGCCATGAACCTTTCTCTAATAGGAGCAGTACCCAATGCAATGACAGTCTGTGGGTTTCAAACTGTAGCAAATAAGGATTTTAATATTGTCTAGACGAGAATGTGGTAATTGATGAAACTCTGGGTCTGAACCTGTGTCTTGGCTGTCCACAGGCCCGGGGCGAGACTCCAGGACTGGCATCACTGTTTCTACAAGCAGGGTGAGTGACATGCCGAGTCGAAGAGTTTCTTTCACCGTGGGTTTTATTGTAACACAAACACAAGGCATACAGAAACCACTACCAGGTTAATGCCCGCACCCCGAACAGACAGACAAGGGAGACTATATACAGATACAGAGACTGGGAGAACCAATA
>JBBPCX010000038.1:11587274-11598107 GCA_037974365.1 Hydrocynus forskahlii
GCAAGTTGTCCAGGTCCTGAAGCAGCAAAACAGCCCCAGACCATCACACTACCACCACCACGTTTTACTGATGGCATCATGTTCTTTTTCTGAAATACTGTATTACTTTTACGCCAGATGCAAAAAAATAAGAATTCAGAAAGGGGGCAAATACTTTTGCACAGCACTGTATGTTAACTGTACTTTTAATAAAACATTTTTTACAGAGACTCACTAAGTACACAACCCAGTGTCTATTTGCACAAACACACAAATAAGTTAATAAAACAACATTAACAAGTCTGGGCATCCTTGATTTGAAAGGAAAATACTACTACATGAAGGTAATGGTAATTGGACCATGCTGCTCTTCACGGCTGTTTCACATTTTCTTGGTCACTAATTCTGCATCTTGCAATTTTCACTTTGCCCAGGCCTGGAGGAGCCCTGTACAGCATAGACAGCATGCCAGACCTGCGTAAACGGAAGGCGATCCCGCTGGTCCGCGATTTGGTGAGTCATATTTTCGATCACCATGCCTTTGCTTAGGTCATAGTTTCCACATAAACTGCACTGTGATATTAAAAGCCTAGTTCATCACAGATAAGGCCCAGATCCATTAGCAAGATGGGTCCATGCTGATGTTTGGTCACGCTCCGTTCCTTGGGTGGCAATTACATGGAACTTTCAGCTCATGTTTCAGCTTTGACAAATGAGTCTTGTTCACTCGTAACATTTTCAGCCCCTCGCTAAGTTATGCATTCTGTGGGTGAACTTGTTTCCCCCGGCGGCCTACTTTCTGAGCTTGATATCTGTACTTTGTTTTTGATTCTCCACTTAGTTCAACACCCAGAGCCCAGATTTCTTCTCCTGCTATTCTAGTTTTATTGAGATTGTGTGATTGTCCCTCCATCCATTCCTGAAGAGTTGTTTCCTTCTGTGATCGACTCAGGGAAGATGGAATAGAGCATCGGAAACAAGAGTGTTTCTTTCTTTTTTGCTCTCTCTCTTTCACTCTTGTTTTTTTTCTTTTTCCTTTTATCTGCAAAATCACATCATTATTTTCTTTATCCTCTCTCTTTGCCCCACATCTGTCCAAGCTTCACCACTCCAAAATCTTGAGACAATAATGCTCTGTACAACATGGTAGTACTGGTAGGGGGTTCCTGGTTCATTCCAAGAAGGATCGACAGGCAATTTGATCTTTTCAATGAAAGGGATTTAGAGCCTCAGTTCTTCCTCTGACCTATTTCTGTGTCCATGATCAAAGCACTTCAGGGCTGTGCTGGCCAAGACATTGTTGTGTCCATGTATTGCCATCAAACATTAATATGATTTTTCTTGTTATTTAAGGATAACAAAACAACATTAATTCAGTAAAATGCTTCTGGGTGGTTTGAAAGAGCAGTTCAACATACATACAGCTCAATAAAGTTTCCTTTTTGAACACATGGTTCCTGTCTGGTAAGCATGAACAATACTGTGTGTTTTGTAATTTTTAATCAGCCCAGTCAAAACAGGCTTTGTCAGACCTGTAAGAAGTAACATTAAGTCATTATCATCTGAAACCATGATTATCCTGATTCTGAGCCAAGTCTGACTCAACCGAACACCTCTGGCTGAAACTGAGCTCTCCTCACTCTGTAACTTCTGACTCAGGCTGAAAGCTTTGACTCAAACTAAGCACTTCTGACTCTAACTGATCATTCTTGACACAAACCCTGTGAAACACTGTATCAGAGCAGACAGTGGAACCGATTGCTACCTCACGCTCTGAATCCCTGTTGAAGAGGGAGAAAAATTTGCATACTGCACTAAATAGTCCAGTGGTTTGTCTGTTTTAATCCAGCTTACCGTGAGCCGGTGCTGGCCAGCCTGACAGGAACAAGTGCCGACAAGAACAGCATTAAAATGCATGTCAAACACAATTCATCTGAGACACTAAAGACTGGCCTCCTTGTTCACCTTCTCTGCTCCTTTTCCTCCCACTCTTTACCTCCTGCTTCTCTACTTTCTTCTCTCTCTTTTTGTTCTCTCTGCTGTCTTCCTTGTCACAATCTCTTCTGTCTGACTTTCAGTTTTACATAAACTTTTCAGAGCTTGTTCATCTTAGATCACAAAACATTTCTTTATGATTGCTTACCATTGAGCTCTTGATTGTTTTTACAAAGTGTTTTTTGTTAAAAACTGTTTTCTGATGTGATTGTACTTTTGATGTTTTGAGAGTGTTGGAAATGCCCTACATAGTAATGTCCTTTTTTAATGTTTTTCCTTTTTTGCATCTCATTTTCAACAGGCAATGGTGAGTGTGATTTTTTAATGTGGTTTTATTAACTTATTTGGTTTGGTTATAGTTGGAGAAAAGGAAAAGTAATGGAAAATTGTCTGTTAGATCAAGAACATTTTTATATCATATCCCAGTCCGTTAATGATAGCGGAATATTTGACCAGCATTTCCTAAATGTAATATATTGAAGTAGCACTGCCTTGGCTATAATATGCATTTAGTGCATAACATTGTCATAATTTATTGTACATAATTATTTATTAATGTATATATTTTCTTTCTGTTTCAGTCCCTCGTCCAAAACTCTCGCAAGGCTGGAATCACCTCAGCTATGGCCTCCAGCACCCTCAACAACGAAGAACTGGTATGCCTACATACTCTTCTTTTTTCTCCCCTCCCATCTCTCTGGGTTACCGTCTCTGATTTGTAATGTTCTCATGTGGTTTTGGTCATACAGAAGAGCCATGTGTATAAGAAGACCCTCCAGGCTCTTATCTATCCCATCTCCTGCACTACACCACACAATTTTGAGGTGTGGACGGCCACCACACCCACCTACTGCTACGAGTGTGAGGGGCTGTTGTGGGGCATTGCGCGCCAGGGCATGCGCTGTACTGAATGTGGGGTTAAATGCCACGAGAAGTGCCAGGACCTGCTAAACGCTGACTGTTTACAGAGTAAGGCCTCCAAAAATTCACTTGAATCTTTTGTTTTTGTCTCCTTGGTTGCGCTTTTCTTCTTTAGCACCAACTGGTCTCTCTTTTCTTTGCTTATGAAGTGAATATATGACCCGATTCTCTCTGTACAGAGTCTCGTCGTACTGTTTAGTGCAGGTAGTTTTTGTTTTTCTGTTTTCAGTGGAGATCATTATGCACTTTTAATTTGTTCTGAAATGTAGTTTGTACATGTAGTTTGTACTGTCTTGCCTTTTACCGACTGAACTTTCATTAATAAATTGCTAATGAGAGTCAGTTGACCTGTTAGTGCAGTATTCTGGAAGTTTCCCAACCTCTTTTCATCCACCACTCCCTCTTTGGTTCTTGTCTTTCAGGAGCAGCGGAGAAGAGTTCTAAGCATGGCGCTGAGGACCGCACACAGAACATCATTATGGTGCTGAAGGACCGCATGAAGATCAGAGAAAGGAACAAACCAGAGATCTTCGAGCTCATCCAGGATGTGTTCGGAGTGATTAAGGCCACACACGTCACCCAGATGAAGCAGGTCAAGCAGAGTGTGCTGGATGGAACATCCAAGTGGTCAGCCAAGATCAGCATCACAGGTCAGGGGTCACCCACCTCCACTGCCACATGTGCCATTCTGTGGCTACGCATGTCATAGTGTAGCTGTACAATAGGGCCTAGTTTCTCCGACCTTGATTATCTGTTCATGAGAGATTTAACATTTAAATAACTTCCACTTTTTAAAAATTATTATTAGCCAAACATTTAAAAGAATAAAATTATTTACTTAAAGCAAAATTGTTGCTAACATGATGTCAGAATCTAGCAATTATATGTCACAGTACACAATATGTACCTCGATATTTTAAAATCTTCTCTAATGGATGTATGTGAACCATTTTTTTTCTTTTTTTTGTTTGTGAGAAGACCCATAGTAGAGGGTGAGAGAAACGAAACATCAAACCTAGCCTCATGTAAACAGTGTAAAAGAAATCCATGACAGTCTTTACTTGAGTCATTTTCTCACATTGAACAAGATACATTGAACATTGTGATACATTGAGTATATTTGTTATAGTGCCCAAAGTTGTCTTTACTCTTTATTCATCGTTTGAAATCTGGTCTCAAGCACATTCAGTTGATTTGAGTTCTGAATCGATACATAACTAATTAACACATATGTTCACATATACACGTGAAATGATCCACGTATTAGTGGACCAACCCACTAACAGACAATAAGCCAGAGTTCCTGTTAAACAAAACATCTGAGAGTTGCATAGGCTTGGCATTTTCAATGCAGAGCAACCCACCTTTGAGCATTATGGATGAGTGTGTGGGTGACCGTTTTGCTGTCTCCAAAATAGCAAAGGAGAGAAATGTAAATTCATGAAGAGCTCAGTGCTGGGAGGAAAAAATGTTTTGATCAAAGAACTTAAAAGAGACTTGTCCAAAACACTTGTTTACTGCTTTATTCGATAAATCTACATATTTCTATACAGTGCCATAGAGAAACATGCTTTTATATATATTGCTTGTTTGTCTTTAGGCAGCATTGAAGTGAATACAGTAACTGAGGATAGTAACTTGTGCTGCTGTCTATATTTAGGGATGTTCATCTAAATGTATTCCAAGTGCAGTATAGCTGCCATGTTGTTGTTTTCTGTTTCTCATTTGCATGTTAAGTGCCCTCAAAGAGTGACGTTTTAAAAATTTGACTTTGTCAGTAAAGAATAAAATTGCATGGTCAAACATATTTGTTGTAAAGAAGCTGTCCCCAAATAATTGGGAATCAGATTTTCGTTTGCTTCTGCTTAATGGAAACGATTTTGACTCACACAACAGTGTGAAGGAGCCAGTGAGCTGAATACAAAGTGCTCTACTCTCCACAGTGCTGTGTGCCCAGGGCCTCCAGGCCAAGGATAAGACTGGCTCTAGTGATCCCTACGTAACAGTGCAGGTGGGCAAAACCAAGAAGAGGACCAAGACCATCTATGGCAACCTTAACCCTGTCTGGGATGAGTCCTTCAATTTGTAAGTGTGGTCTTTTGCTAAGCATGGCAACTTCATTCAGATTGATAATGAATATACAGTTTCTTTAGTCTTATTGTTACAGTTTTTCTCACTTACATTTCAAACTGATTCTGTGACTGAAATATCTCAAAACATTTTATCAGCTACCAAATGACAGACCCAAAAATCGAAATAGTATTTGCAGAATGGTGAAGCATGTTGCAAATTTGTCAAACCTTTTTTTCTCTTCAAAACTCATTTATTTGACTTGTGTCATTTCAGCCTGAGCTCAACTGATACAATTGATAATTGAGTGTTGCCACTATAAAGCAACTTTGTTGAACCTCGGAATGTTCCAAAACATGCAAAGCATTCACTGAAATCCACACTGAAAGTGTGTACTTTGATGTCTATAGTTTTGGGGAAATGGCACATCATTTTAGTTTGAGGTTCAGTAGAGGGCACCTTGTCTAAAAGAATATGAATCAGAGTCTGATCTCTTCTTTCAGCGAGTGCCACAACTCCTCAGATCGAATCAAAGTGCGAGTGTGGGACGAGGATGATGACATCAAGTCACGAGTGAAGCAGAAGTTCAAGCGCGAGTCGGATGACTTCCTGGGGCAAACCATTATCGAGGTGCGAACGCTGAGCGGAGAGATGGATGTCTGGTACAACCTGGGTGAGTCAAGAAATCTCTGATTGTTCAGTTCTGTGGCTAAGAGACTGTATGAAGACTTTCTCTCTTATGATTATGTTTTGAATTCATTTAACTGTAGACTGATATTTATTATGCCATTTTACAGAGTAAAAATAATGGCAAAATAACCCACTCTTAGCTATTCTAAAGGAGGACACTATTCTAAAGGAGAAAGTAATGTTGGCTGTGTGTCATTTCCATTTCTTTGGTCTCCTCCACGTTCAGACAAGCGTACGGACAAGTCTGCTGTGTCAGGAGCCATCCGAATGCACATCAGCGTGGAGATCAAAGGAGAAGAGACAGTGGCCCCTTACCATGTCCAGTACACCTGCCTGCATGAGGTCAGTGTGCCACTCCACCCAGATGGATGATATGGACTTGTACTGGACATGTGGTGCTTACCAAACAGACTTAATAATGAAATCAGCTTCTCTAAAATATCACAATTTAATTAAAACCTTCAGATCTTGGTAATCACCATCTCTTGATATGTGCAGAATCTCTTTCACTATGTGACGGACCTCCAAAACAACGGCGTGGTGAAAATTCCTGATGCTAAGGGGGACGACGCCTGGAAGGTCTACTTCGAAGAGACACCACAAGAGATTGTGGATGAATTTGCTATGCGTTATGGAGTGGAATCTATTTACCAAGCCATGACGTAAGCTTCTCTCTGAAGGCCTATTAACAGAAAGAATATTAAAAGGATCAATAATATTCTTCTTTATTGTAGCCTTTGTTATGACAGTCCTAAATATCTTACCATAGTGTTGTACCAGTGTCATTTATAATTAACATAAGAGAAGAGAGCTGTTCTCTGAAGTCAAACCAGTCAAGGGCGTGTTTTAATGTTTTATTTTCTTTTGTATTAGACATTTTGCCTGTCTGTCATCCAAGTACATGTGCCCGGGAGTGCCTGCTGTGATGAGCACTCTGCTGGCTAACATCAATGCCTACTACGCCCACACCACTCAGGCCACCAACAACGTCTCTGCCTCTGATCGCTTCGCTGCCTCCAATTTTGGGGTGGGTCACTCCTACACAAGTCATACAATCACAATGCATACACACATAAATGTAAAAGCGAAATAAATATATGAACAAAAATAATGAGTTGTCTGGTCATTAGTCTCATTTTTTGACGGTGTTTTCTGGACTGTGTTTCATGCAGAAAGAGCGCTTTGTAAAGCTTCTGGACCAACTGCATAACTCACTGAGGATTGATCTCTCCATGTACAGGGTACTGTACCCTATCATTTTCTATTATTGTCTCTTTGTTGCTCTGTAACTCTTTCTGTTTCAGCCTGGATTTCTCCCCCACTCTCTCCCTCCCTCTCCCTCTCACTCTCCTTCTCTCTCTCTTTCTCTCTCTCTCTCCCTCCCTCTACCTCTCGCTTTTCCTCTCTCTCTCTCTCTCTCTTTCTCTTTCGGGCTCTCTCGCACTCTCTCCCTCTCTCCTTCTCTCTCCCTCTCTCCTTCTCCCTCTCTCTCTCTTCCTCCCTCTCCTTCTCTCTCTCCCTCTCTCTCTCTCTCTCTCTCTCTTTCGTGCTCTCTCGCACTCTCTCTCCCTCTCCTTCTCTCTCTCTCCCTCTCTTTCTCTTCCTTTCTCTCTCCTTCTCTTCCTCTCTCTCTCTCCCTCTCTTTCTCTTCCTCTCTCTCTCCTTCTCTTCCTCTCTCTCTCTCTCTCTCTCTCTCTCTCTCTCTGTCTCTCTCTCTTTCATGCTCTCGTGCTCGCTCTCTCTCTCTCTGCCTCTCTCTGAGGACTTTGTTTTAACCACAGCAGACAGATTAACGTCGAGTTCCTTGAGTTCCCTGCAGGCAAGGGACTTCCCTCCTCTGTGTTGTCTGATTGTAAGAATAAGGATTGTGAGCTTGCAAAGCTGACAGCATTACGAAATAACCAGGGTCAGAGACGAGGGACACTAGAGATTTTACACAGAAAAGAATAATGGCTGAGGGAGACTGTGATCTGTCCCCGGAGATTCAGCTCTCTGGATCTTCCACAGAATGTTTTTTTTTTTTTTTCACAGAACAATTTCCCAGCCAGCAGCCCCGAGAGACTGCAGGACCTCAAGTCGACTGTGGACCTATTGACCAGTATCACTTTCTTCAGGATGAAGGTAAATCACTCCCTGCCACATGATACACTGGTGCAGGCCGACTTGAGAGACTGCTTCTAGGGTTTGACCAATGTGAAATTTAGTTGACATAAAGATTTGTTTTATGTTACATTTAAATGTAAAATATTTAAATATAATGGTACATTATTGTGTTTTATTTTTCAGTCTCCTGTTTTAGAAGTTGTTTAGCAACTGACATTAGTCAAGTAAGGGTTTTATCAACCCAATATATCAGTCAGGCCCTAATTCTACCATCTGGATTCCCCAGGTCCAAGAGTTGCAGAGCCCACCTCGTGCCAGCCAAGTCGTGAAAGACTGCGTGAAGGCCTGCCTCAACTCCACCTATGAGTACATTTTCAACAACTGTCACGAGCTCTATAGCCGCGAGTACCAGACTGACCCGGTAAGCTCCTACTGTATGGGCAAGCAATCCTTCTTGCCTCTGGGGCACATGGCTGCTCTGGGAACTGACTGCCTAGGAGTCAGCTCCTCTGACACCATTGCATCTAACTGTCCATGCCTCATTAACAAACCAGGGAACTTCACCAGGAAACACCTCTCATCAATTTCTTACAAATCAAATGTATGAACCTGAGGCTCTTAGCATATTTTGCAGGATATCTTCGTAAGATCATTCTTTATTTTTTCTTGCCCGTGGCGACTAGCATAATTTTGCCGGTCCATTAGCTCAAGTGAGAATCTTTGGTTACGTTGAGTGTTGAAGTCGTTTCTTAGGGTTTTATGGTGAGGTTGAGCTGCCAGATGAAATGACGTTCCATAGTGAATGTTTCTTTTTTTCCTCACACAGTCAAAGAAAGGTGAAGTTCCTCCAGAGGAACAGGGTCCAAGCATCAAGAACCTGGACTTCTGGTCCAAACTAATCACTCTCATCGTATCCATCATTGAGGAGGACAAGAACTCATATACCCCTTGCCTTAATCAGTGAGTTTATTGCCTCTTTTACATTCCCTACATGAAGCCAAGACTAGACTTTCATGCCTTTCCTAGAGATGTCCTTGAGCAGATTTTGAAGACAAGACTTTCTTGCTTCCTGTGGTTCCACAAGATGTGGTTGCATTTTCATCTTGTATCTTCTCAGGTTTCCCCAGGAGCTGAATGTTGGGAAGATCAGTGCGGAGGTCATGTGGAACCTCTTTGCCCAGGACATGAAGTATGCCATGGAGGGTAAGTCTAACATGCAGCAGGCTGACATGTCTCTACTGCGGGGTCTAAATTAATTTAAAGAAGTGTCAGAAATGAAATGTCTTCATTTAGATTTTTGTTCTGATCTTTTCTGTTGTGTGGTTTACCCAAGGCCATATTTATACCAAAGTCAATTCTGCCACTGACTCCTGGTCTCTTGCTGGGCATAGATATGGCTGTGCCCTCTTTGTGTCCACCTGGTTTGTAATAAAGTGCTATTGTCTATACCTCTCCCACTCTCAGAGCATGAAAAGAACCGCCTGTGTAAGAGTGCTGATTACATGAACCTGCACTTCAAAGTGAAGTGGCTCTACAATGAGTACTGCAAAGACCTACCTTTCTTCAAGAGCAGAGTGCCAGAGTACCCAGCGTGAGTGGTTTTCACTGCCTTTCCCTTGGCACACAAGGTCTTTAGTCCATCAGTAGCCTGTGAAGTTGACAGTGGCCAGTGATCATGCACAACCAAAATTTTCCAACCATCCATACAGAAACTGATCATTGTCGAAAGACTAGAAAGTGACTAACAAACAGTGCAGCAACAGAAAAACTGTCAATAACTTTACATCTGCCAGATGGACCAGAAGGTTAGATATGTCTGAGTGTTTAAAAACTGCGGCAGTACTGCTATGTGTGATTCAGTCTGTGCAGCACATACACACACACTCATGTGCCACTGCCATCTCAATGATGCAGAGAAACAGATGGACTACAGTCTGTGAGTATAAACTACAAAGTGCACCTACAATGGGCAGTGAGTGTAGAAACAAGGTAGATGTACCTAATTAAACAGCTCGTCAGTGTATATCCATTCAATTGTCTAAGGCACCTAAGCAAATTGTAATATATAACATATGTATCTAATCATTTATTAGAAGTAGTATGTACAGGGGTTGACACAAGTGGTGTGCAAGTACGCAAGCACGGAACAAACAGTAAAATGTGGGGCAGTTTTCAGTCTTCTTGGCACAAACGCATACCTAATTTGAGTAACTTCATATAGGATCACTAATTACCACAACTCAGTTAAGGAAAACCTTAAAAAGAAATTTAATAATCACATTCTAAAATCATTAAAAGTGTGTACCATCTGGTTTTTGATAAACATGACGCTAGAAAGCGTGTAAAAGAGTTACAGTCAACCCCTGAAATTCATGGGGGTTATGTTTCAAGAGCACCAGCAAATTGTGAAAAACTGCAAATTTGTGATGTGGTATAAAAAGGCCTAGTGTATCTGATTTTACAAAAATAATAAATTGTCTAAACTAGGTATTGGATCACACATAGACATAATACATATGCCACAAGGAGAGGTTAAACAAACACTGATGGACATAAAATCATTTCTGCATTCAGTATTGTATTATGTTTATATGTATTTTCCTAGTGTTACTGTTTTACAAGCAAATAAAAGTCTTCTGCCCAAACAAAACAAATTAAATTTTCTTAGGTGTGACATGTGTGACCACAGTGGCTATTTACCCAAAGACACATGCATACCTCTGAATCTGAAGCCTTTGTGATGATCTGCAGGTGGTTCGAGCCCTTTGTCATCCAGTGGCTGGATGAGAATGAGGAAGTTTCTCGTGACTTTCTACATGGAGCTCTGGAAAGGGACAAAAAAGACGGAGTAAGATACTGACTATATATATACTATATATACATATCTTACACACAGCACATCTGGTTACAAAAATGTCTAGTGCTCTTATTTTGTCCCTCTGTTGCACTGAGCATCCCATATACAGAAGAAAAATTCGCTCTTATGTTCTAATAAATGTCTATATAACTATATATCTATATCTATCTATCTATATAACTATATAGCTATATAACTATATATCTACATAACTATAT
>JBBPCX010000038.1:11605892-11621393 GCA_037974365.1 Hydrocynus forskahlii
GTGTGTGTGTGTGTGTGTGTGTGTGTGTGTGTGTGTGTGTGTGTGTGTGTGTGTGTGTGTATGTGTGCGTACATGCGAGTGTACGTGTGTGTAGGTGTGTTGAAAGAAAATTGTATCCTTTGACAGATATCAAAATCAAGTAATGCCAAGAAAGCTTTACTGAATTGCTAGTTTATTTTCTTTCTGTCTGCCTCTCTCTGTCTGTCTCTCTCTTTCTCTTTCTCTTTCTCTCTCTCTCTCTTTCTCTGTTTGCCTCTCTCTGTCTGTCTGTCTGTCTGTCTCTCTCTCTCTCTCTTATTTCTCTCTTTTCCTCTTCATCATTGTCTCCTTTTTCATCTTCACTTGTCTTTTTTAATGCTCCTTCTTTTTCCTCCTGTTCTCCTCCCCCTCTCTCCACCAGTTCATGGAGGGAAGGGGGTGAGGTTCACCCATAGCGAGGATGTGTACCCCGAGAAGGGTACGTCAACAAGAATCAATCAGTGACCCACCTGAAACCATCCCCCAATCAGATCATTCACATCCCATTCAAATGGCCCAGTCGCATGCCCTGCCAGCACCCATACCCCCACAAAGGCAGTCTTGGTCAGCCTGACCACCTTCTGCATGTATGAGACCTTGGAACTGACTTGCTGTATGTGCACATACATCAGTTTGACATGTATACTGGCACTACAGAGATAAGAAAGCCCGGAATGAAGTGTGTGATTTTGAATGGTAGAGAATGCACACACACACTTCAGTGTGAGAGGGGCACGTGTGCGGTGCTGAGGGAAAGCCATGACTCACGACTGCTCGGGCTGTGTCGTGTGTGTGTGTGTGTGTGTGTTTGTGGGGGGGTTGGGCGGTTGTGCAAGTGACAGGCGAGTGAGATAAGTGAGAGACTCCTCAGGAGGACTTTTTTGTTTTTCTGTGCTCAACTGAGAGAGCTGCTGGTCCTGCCCAGTGCTAAAACAGAAAATTCAGTATGATTATTTTTCTTTAGAATATGATTCAGTCCATCCTGAATATCGTATTTCATCACTGGCCGATTTAATTATGTTAGGAATTATTTTAAAATTACACTGAACACAAACATTACTGTTCATTGTCTACACAATAGTGTAAAACTGATAGGGCTAGGACAACTAATTGTGGATATACTTATATAATTGCTGTTTGTTCCTTTTTTGTATGCATTCACACCTGGTTGTACTTTATTTATAGCACATAGAGAAATACTATTATAAGCAATATTTTTAGTGCTTGATTGTAGATAGTTTGTCAATGTGAGATTTATATAAATATATATATATATATGTGTGTGTGTGTGTGTGTGTGTGTGTATACATATATATATATATATATATATATATATATATACATACATATATATGTAAATGTATTATATTCGACTGATTGTTGGAGTGACAGTAATGGGCGGTGACTCAGTGTGTCCAGAGGCAGGGTCTGTCCTGTGTGTCTCTGTATAGCGTTCCACTTTACTCACACACTGACTGACACAGTTGCGGCACCCACCACCCCAGCCAAACCCCCCTTAAGCTTCTCCCCTCAGGCAGCCAGGCTCGCAGGAGATGTGACAGCATGGTTTCAGCCAATCACAAGAGACCTCTCAAGTCAGATGACACTCTCTGTCAGTCTGCATCAGCATCCTGGGGTTCCTTGTTGGTCCCTGAGGACCTCATCTTTGCTGGGACTCATGTTGCTGCATGAGCTTATCGTGCACACTCAGTGAGGCCATCTATCTTTTACACTGCAGCACATGGCCTTGAAGCCAGACCGGCTGCGTTAGCCACTAGAAAGCATCCCAGATAAAGCCGGCGTATGTTTCTTCTGCATGTTGTTGCTTTCTGAGCAGCATTGTTTTCTTATACTGGCAGCTAAAGCATAAGTTTTATAGAGGAGGGCAGCAGCCAGCAAAGAAATGTCTTAACATTGCACTTTTCTCGGTCAGGAAGAATGCCCAAATCTGTATGCTGACTTGTGGTCTTACTCAAATGTGGTAGTTGATTCAAATTGGACTCGTGGTTTTAAGTTCAGGACGTCCATGAGTAAGACTGGCTATCAGAATTCAGTGCTTTTGTGGTACTGACCAATTTACATCAATCCTCAAGAGTATTAAACATGTTTGACAAATTAAAACCTAAAGGTAAAAAAAATTAAAAATGTACATTGGTTTTGAGCATTCATACTGGAAAATGTATAGGTAGTGAATACTGAGCACCTGAATACCGCAGCTTCATTTATTGTAATTTACCTTTAACAGCTGTTTTTAACTTGCTTAATCTAGAATATGCTCCAGAACTGCAGAGAGTGAAGTGGACCTAGTCCACTTAGACACAGCACACTCAGACAAGTCTAGCCACAATAAACTGTAGTCGTCCTGTTTCACACACATAAGATAACATACCCAACTTACACCATTACAGTTGACCTCACGTTGACCTACATTTGAAGGTATATTTGGATGTTGGCTGAAAACTGGATATGCAGAAAGACCAGATGAAGCAGGGCCTTGGTTTGTGTGAGTGTGTTTGTGTGTGCGTGTGTACATCTAAATTTGTGTATAAGTGTGTGACGGTTTTCATTTCTTTATGCATGTATAGATGCATATGGATGTGGATCCATGGAGTCCATGAGCATAGAGAGTTGAACAGCCTTACTGCCCCCTGCTGGACGAACTGAACCAGTACCTTTTTGCATGATACCTCTCCCCCCCTTTCCCAACATCTGTAGCATGGAGCGCAGACCCCAGCAGGCCTTGGGGTCCTTCACACTCACAAGCACATCCTGGTAGAGGGGAAGCACAAGCTGCATACACACCATTCTAATACTTCCTATGTTTTACACATGATTATTTACTGGAACGATGCTCTAATCAGTGATTAGAAAATGTTGAAGGAATGGAAAAAGAACAGTATTTGTCACAAAACATTTTGAAAGCTTTTTTTATTCTGAAAACAGCTTACCAGTTAATGATGTTACGGTTTAAAGGGGAATTCTCATAATTCACTTGATATTCAAAATGGTTTGATGAAAAATGGCACATTGTCAGATTACATGATCTCTCTCCAGATTGTAACAAGTTAACAAAAAAGCATGCCGTTTATTAGGTGTATTAAATTATATTTTAACAGTATTGATTATGTTCTGTGAAAAATGCCTGATTTCTTTTTTCTTGGGAGCCTTTCTAATCCCTGAAGCTAATATTCATTGACGCACATGAGCACATAGCAAAGTGTGACCCCTCTATCAGAATGTCAGTCCGATCCACCTTGCGGTGGCAGCTAGGACAACCCACTCAGGGGTGGGGACCCTGTCCCTGAGCGACAGTGAGAATGGACACTGTTTGGCATGTCCCAGTCTGTGTTTGAGCTAGTGGAAGGGAGTCCTATGAAATGCTCTACCTCTTTTGGTGTTGGAGCCTCCACTTCCCTCTCCATGGTGCAGACCCCTGCACAAGTGAACCTTCATGGCATGTGTGCAGATAAGACAAAACAGATCTCAGAGTGCTGTAAACATTTGATCCATGTAGTTCTTTTGGTTGTGTTTTAATGTTGCACCATTTTGGAGACTCTGAGCACAGTTTGATATTTAAGGAATTGTCATGAAATATTATCATCTACCAAGTATTTTCTGCCCTTAAGCTTTATGCTATGTGATTTCTACTTCTTCATACATTAACTGAAATGAAGTTTGGGAAATCTGTGAAACACTGATGATTATCTATTTGGCTGAAGAATGTACTATACAGCTAAACTCATCAGTAGTTAAGAAGAGCAGAGCAACCTGGTCTTTGAGTGTCTTCTAGCAGAACATGATCCAGGTCACAGTATTCTCTTTTGATAATGACTGGCCAGTCATTACCAGGACAATGCACACAACAGAACAGCTTGAAAGACTTATTTGTCAATGTCACGCAGAGCCTGTGTCCAGCCAGAGCAATGAGAGCCTGTTGTTTGACTTCTCTTCCATATCTCTTCAGGCTCTGGTGTGGAGGATGCGGTGGGAGAGGTGTCCATCCACGTGGAGATCTTTACTCATCCCAACACTGGTGAACACAAGGTCACAGTCAAAGGTCAGTGGCGTGTTTGTGTAGATGCTTAGATTTTTTTGTACAGTTTAAAAAAAAGTAAGTCACGTGTTTGGCTCAGAATGGATTTCCTCCATTCTAAGGTAAAAAAAGTGTTCAATTATATCACAAGGACATGCCTCTCTCTGCAGTGGTGGCTGCAAATGACCTGCGGTGGCAGACATCAGGAATATTCCGGCCCTTTGTAGAGGTCTACATCATTGGCCCCCACTTGAGTGATAAGAAGAGGAAGTACGCCACTAAATCGAAGAACAACAGCTGGGCTCCCAAATACAATGAGACATTCACATTGTGAGTAAAATATGGTTTCTTAATAATAAATGTATCAATCAGTAAATTTCTGTAAATTACCTATATTTATTCTTACACACTTAATATATTTTTGTGGTTTTCCATTATTTTAATAGTCCCTGCAGACACCTTAATTTTCACATTACTTATTTTGAACAACACTGCAACTATGAAAATTCGCAAAATTAAATAATTAATTCAAAAGTAGTGTATTGCGCACTTTTATTTTTTAAGTACAGTAAACCCCCAACAATCGCGGGGGTTACGTTCCAAGAGCACCTGCAAATAGAGAAAAAGCGTGAATTTGTGATGCGGTTTAAAAAAAATAAAATAAAATTTATGCTCCCAAAACTCTTTAATTACATTTTAAACTCAGCATAATACATTAGAAGACTGTACTGTAATTCATGCACGCCAGTTTTCTATACACTGTCATTTTCTTTGGTATAAGCAGGTAAATACAGTAATACATTATATTAATTTACAGTAATAAAATTCAGGGCTTTAAGAAGAACAAAATGAAAAACATAAGAACACTCGAGACGCTCCATGGGGGAATTCTGGACTGTAGCTGCGTCACAGGGTGGCAGCATCCAATTGGCAGCGAGGAGAAAAAAATAACGTTCTCGGATTGGCCACATTCAAATTCCTGCCTCTGAGTACAGCGGTATTTCACCATCCCAAGATGTGCTTTCTTTGTGTTTTTCTCCACAGTAGCAAAAAATGGATAGTTATATTTTATATGGAAATGTCGTTGAATTTACATTCATATTTATGTTACAAAATAGTTAGTAAATTATATTTTTCTTAATAATTTAGCACTAAAATCCATGAAAATATATATTGCCACGATAAAAGCTGTGACGTCCGGGCCTTGTCCGCAATGCCCCCTCATCCTCATGCTGGTTGTTTATGTTTGGGCATGGCGGTTAGCAAGGCAATCAGACACCTGAATGGAATGAGCCTCTGCTGCTCAGAGCCGCACCCAGACATAAACAACCAGTACGAGGACAAGGGGGCGTGGCGGACAAAGCCCGGGCGTCACAAAAGCAAAAAAAAAAAAAATGTGGAGAATTTCTGTAGTTTCCGCGAATGTGCGGGGATTTCCGCGAATAATTACTAGTTCGGTTCTCAGAAAAAAATCTGTGAGAGTGAAGCCATGACTGCTGAACCACAGTTAAGCAGGATTTACTATACTGCTATAAATTCCAGCAACATTTGGTTTGCAAACACTTTAAACAAATAAGGAGCATTTAACAGCAGTGGTCCCTTTAACACAGAAGTTATTTTGTTAGAAGTGTTTGGACAGAAGTAGTTGTGGCCTACAAAGAGGTCTAATTGTCTTAAATTTGGTCCCTGGAGGACCACACTTCTGCAGACATCAGCATTATCTCTCCTTTAACCATCTGAGTTCAGCTCACAAAGGCTTTACCGACTCATGAGCTTAATCAGATGTGGTTAATGAGGTTCAAATTTACATGGACAAATTCATATTATGATAAAAAGGTCAAAAGTGCCAACCAGTTTGCTGACATTAAATTAAGTAGGCAGAACTACTGAAATGTAAGTTCAATATTGCAATGAACTTGCTGGATGTTACTATGCTGTGATGGATTGATTGCCACCATCTTTCCTTATTTTCCACACAAACTTGCAGTGGGGGTTGTACAGCTAACACGAGTCTCTAATAGCTCGTACACTGCTGAAAAATCATCAGACTCATATAAATGAGTGGAAACATCCCTGATTTTTGCAGATTTTCATTGTAAAAGTTATTCTAATTAGTTTATATGCCATAGCACTAGAACTTGACTATGGCTCCCTGGACTGATCTGCCTAACCGAGAGGGCCACAAGGGTGAAAAATATTGAGCAGTTTTGTGTGTGTATGTGTGTGTGTCAGAAGGCTGGGGGTTTGCATCTCCAGACTTCTGAGGTACCCTTGAGCTAGGTACAGTCCCCACACCCTGCTTCCCGGGCACCCCTCATTGGTGGCAGCCACTTAATGTACCGTGTGATTGAAAGCAGTGAAGTGTATTGATTCTATGTATTGATTTGAAGTAAGGAGCTCAAGTGACGTGAAGCAATATGTAACAAAGGATTGTAATGTATTTTAATTTTGGCATGTTTTCCTTTTGTCACTAGGGAAGATGAGCCATGTGCGTTGCATTTTACTTTTTCCACCATAGTGATTGCATTATCGTGAATTCATTGTGATGTGTTTTTGTGCAAAAAAATCATTTCAGAGTATTCTGCATTTTCATGACGCATCTTCTTTGATAGAGACATTAAGGCTTATTCCTGTCAAAATGACTTCATTAAACCACAAAAATGTCTTTTTGACAGCACGCTGAGTAACGAGGTGGGGCCGGAGTGTTACGAGCTGCAGGTGTGCGTGAAGGACTACTGCTTTGCACGTGAGGACCGCACGGTGGGCATGGCTGTGCTGCAGCTGAAGGACGTGGCGGCGCGGGGCAGCGTGGCCTGCTGGCTCCCACTGGGCAAGCGCATCCACATGGACGAGACAGGTCTGACTGTGCTGCGCATCCTCTCGCAGCGCAACAATGACGATGTAGCCAAAGAGTTTGTCAAGCTCAAATCCGACCAGCGCTCAGCTGAGGAGGGCCGAGGTAGTTAAGCACAGGTGCCGATTAGGGAAAGGAATCTTTGCGGCGTTGTGAAATCACTGCCCACCTCTTCTTTCATGAAGTGTTGCACTAACACAGACATCTAAATACACACAAACACATACTCACTCTACACAAAGCAGATTATACCCTACCACCCCAACAAGGACCAAAAATACCCTTTTCTGTTGGATATTCATGCCTAGGACACTGCCATAACCTGCCATGAGGCTTGTCTGACAAGCACAGTTTGGCACCTAAAATGATGCAGGCACAAAACCTTGTATCTCTTTAATACTTGATGTTTGTGATGTCCTTGATTTCTAAAGTACATATTATACAAAACCTCATTGTTGAAAGATATTTAAAGAATAACATTTATCTAGTTATTCATACATATAAGAAATATATTAACATTGCACATGTTCTATCAATAGAATATAAAACAGATACAGTTGTCTATCTTCTTTTTGAAAGACATGTAAGTGGATATTTTGGTTCTTTTTCCAAATGCGTTTGGAAAGAGCAAGAAGCAGAGATATGACTGTCTGAGAGAAAGCAGGGTGGCTACATGTAGTGCCATTGATGCCTCCCGCCTCCCCTTTCCGGAGCCCCCTCCCCTATCGTCTGTTAATGATGTCTGAAGCTTGGTGGAAACTTCTACTGCAACTGCCTTGTTCATTTTGTTAATCATTCCTGCACCTCCTGATGGGTGTTTCAATGTCAGGGTATTTCTCTTTTGCTCTCAGTGTGATGTTCTTTTCCTGTACTACTGAAAGGCACACTCTTTATTAGGGCCAAAACCTCCTATGGTTATACTTTTGGAGAATTATGCAAACTTTTAGATCAAGCACAAGAAGACTAGTATAAAGTGATGCACTGGCTTGCAGTGCACATATTGTGGACCAAACTCATCTCACAAAGCATAGACTTTCTTCTACACCCCTCATGTGACAATGCAAATTAGGAGAAAACAATGCTCTTATTATTCTAAGCACATCAAATGTGCTGTCTAGGTGTGTGTCGAATAGTGTAAAGGACGCACTCTGTTCTGTATGTTTCACTTAAATGCTAATGCAGATAACAGTAAATGAAAGCTAGCATTACCAAGACTGTTGACCAAGATCAAGGTCTTAATTACAAAATGCTAAATGACCTCTACTACCTCTCATTTATTATTAGCAACGTTAGCATTTTTGGGTGAAATATTCTTTAATGCCCACTTCCACTCCTCGAACCTGTCCAGTCTGATCTCAGATCAGTTGCTTTGTGTACGAGCGTGTGTGGCCTGCATGTGCGGTGTATCATGTGAGTGCATGACTGAGACTTTGTAAGGAAAGCATCGTGGTGTTGGGTGAGGCTGTGACTTGTATTGGACACCGGTGTTGCCTGTTGGTGAATATCAGCAGTCTTGCTCATATAGCACCTTCAAAGACGTGTTGACTTGTTTAGATTGTTTTACTTTTATAAAGTAGCATCTTTTTTTGATTTTTAAATGGTTTACTCACTACATAATTATCCCTCTTATGTGCCACTGCAGACACAATAGGAGGAATATGGAGCGTGTCCTCTCTTCAGAGCCATTCCTGTGCTGTTGCCATGGCAACCTCAGATCATCCTGCCACCCGTCCAACTAGTAGAAAAGCACAAAGCGAATGCAGCCCCCTCTGTGTTTGTGTAACCTGATTAATACATGCCTGCTCTATCACACCTCTTCATTTTACAGCCGGGCACTGATCAGTTAAAGCTGTAAGTGTAGCCAGTTCACCCTCTTGCGTTGTGTGTAAAATTGGAGAGCACAGTGTAAACGGAAGCTCTGGAGGAGGCCGTGGTTGTTCCGGGGGGCGGGGGGGACTGGATAGAGGTGCTTAAGCCTCACTTCAAGCTTGCCAACATGAAAGATCTCAGCATCTTCAACTATCCGAGATCCAAACGACCTCTTTTATGCTATTGCTGAGACTCTTTAAGAAGTTTCTGAAAAAGTGCTGCCAATCAAATGAAGCACAGGCATTTTGGAGATCTCAGATTGTGGAGATCCGCAAAATCCATGGCCAAGAATGACTTTGGTTTAATACTGTCATGCCATGTGCCCTTGTCTGACTTCTCTATGCATCAAAGTTTAGCTCTAGTTGACAGTTGTGTATTGTTTACATTGTGAATTATCAGCACAAATCGTCTGTTGTGATGGCACTGCTGGTTTTTTTTTTTCTTTTTCTTTTTTGGAGTCCAAATTAGAAAACTACAGTCACCACTTTATTTCTGAATTTTTAAAGGGGACTGTTTGTTTATTTTACCAGGTGATGGAGGACTAATGAATGTTGAATGGATTTTAATATTGAATAAGTCTGGAAAAGGGATAAGCGCCTAGTTTGAAGAGGGGACGAGTCCAAATCGGAGTCGTGCTAAGGGTTCTAAAACTGTATAGGATTTAGTGAATGTCTGAATGTCAGGAAGAAATGAGTTGCAGAGATGTTTCACACCAACACACACACGTGCGCGCACACACACACAGTCTGACCTAAACTAAGACTCCAGACCTGTAAATAAGAAGCAGTGCATGTTGGGAAAGATTTCTCTTGTGCCAGCATGTGTCTTTGATGTGACTTCCAATTGTAGTATTTTATTGATTTATTTATTTTGATATTTGGGTATTATTTTCTATTTTTGAAAGGCTTGTGAATATATAAATATGTGTAGTGATACAGAGTACTAGCATGAGAGACTTTTTTTATACACAAATGTTTATAATTTTTGTTTTTCTAAATATGATTGTTCTTAATGGGGATGAAAGTGAAACTAATAGCATTTTTGCTGTGTTTCTACTTAAATGGTTATGACTACTAAATAAATGGCTATAAAACAGTATGCAGGGTTTTCATTCTTGTCTCTTTGACTCAAACATCCCGATATGAATACTGACAATATACAAATCAGTATGAACACCTTTTCTAAGTGAGTCCTTTCATCCTTTATAATGAAAAAATTGTCATCTTTGTGTACATTTTAGTGCAATCATTTAACATATAAAAAGGGTCATAACATTTGGCCACATTTATGTTTTTTCCAATGTTACATTGAGCACATTTAAAAGTCAATGTGCATTCAAACGTGTCCTCGTAATTTGAGCACAGGTGCACAACCTTATACATACAACTGGACATTCAAACCAGCACTACCGGTGATCAAATTAAGTTAATCACAAATTAGAACCATTTCTCAAATTGAATTAAATGAGAATGTCAATGAAACAGCTATATACATGTGTAAATCATGAGGATTTGGGGTTTTGAGAAAGGTGCATGTTAGTTTTGCATAAAGGTTTGCTTAATTATTAGGGATTACTCTCCCTCAGACTTTGCGGAGGAAGGAGATCTTGAGAGACTCTGGGACTTCCAGCTTCTCAGCACTGACCGGTGGGGGCGGCAGGTATGGGAAAGTAACAGGGAAGACCTTCCTAACGTCCAGCAGCAGCTGAGGGGGTTGTCCGTCCGAGCGCTCCTTCAGCAGCCTCTGCGGAACCCCACAGATCACAAACATCACTTTCACCATCCTTTCACAAGCATGAAGCCCCTCTCTGTTCATGACTGTGCCTTACTGATCAGTGTGTAGAAATAAATTGACTACACTGGTACAAAAAACACGTACTAAATCTCATGAACGATTCAGGCTAGTGAAACAAACATGCATTCTTACCTGCACAATACGAATGAAATTGAGCGTTACTCTCTCTTCAAGGTCACTCTGTGGAGTGTACTGTGTCAAAATCTTCACAATCTACAACACAAGACATTTTTACCTGTCAACATATGATTCTAATGGAGTTTTAATTATTAAATAAATAACTGATTAATTACATTAACCTGACAGTAATTAGATAAGGTACACCACCTGCTGGTTTGACAGGGCATTGCAGGTTTGAGCAATGGCTTCTCCATCTGCCTCTGTCTTCTTGCTCATTTGCAGAAGTTGGGCTGCCTGAATAAGGGGCTCCAGAGCAGCAGTCGCACCCCCAGTCCACAGCTCTCGACTCCGCAGCCACTCCTCCAGCAAACTCACATTATACCTAAGGGAATGATACAGAAGAATGGTTGTCTTATACAGCAAATTTTCTCCAATCTTCTCCCATCTTTTGAACTAGCTGCCTGATAAAAGTACAGCTGTGCTAATTTAATGTAAACAAAAAAAGAGTTCTAATCCTCAGGATACAGCTCAAATCAATTTTTGAATGAAAGAGGAAACTCACACCAGCAGGATCTCAATGAGGCCTGTTTGTCTGTGATCACAGTTTTATGTACATGAAGTAAAAGTACATGTCTGTTGTTATACATTGTGTATGTGATTACTGTTTAATTTATGGTCAAAATAATCACCAGATTTCTCCATTACTAATATAACTGACAGGGACAGCTAAACTACCTTCCACATCTGTCATACTAAACTGACTGACATCTTTACACATATCGCAGACTGTTCCTGTTTTGCTGCAGGAGGTGTTGTTCTGACCGGATCTGCAGGCCGCGGTTCCAGCAGCACATGTCCTTCCGGAGCAGCAGGCTGTTGAGGGCGCTAGCGGCCAGCAGGTGGGCAAGCTGCCTGAACGTGTGTTCCAGTAGGGCTGGGGGGAGGTCCTGCCGCTCCAGCGCAGTGTGCAGAGCCCCCAGCTCCCTCAGCACAGTGGCCATGCTGGCTCCCTCTGCAGAGCCTGCAGACCGGGGGTCAGAACCTGAACGCTTACGAGAAGCAATCAGCTTTACCACGGCTCCAGACAGGCCTGGGATGGTCTCGCTCTCCAACATAGCTGGAACTGTATAGAGGAAGGGGCACTAAAAGTCAGCAAGTACTCTTTGACAAACAAGGCACAGTATCTCAAGCAAAACAAAGCAAAAAATCCAAGTTACACAATATCCCACATGTAGCTGATCAGCCAAGACATGCATGGGATCCAAAGCTTCCTGCTTGTCTTGTCCACCAATTAGCATAGTTTAATCTGCATGACACTTTATTGCTTGCCTCAAATCAAGTTGCTTATATGGTTTCTGACACATATAACATACATACTGTACAGTATAACATACTGCTCTCTACAAAAAATAAATAAAACACTGATGCTGATACTACAGTTTTAGCCATGCTATGCTTTTAGCCATTAGATATTGTTTAAGTTAGATTATTCACTCAATTTAGAAATAGGAAATAGAAAGCGCGGAGGCTTTTTTGTGTGAAAAAGGTTCTTCTGTGGCATCATGTCTAGAACTCCTAAAACCATCTTTTTTATGTGCCCTTAACGGTTGCACAACTGTCCAGTGGGATGGACCGTTTAAGGTGGACATATTCTATCACACCAGCTGCAAATTACGGGTTGTATCTGTAGTCTAGAGAAGCGCGGAGGCTGTGATGAGAGAGCCGTACCAATGATGGTCTGTAGGCGGCTTTCAGAGATGGAGAGCAGCTGCTGGTAGGCCTGAATACACACGTCATTGAGCACCCTCACCTGCTCCCTCAGCTCCACCTGCATAGGCAGAATTTCCTCACCTGCCCCTGATTCCTACACAAACATAAACATGAGACATCCCATTTTCAAAACACTTTTCAAGCTGGATTTGTGTCACCAGGGAAAGTTCTGTAATGTCATTCCAAATCATGGAACAATTTATTTACAGCACCTCTTGAGCGGCTAGGATCTTTGTGGGCGAGTGCTGACTGAGCAGGTCTTTGAACACGCAGGCATTCTTCAGCCACAGAGCCGTCATGTCCAAATCACCACTGTGTTTCTGATGCAGGAAAACAAAAAACTGTCCTATTACATGCTGTTATGCCCTGTATGCACCACAAAGGATGCATCTGTAATCTGAATGTACAACAGTCCATATAAACGCACAGAGACAAGAAGTATTGCCCAAAAGGGACCAAAACAGAGCAACATTTGATCCTATCACTCTTATAGCATTATTACTCTAAGAAGCCAAGCAACAAAGCTACAGGCCAGATGTTTGCCCACCCTGAGATTAAAAAAATTAACACTATACTGCTCTTTTCAACAAATGTAACTGACTGATTTTTAAGTGTAATAAAATACAATGTACGTTCATTTTAATGGATGTAAAAGCTTATATATGAGCTTCATAAAAACAACCACCCCTTGCCTTTATCACAGCAGCACAGATTCACCACATCCTTTTTTCAATTTTTGGAAATAACTTGTGTCCAAAGCCTCCCAGGACCTTTTCAAGCCTTTTGTTTTTCTTTGGACCGGATATAATTTTGGCATAATTTTGAGGATCATTGTCCTGTTGAGGAATGAGATTTTGTCCAATGTAACATAAACCAGGAGGAACTGTGTGATGAGATATTTTTCTTTTTTCTCAATCCAACACAAAGTGACTATCAATGCACTGAAGACAGACCAGATATTTCTTCCTTAAAACCAATTGTTTGAGCCTTTGTGGATAAATAATGTGTTACTACATACTATAAAATACAGTAAACCCCTGACATTCATGGGGGTTCCGTTCCAAGAGCGCCCATAAATTGTGAAAAACAGCGAATTCGTGATGAGGTAAAAAAATGCCTAAGAATGCTTATTTTTACAGTGTAAACCCTAAACATGCCCCTAGATATTCTCCCAAAACACTTACATTTCATTTTAAACTTAATACAGCTATATACATTACCCTTTAAAAATACGTACTGTATCTGCCAGAGATTGGCTACTGCCGTCACAGGGCAGTAGCCAATCAGCAGCAAGGAGAAATAAATAACGCTCTCAGATTGGCCTTGAGTACAGGGGGTATTTCACCTTCCCAAGATGCGCTTTCTTTGAGTTCTCTGGACAGTACCAAAAAATGTATAGTTATATTTTATATGGAAATTCAGTTGAATTTACGTTAATATTTATGTTCAATATTTATAATATATTTTTTTCTTAATAATTTAGCTCTAAAATGCATGAAACCTTACATACAGCCACAGAAAAAGCAAATAAAAAATATCTGCGGTAATAAGCATTTTCCGCGAATTTACGGGGGATTCTGCTAACAATTATTAGTTCGGTTCTAAGAAAAAAATTACTGTATTGAAAACCACATAATTACATTAGTTGTATTTCTAAGGTTTTGTTGTAATTGTTACTTTTTTTTAAAGAAATCTGAGGGTGCCCCCAAACTTCTGGCCAGTAATGTGTATTTTACATTTAAGGCATTTAGCGGACGCTTTTATCTAAAGCAACTTCCGTTCCCCAACTACAGGGGACAGTCTCCCGGGAGCAACTCGGGATTAAGGGTCTTGCTCAGGAACCCAGTGGTGCTATGCTGAAGGTAGGGTTCACACCCAGGAACCTCTTGGTCTAGAGGCAAGTATCCTACCCACTAGGCTACCACCACTGTAATATCACACCATTACTAATCATATTTGCCCTTTTTACCTTTAGGGCTGTTTTAAAGGCCGCCAGGGCAGCGACACAGAGGCCTCGGGCACGAGTGTGATCCCTGCTGCAGTCTGCCTGCCTCACACAGAGGAAGAGCAGCTGTGCTGCAAGGCCTGGGGCCAGAGCAAGTGCAGCTTCAGCCCGAACATCTGCAGAACACAGAACCCACAGTCATTACTAATGCATTTCACATGAAGTTTTAAGACAAATTGGAAGGTGAGTGTGACTGATGGGCAGCAAATGTCATCACCTGTAATGAGATTTTTCATAAGCTTGCTCTCGTCTTTCTTCCGACATTCCAGTAGTCCAGTAAGTGCTGGGCTCAGCTGCATAGGGGGAGACATCGGCCCCTGAGACACAGTCACGGCCAGGCCTGAGGTCATAACACACAGTACTGCGTTTATGATCAAAAAAGGTTCCCAACTATAGCAGTTGTGTGTCTAGCGCCTAGAATTTTATTGCATCACTAATAATACCCACAAAGTTTTACATATTTCATTTTCACATGCTCTTGAAAGCTTGGTTAATCATGTAAATACGCTCAGTTAGGAGATTGTAAATGTTTAAAACAGAAAGTGAACACAAGCAACTGTTTTTAAAACAGTTTAAAGGGCATGAAGGCTATTCCAATATAATGCTTGAGTACATTACTGCTAGCCAGACATGAGTCAACATAAAAATGTAATGTCATTATAATCACTTTAACTTACATCATAGTTTACAATATATTATGATTTTTTCATTTTAGTAGTAACCATACAGCTGTCTTCTTTGATTTCTGAACTTTTTAATAAAAAAAACAGCTCTGTTTATTATTATATAGCAGTCTTTAATATAACCTAATATAACCTTTAAATCAATATTTAGCTCAAAGCTGACACTGAAGGGTTTACTAATGGGATTTATACTATTTATGTCAGCTTTTCTTTATTGCGGTTTTACAATGAAAATATTTCAATACTCTAAGTAGTTCAAGATCAAGTTCAAGTTCAAATTTATTTATATAGCACATTATCATACACAGAAGGTCATTCAATGTGCTTTACAGCAATGGAAATTAAAATAAGAATA
>JBBPCX010000038.1:11621493-11648403 GCA_037974365.1 Hydrocynus forskahlii
TTTCTCCAGAATCTTGCTTATAAAGGGAAGATTAGAAATGGGTCTGTAACTGTTAAGGATAGAAGCGTCTAAATTACGCTTCTTCAGGAGGGGGTTAATAACTGCGGTTTTCAACAGTGCTGGAAAAATGCCTCAGTTCAGAGAGCTATTCACAATATGCAGCAGGTCCTGTGCTAAGCTACTAAAAACACTTCTAAAAAAGCTTGTAGGTAGAGTGTCCAGGGAACATGTAGATGGTTTAAGATGAAGCACTATCTCCTCAAGAGTCCTAGCTTCTATCGGATCAAACTCAGACATGACAGGCGTGTTAATTCTCTAGGTTAACATAAAGTTACTTGAGTGTGTAGATCCCAGGTTTTGTCTAATTTTTTCAATTTTGCGATTAAAAAAAAGGCAAATTCATTGCATTTAGAAACTGTGAGGAACTCTGAAGGTAACTGCACCTGGGGGGTTGTTAATCTCTCTACTGTAGCGAAGAGAGTACGGGAGTTCTTAGTGTTCCTGTTGATGATATTAGAGAAATATGCCCCTCTAGCTCTGCCCAACTCAAGATTGTACCTGTGGAGACTCTCTTTGAAAATGTCAAAATCAACTTGGAGTTTAGTTTGCCTCCAGCAGCGCTCTGCTTTCCTACACTCTCTCTTCTGATTATTTACAGCAGAGAACTTTCCACGGTGCTTTCTGTTTACCAGGGATACTTTTGACCTTGACTGGTGCAACAGCATCAAGGGCCCTGAGCATTTTAGTGTTAAAATGATTAAGACATTCATCTACAGACTCCGCTGTAATGCTTGGAATCATAGATATGGTTTCCATAAAGACAGCACTGGTATTTTCATTAATGTACCTCTTTTTGACAGTCATGGAGCCAGTTTGGATGATAGGGCAAATTAACGCATCAAAGAAAACACAGTGATGGTCTGACAGAGCCACATCTAAGACAGTCACAGAAGTAACACTGAGGCCTTTACCGATAACCAGGTCCAGTGTGTGACCTCGGATATGAGTGGGGCTGGTCACATGCTGAGTGACTTCAAAAGTGTCAAAGATGGCAGTAATTTCTTTGGCAGTACTGTTGGTAGGAATGTCAATATGGATATTAAAATCACCCGCAATGATAAAGGAGTTAAAATCTGTAGAAATTTGTGACAGCAAATCAGAAAATTAATCAATAAAATTAGGACTGTACTTTGGTGGCCTGTAGATAGTTACAAGCAGAAGTCTCTGTGAGCATTTTCTGATAGTACAGAGAGATTCAAAATAACTAAATTCACCCAATGATAACTGCTTGCATTGGAATTTATCTCTATATAACACACTAACACCACCGCCTTTCCTGCCCACACGAGAGACATTCAAAAATTTAAAGTTCGGGGGAGCTGTTTCGTTAAGAACCGATACACTGCAGCTGTCGTCTAACCAAGTTTCAGTTAAGAGCATAGTACTGCCAGAGCCTCTCAGTTAAGAGCATAGTACTGCCAGAGCCTCTTAGCCTGTTAGCTATCTGCTGTGATGTTTGCTAGGTAACTTTTGTTCAATATTGTTTCAGGTTTTTTACTGGATTTACACTACGAGTTCAGATATGTGCATTTGTGAGATTCTGCACACATCTGTGAAACCAAAACCTCCTCGGCATATCTAAATAAATTATTTGGTAATACTGCAACTTGGTTGACTAAAATGCAAGGGTGGCATTTCAAAGGTGTATACAGTGTGTTTGGACAGATTAACTCATTTGAAAATGAGTCTACTGTGAATCAATCGAATAATATAGAAAGAGTCCTTTGGTGTAACTAGATGTCAATAGACATGCTGTGGTGGTTAAAAAAATAAAGATCGTTTTGAAAAAGGAAATCACTAGTGTATCTGGTATGTGTGTGTGTGTTTGTATTTTAATGGTACAAAGCAAACCTGCATAAGAGAGAATTTTTCTAAGTGTCACTGTGCGTTTCAGCTCTTTTAGTTCCCTCTTTAGCCTGCAGCACTCCTGGTCCTGGACCTCCATCTGCTCCATTAGATCCTAAACACACAGACAGACACAAACAACCATCAAATCTGGAGAGTCCTATATGGATGGGCATCATGAACAGGCTTTGATGCAGAGTGAGGCACTACAGAGAGGGCCTGTAGATGAAAAGCTCAGAACACTGTTGTTGCTGGACTTCAGTGGACAGTAGAGTACAGCTTTGAATGAGGGAGAGGTGTCAGTCACCTTCAGCTCTTTTCTGGCCGGAGTTCCTTTGTCCTGGGCCTCCTGGAGCTGCAACATGAGAGCCACTTTCTCCTGCTCCCACTCTGCCTTCTGAGCCAGCAGCTGTCTCTCTAGAAACCTGAAACACATCACACACATACAAACAAGCACAAATATGCTCAGTGACACACACACACACACACACATACACACGCACACATAGACACGCACAAGCACATACACAAACACAAACACTTTTATTTGAATCAAATTTCACTGCTGCAGTCAATAATACTAATAACAATACCAACAATTAAAATATAATTTACTATTTGGAATTTAAAAATTAATATTATGTGAAAAAGACAGGAACTGACTTGTTGGCCACTCGAACAGCATCAAATGCATGTCGGAGGTCCTCTCCCTGCATTTTCTCCGCTGAGTCCTTTTGGACACCCAGGTCCTCCATTAAAGCATTCTGCAAACAACAACAGATAAAGTCAACCTGAAATCAGCTGAAATCTAATCAAATCTAACTCCAAATGCCCAGCTAGATGAGACGTCCTCTCTGAGGATCATATATAAGGTAAGCCTTCAGGTCCTCAATAATCTTCTCTGCTAAAACTTTGATTCACTTTTCTGCTGCTGCATGCAGCCCATTTGAAGTTCGACGTGCTCTGCATTAAGAGATGTTCTTCAGCATAGCGTGGCTGTAACGAGTTAATGTTGGCTTCCTAACAGTTTGAACCTGTCTGGCCATTCCCCTCTGGTATCAGGCATGTTCATACAGAGAACTGCCACTCACTGGACATTTTCACTTTTTCTGACCACTCTCTGTAAACCCTTTGCAATGGTTGTGCAGGAAAATCAGCAGTTTCTGAAATACTCAGACCAGCCCTTCCTGCACCAACAGCGATGCCACAATTAAAGTCACTTAAATCACCCTTCAGCCCCATTTTGATGCTCAGCTCAGCAGGTCGTATGGACCATGTGTACATGCCTAAATGCACATGCCTAGAGTTCCTGCCATGTGATTGGCTGATTGGATATTTGCATTAACAAGGGGGTGAACATAAAGTGTCTGGTGAGTGTGCGTGTATATATATATAAATATATATATATATATATATATACAGTATATATACACATATATACATACATACATACATACATACATACATGTATAATTATGATTTATATAAATATTTATATGTATTATCTTTCAGGTCAGGCTTGGACACTTATGAGATATGAATGGCCCATCACACACACACACACAAAATACACGCTCACATAATGAATATGGGGAACAGAATAGCATGAAAGTCTAACCAGAGGTGGCTCAGGGCTCCAAGGCCTCCTGTCGAAAGGAGAGGTGACACTGATCCTCCTGCCCTCTTCAACCGGGGAGAAGTCAGGTGGGCCGCTGAAGGAGGGAGAGATGGGAGATGGTGGCTCTAGAGACACACTCTGAATGGAGTCAGTCCGCCTGTGTCCCCGCCCTCGCTGCAGCACACACATGAAACCACGCACTCACTCACCAAAAATACTGTCATTTAGTAATAATTTTCCAGAAACAGAATCACAGTATACGCTCTCTCTCTGGCAGGAGCAGTACCTCAGCAGTGGGGAGCATGCTCATCTCCCTCAGGTTGTCATATCTCTGCTCCAGGCGGGTAAACTCCCTCAGCAAGCCTTGATATCTCCTTCTCTCTTCCTCCAGCTCAGCCTGCACTGTGGCTCCAGCCTGTACCTCAGACAGCTGCCTGCGCGCTATTACACACGCACAGACCCAAAACATCAACAGTCAAAAAACAAAAAAACGCAAATAAACCATAAACTTGTTACAAAATTGACTTTTTATAAACTTTTTGTGCCTTCTTGAGCTTTTTCTTCCTGCTGTATACGAACTGCTAGATCATCTCGCTCCTTTTCCAAAGAGTCTCTCTCCACTCTCAGAGCTTCCATCTCCTACAGGAAAAAAGGAGGTGAGCAAATAGCTTTGTCGGTTATGACAAATGACAGCACCCAGCACACAGAGGGAACAGCATGACTGTAAATGAATGCGGCTGAATAGGCATCTCACTATCACATGTTTCACTATCACTATCACTATCACAAAGACCTGTGCAAGGCGCTGGATCTCCTGGGCTGCTCTCTCCTCAGCTCTCCTCCTCTCCTCCTCCTGCTTGGCAGTGATAGAGGGAGCAACATGGCTCTGTTCCTGCAGCTGCTTCTGCAGTCTGACTAGGGTGGTCCGGAGCTGCTCCAGTTCAGTGCTGTGAGACTCACGCTCTGATTGTAGAACTTCCCGAAGAGATGCACTCTCTTTGGCCTGAGGCACAGAAAACACACACACACACACACACACACACACACACACACACACACACAGAGACATATATATACAGTGCTGTGAAAAAGTTTTTGCCCACTTTCTGATTTTTTTTTTTTTTGCATTTCAGATTATAGAACAAATTTAAATATTAGACAAAGGTAACCCAAGTAAACACAAAATGCTGTTTTTAAGTAATGATTTTATTTATTAAGGAAAAACCTATCCAAATCTGCATGGCGCTCCTATATATTAAAACATTTTACAGATTCTAATGAAGAAAACAGGAATGTGGCCATAAAGAATCGGTGCTGCAAAACCTGGGAATCAATATGTTAAATAATATTTTAAATATCTGGTATCAGACAAGTGTATAAAATGATTGGAATTTGCTAGTCAATTTAAAGACAACATGTAACCTTATTCAAAACATATTTTTAGTTTTATTTTAGATCTAATAAACTGGCACAGACAAAACAGAACCAGTGTCTCATCCAAAAATATTAGCAAAATTATGAATGCAGTAATAAAAGGGTTGCACAACAGTAAATCCATTTCAAATGTCACTCTGCCTCACCTGCTGGTCAGCCCGCAGCTGCAACTGCATGAGTTTGACCTCCATGCCCTTGTTGAGCTCTCTGTACTTCTCTACCGATCGAGCCTCGGCCCTCAGCCTCTTCAGCTCCCTCCTCGCGGCCCTCCTGCGCACACAGCACTGCAGCAGTAGCACCGCAGCCCTCACACGCCTGAACCAGCGGCGGGTCAGCCAGCACCGCACCCAGGCCTGCAGACGCACTGCCGCACGCTCTGCCAGCACCTGCACACAGACACAGAGACAGAGACACAACATCCACGTTCAGTCACACTTGCAGTACCGTGCAATGGTCTTAGGCACCTATGTAAATGGTTCAAAGCCATTATCTCAGTGAGTGATAATTAATGCGTTTTTTCTGCTTAATAATATAACATTTGGATTAATGCAAAGACACCAGAAAGCTGTAAAAAGTATCAAGATTTGTTTGTTAAAACGTAGTTGATATTTTTTTGAGCTGGTAAGAAGAACAGGTTGACTCCAGATTTCTCTGCGATGCCTTCAGTCATTGCTGAGATTCATGAAATGTGATTAGACTTCCACAAGAAACACCCTGATATAATGTATATTAAATCACTATTTACTGTATAATGTGATTTGTATTTATTCTTTTTTAGTTGTATTTAATATATTTAGTAATAATGATGTGAAAAAACACTGCTAACAGTTTTTAAATATTATTTCCACAGGGGTCTAAGACTTTTGCCCAGCACTGTACAATCACACAGTTTAGGGGAGACAGTGGTTAGATGGAGTCCAAGACTAGCTGAACAGTGAATATTAGTAGAGCAGGCCAGTGAATATTAAATCTGGGCTATATACACAAAGCTATATACACAATTGCAGGGGCAATACACGGTGTATATGGCATAGCGTATTTCACATGGAGTTTTTATTTTAGTTTATTTTAGACTTTATATTGTTCTCTGTGTCCCTGATTCAGAAACAGGACGTTCTGTGAGCACTGAGCTTTACCAGTCTGTATGTGCGGCGGGCCTGCATCCCTCTGGCAAAGGACTGAATGGTGATGGTGGCCTCTCGGATGGCAAGATAGAGCTGCCGCACCATCACCATACGGTAGGTCTTCTGGATGACCAGGGCAGCCCGTGTGTACCGCAGAGTCCAGGCCAACCTAAAAGTACCAGCACATTCATGCTGGGTTAAAAGACCTATTTCACTCAGCACAATTATGTGAACAATTTTCAGAGGCTGGGTCATAAGAATTATCACAAAGAATAGGTACTCTGATAGTTACATCTTTTCTTGGGATGCTGCTCTTACTTTCTCTATTTGTAATCTTTCCTAACATATGACGTATACGAATGCAACTTTAGCTGCATTTTTCTCAGTGCAAACATACACACACACGCACACACTAAAACACACTCTCTCTCACACAAGCACGTCACCTGCGAGCAAATGCTCCCCGAGCGTATCTCTGCAGGGTGAGAGTGGAACAGCGTAGCTGAAGGTACCGGCGGCGCTGGATCCAGCCTCTCACCCTGCTCTGGATCAGCACTCCTGCTGCCCGGAGCCTCTCAGCCCTCAGCTTCTCGAGCACGGCCACCTGCCCCGCCCGGAAGAAAACCTTCGTCTTGCCAAAGCAGTACTGTTCATTGTCAGGGATGAGGGCAGGGATCGCCCTCAGACAGGACTCCCGCAGATCATCCTGAGCAGACCAGCCTTGAAGGAGAACTCTGTAGCGACTAAAGAACTCCTCATATGTCCACCTAGATGAGGCAGGAGATGACTGGCATTACTAAAAGGTCAAATCACTGAGATTTAAAGAGCTCATAATCTGTGTTTCCATTTGAAGTCAATTTACAAAATTCTCAGGTTTTTATTACTGTTTAAATCTACATGTGATCACGAATTATTAAAAACAACCGCAAGGACTTATAAATATTAAATATTATTTTCACCAAAGAGTTTTGCAAAGTACTGTAAAACAACTTTCATTCATAAAGAAAGGAAAGTTCGGATTTCAATGAAACAGACACTCTAATACAACATTAGTACAGTTAGTCAGTTTTTATCCACATTTTAGGGGGCAGAGCTGACAGCAGCTACTCCAGTGTATCTGCAGACTGTGTGAGAAGTTGGATATGGGAGATGTTGACATTGCCTGGATGGGTAGCCTGCAGCACTGATGCGAATGGTCTCCAACACTCCACAAGCTCGCAACTGCTGCACTGCTCTCTTTGGATCGAACCTGAGGGAAGGAGACAGGGGGGCAAGTTACACAACACATGAAACACACCAACTCCTAAAGACCAGAGACCCCTCACACACACAGGAAAGACTGTTTGAGGTCATTGGGCTTGATGCAGCGGACGTAGTGAGGAGTGGTGCTGTTGAGTGTGTCCATCAGGAGCTGCAATGACTGGCGGAACTGGAAGCCCACGGTCAGCTTGTGCTCGCGGTGAGCCTTTTTTCCCGAGCGCACACTCCCATTAGGCAGAGAGGAGGCAGAGAGCAAGCCGTCTGCAGACTGCTGCTGGAACAACTCCGCAACCAGTTCTGACTGGGGGACAGAAGGTGTTTAATCAGTTTGACTTGGAATCTCAGCATACCAGAATGGACAGACAAAAAGGTAGGTACTTACCTGACTGGCTCTCATTATATTGATGGGTTCTTCGAATACTGTGTCACGGTTCTTATCTAAAAAGCCATCGCATTCATATTGGACCTGAAACAGAGGTATATTGCATCTTACATGCAGAGGTCCATTTAAGATGTTTATATGGTTGTACAAACATGTTTCATTTTTACAGGATCATTTCTCACCTCTCCATATCCATTGCTTTCAAACATACTGGTTTTGTTGCTGTGCCATTAAGACTGGTAAATATGTATATATATAAATATATATATATATATTAGCTAAGCAGTATATGGTTTTAAAAGCTAATATTAGAGTGTATACAAATAATATTCATACAGTAAATGGTGATTTTATGTTTGTCTATATATATATATATATAAATAAAGTAATGAAGTAATGCAATGCCTGACCATTACACCAACAGGGACTTTAGATACCTAGACTGTCATTCAGATACCTAGACTGTCATATGGAGTTTGCAGCTGCTATAATGGTTCCGCCCCACATGCTCTAACTTGTTTTTCAATAGCAAACTAGATAAAACGGGAATGCCCTGCAATGGCAGATAGCTTTGGTTTTATATTTGATTTGATTACATTAATGTTTAAGTTGAGATTTAGAAGAAATATTTGAACTGCAGCTGTGTGACTGTGTTAAAGGGAACACTGCTGTTAAAAAGCTCCTTATTTGTTTAAAGTGTTTGCAAACCAAATATTATTGCACTTTTTTCATATACCAGTACTTTAAAAATAAAAGTGAGCAATACACTACTTTTTAATTAATTATTTAATTTTGCAAATAACTGTGCGATTAAATACAGAAAACCATGCGAAAAACAATGCCCAGCATTAATATATGTTTATACATATATGTTTATATATATATATATATACTTGCAAAGTATATATGTATTTTTGCCAATTCATGTCAAAGATCAAAGCATATATTGAAAAAAGGTTAATGAGAAAGAAATCATTATAAGCTAGGTGTCCCGAAACTTTAGATATGTAGTGTACATTCAGTACAGAAATTTAAAGGTAATTAAGACTTAGACTGTCTGACCATGTCAGCGAAGTGAAGCACAATAAAGGCTGAGTTGGACATGCGCGGCTTGCGGAAATGGAGGCTCTGGTTCAAGTGCTGCTCATACAGTTTCTGCGCCCAGTTTTCATCTGAGCCTTTCGGAACCTAACATAAAAATATCACAGAGCATAAATGGAATTTAGACTGGTAGCTTCAGAAAGCCTACAAGCATTTTATACATTTCAGGTATCTTTGCAAATCATTACACTTCATATCTGCCTTATAAACACTAGCACTTTCTGAAAGAACACAGTAAGTTTAAAACTGGAACAAAGAAACTCCACTAAACACTCATAAACATGCATGGCTCTGTTGAATAGCTCTTTTAACTGTATAATCCTAGGGCAGTAGACTCTACAGATCAGACTTCAGAGGACTTCAAAGAGACGTACTCGGCATTCTTCATCCAGCAGATCCAGCAGGCCCAGGGAACCCTCTATCAGGGTGATGCAAGGCTGGTTATCACTAAACTCTATCCGGTTCCAGGGCAGCTCCTCTCGCACATACTCTTCCTGCTCCAACTGGAACACGTGCTGGAGAAACAATAAGGAGCAACTAGCATGATTGTGTTATATTATCCTGTTCCAGTAACTACACAGCCCGTCTGATACATGATATCCTTTACAGGAATAGACTGGCAAACGCATACAATTTATTTATGCATTCATGGATGCGTATATGTTAAAGTTTTGCACATTATGACATTATGAGATTGTGTTATCCACAAACAGTGACAAAATCCATAGCCAAATTACTAAAAAACATCCACCATGAAGCCTGAATTTTCATTTAGCAGATTGTACCTGGTACAATTTTCATTTAGTGGATTGTACCAGGTACCTCGTTGTACCTGGTAGCACCAAAAAGTTAATCTATTACTATATAAAAATGGGAAACTGCATCAAATGCACCAATGCAAAGTGGTTTGATGCTAAATGTGCCGTTCTAGAGACGCTCTAGAGTCAGAATTGCTCAAAACAGAGGAAATCCATGGAATTTCTTTCTGACAGTTTAGAATATTTAAACCAGATGTGTGATGATTTGAGTGTACAGTTTACACAATGCTCATATAAGGTATAAGCATATCACCCCTGTTATACTATACTTGTTAGAGACATTAGCCTAAAGAAGACGTAAATCAGACTAAAGAAGCCTGACACCTAACATGTCGACACTAGAGGTAAAGGGGGAATTGTGTATTTGATTTTTCATCAAACTATTCCTTTAACTTACCCTGTTGAACTGCTGCTGAAGTTTCTCATTGGCATAGTTGATGCAGAATTGCTCAAAACTATTTCTATCAAAAGTCTCAAATCTGGAAGAAAAGAAAAACATACAAACTAATCAGCAGCAAGGATCAAGCATGACTCAGAGGTAGAACTGTATCATAGCTACCCAACTGTGTGCTCACCCGTATATATCCAGTACTCCTGTAAAGCTCTTAGGCTGCTCTCTCTTGGCTCGAAGAGCTGAGTTCAGCCTCTTGACAATCCAGGCAAACAGTTGCCCGTAAATGTGTTTGGCCAGAGCATCCCGTGCCTCACTAGACTTCTGGCCAGACATGGGCTTCACCAGCATCTCTCCACCCACAGCTAATCGCTGATTACACAGCCAGTGAGCCATCTGAGAGCCCTCCACCCCCATCAGTTTAGAGAAGATCACCAGGGACCGCTCATCTCCCTTCCAACATACATAACACATACATATGAAAGAGACTAATTGTTTTCTGTATTTTCATGTTCATTGACTAAAATAAAACCTACAAATTCACTTTGATGATGGCGTTTCATACACCTGCAAGCATGCAATGCTTTGGAAAAGTCTTCAGCCCCCTTAAACGTCCTCACATTTGTCTGAAAAGGTGTCAGACTGAAAAGAACAGTTGTTCGAGACTATTTTTATTGTAAATGAGCATGGTTCAGCCCCTTCAGATTAGAACTTGGTAGAACTTATTGCTGCATTAAACAGAATCAGAAAACTTTATTGATCCCAAAGGAAGCTGCTTATGCTACAACTGCACAGACACACAGAGAGACGAAATAGTCTCTCAAAAGTAGTCAAAATAAAAGTCAAAATAAAACTCCAGGAATACTGTGTGCTAAATGCACTACGCTATAAAAATTCTGTGGTTCAGTAAGAGATGTGATATAAATAAAATTACTGGTGAAGTATTTTACTAGTTTACACAAATTAATGGGACGCACCATTTTTGCACAATGCTTGGAAGGGTTATCACCATTCATTCGTTCAGTTTTAATAAGATGCCCAGGCACTGCTGAGGAAAGGATAATGCTGCTTCCTCCTTCTTCACTGTTGGGATCATGTTTCGTAAAGAATGGGCAGTTTTAGGCTAGCGCTAAATATAGTTTTGTAAGTTTTGAATGAAAGCTCTATTTTATTTGACAACAAAACATCGTCCCATATTTTAGCTGGGCTATGCTGTATGTCTATAATTTTTTTTTAAATGATCTTTTGGTCTTCATAGAAATTTGGTGGATTACTTATGCAAACAGAATGTTCCAGCTTTGAAACCAATTACAATTAAATTCATTTAGAATGTCAGTCTTTTAAATTAAAATATGACTTAGTACAAAATATCAGTGCAGTTTGTAACCCAGACAAATCTAAAGACTTTTAAGGGGGCTGAATATTTGTGCTGTCATTTGTGATATATTAAGTTTGTGGTGAGGGGTAAAATTGTTTTGATTTGTTTAATATGTGCATCTAAAGCCCATTTTTAATTGTCATGAGCAGCATGGTTTTCATCCTCATTATTTTAAGATAATGACAATGACTGGCTGTGCTGTGTGTGCATGTTGTATGGGCCAGACACATTTAAAATCTCTCTGTATTTTAATTCATACTGCACATACATTGATGTAGCTGCGATCACCTCCCCTGCCACTCGCTTGAATGTTCACATTTCCAAGGTGCAGGACAGCCGCCAGTATCCGAAACAGCTCCATCTGCTGGTCAGGCTCAACTCCTGCAGTAAAAACCCAGAATATCTCACGTCACAGGTACCTCACATGGAACGAGCTTCTGTCAATATGATGTGGGTGAAAAGTTGTCACACCTAAAATAGTCAAAGCATTTCGTGTCTGCTCCAGCTCCAAAGCATCATCTACGCCAGGAATATTGATGTCCGTTCCTTGAATACTGATGTCCGTTCCCGTGTATCGAAAGTTCTCTGCAGAATCTAAGAACAAGCAATGACTGTTCAAAATGTGTTCATGACATCTGATAACAGACTCTAGTCCTTCTGCTGGTCGTAGTATTTAACTCACCAAGTTTGAGGCCCCTCATTTCTGGAAGGTCTTTGGAGGCACAAAGCTGGTAGAAGATGTGATAGTTTCTCTCCCCTGGAGCCTACAAAGTCATCATTCATTCATTTCAAACAATGAACGTGGTAATGAACAACTAGACAGATTTCCACAACAGAATGTAGTCAAATACAGGGCACCTGAAAAACAACTCTGGATTTCTCCAGCAGGTAGGTCCTCATGTCCGCTCCGATTATGTCTCCTTTGGATCCAAAGCCGATCTCAATGTATTTCCCAAACCTGCTGCTGTTATCATTGCGAATAGTCTTAGCATTCCCAATAGCCTGCAATATAGAAAATATATTAACACTACATACACTGAAATGTAGTGAAACAGAAGAGGGGACAAGTTCAGTACCAGTACCTCCATGATGGGGTTGGATGCCAAGACCTTCTCCTCCACACTGGTCTGCTGGGCTGCTCCTCCAACCACAGCGAAATAGCGCATGGTAAACTTTGCAGAGACTGTTTTGCCAGAGCCTGATTCACCACTAATGATAATCGACTGGTTCTTCTCCTCCCTGCGTGTGGAAGTACAGCCATGAGCACAGTTACTGTTTTCCTGTTTGGTGTCCCAAGTTTGCTTCTTTAATTTTGTTCTGGAGCAATTGGCAAGTAAGTTGGCAAGTAATTGGAGCATGTTCCCAGGGTCCATGTTTCAAAATGCATAAGATAATATGATAAATTAGGGAAACCTATTAAAGAGCTTTCAAGATGATATTTAGTTCTCTGGGGTCAACAATTAATCCAGAAGGTTCAAATCTAGCCTCAAGGAGCTATTTAGATATCTAGGCAAACAATTTTTTGAGAAGTCAGGGCATAGCAAATACAAACTTTGTGAGCAATTGCTGTTCCTGGTTTTACAGCAGAATAAAGTTAATAGGAACATAAAGTAAAACTAGCAAACCAGCAAAATAATGTATGAAACTAGCAAAAATAAATTATTAAGCCAGCAGAATAAAGTAACAAACATCCATAGGCCAACATGTATGACAAAAATAGCATTGACACGGGGTAAATTATTTTGAGGATGCATACGAATGTTACAATTCTAGCATAAATGCTAGCATTTATATTATATTTCAGTACTGCCAATACTGTGAAGTTCAAATAAAATCTTGAATAAATGTGCCAAAAATTCATTCTTTTTCACTAAAATATACAACCGGCAGATTTATCTAATTCAGAATTTATTTCCTGAACATATCATATAATAAGTTTGTTTGCTAATATACTATATATTCAACACATACATGTATCCAATGTGTACATACATACATATACTTTTTTACGGTGACTGATAGATACCTATATAAATATTTAAAGATGCATATTCTAACAAGTGCCAGTTGTTATAATACTTTCAGCATGTCCAGCATAACTGTAAAGTGTCACAGCATTATTTTTCATGTTGATGGAACATGACTAAAGCAACAAGCATCTGAAATATGGGGTTGTGGAAAGACATCAGCGAGGTCATGAAACTGGTGGCAACATTATGAAGAACTTCTCTCACCCTGGACAATACCACTTCCAAACACTGTAAGATACTGTATATAAGAATACAATATTTTAATAAACTGTAAATAATCGCTGATTTATGTGTCCTCAAGAGTCTGCCCAAACAAAATTTACATACACTTCCCTTGCTACTCTTTTATACTTATTCTGTCTCTTATTATATTTGTGTTTTTGTCTTTCCCCTTAGTTATTATGTTTTTTACTATTTGTAAATGGTGTTTGTACTTGTCTGGTCTGTTTAGTAAGTTATGTGCCATACATGTGCACTCACCAAGACAAACTCCTCCTGAAATACTTTGCAAAAAAGTTCTAGATTCTGTGTCCTAGAAATTTCAAAGAATAAATAAAGGGCTCTGGGAATACAGGGATAACTCCCATGTCATAAAGCTTATAACCACCAGTTTAGTATCTAGCCTAAATTAGCAGCCCCCTTGAAATCTGACCAGTCTATTTGTCCACTTTTTAAAATAAAAACAGTGTGTTGTAGTCACCAATCATGTCTTGACTGATCATTTTGTTTAAAAAAAACATTTGTTTTTGTCAGAGATAAACTTTAAAGTCTTACATTTGGGTTACAAATGTATTTTTTAACCATTATTAAAACATCAGGGGGATTCAGTTTTGTGATAACACTCATAATGCCAATAAAGGTGGTTCACACTGTAGACTGTGGGCTAAAAGGGTCTGTAGTCATGATGGTGAAGCCACAGACCCTTGATCTCCCCCTGACCTGATCATGGTGCGGTACGCGTCCTCAGCTAGAGAAAAGATATGAGGATCCATGTCGGCCATGTCCTGTCCACTGTATGCGTCAATCACCTCCTCTCCATAGATGGGAAGCTCTTCGTATGGGTTTAAGGCCACTAGCACAATCCCTAAAACAGACACATTTGATAGTGCATTAGAAGCTACACTGCAATTTTGCTTCTGAACTGTGTTATAGCCCATTTAGAGCGCCCGGCTGAGGGTTACTGTAGTTTGGCCACTGGCTAATGTTTACAAAAAAAAACTCTTAAGAAAGGCTGAAGAATGCAGTAAGTGATCTCGTGTGAATTATGCCAATGTGAACTTTATCCCCCATAAAAATAAGAAAACTTCACTGTAAAATTGAAAGCCCAGCCCACATGGGGAGAAGGTGCGGATGTTTTTAATTGGGTCTTTTTTTAAGTGGCCTTTTCTCCAGAACGTGAATCTTAAGATAGTTTTGTAGAAAAGCAAAGGTCAACATGCCACCAAAAACCCCATGTGGCACAATGATCCCATTCCCACACGGTACTGAATCTACTTGATATCACTCTTTAAATCACTCTCTGGTGCAGCACAGTGTCTGGTCTCTTCTGGCAAACACTGGAACAATGTCTGACGGCCCCCAAACCCCAACTCAGGGAACAACACTGCTTGGAACACAATCATTTTGAGATAAAAAAGAAAAAATTAAATACAGTACTGTGCAAAAGTCTGAGGCAGCTTTGAAAATAAACAATATTTGAAAACTGTTTTGATGCACAGTGAGTGTTTTTTCACACTACTAAATATACCAAATGAAACTAAAAAGAATAAATGCATATAATGTTAGACAGTAAATAGTGATTTTATGTTCAGTATATCAGTGTGTTCCCAGTATTACTTGTAGTTCCCATCCAGTCAATGGCTGGAGGAACCACGGAGAAATCTGGTACCAAACCCATGTTCTCCTCAACAGCTGACAAAATATTTTTTTACAAAAAAACAAATCTTGATACTTTTTACTGCTTTCTTTTTTGTATTCTAGTGTTAACTTTGCTAGCAGAAAGACACTTTATCGCATGCTGAGGAAAATGCCTTTTAACAATTTGCATAGGGGCCTAAGACTTTTGCACAGGGTGGTCTGGTGGTTAGAGAGTTGCCCCTGTGATTGGAAGGTTATGGGTTTGAATCCCAGGATTGTTAGGGGCAACACTAACCTACCCCTGAGCAAGGTACCGTCCCCACACACTGCTCCCTGGGCGCAGCGCTGGTGCCTGCCCATGACTTCACTTGGTGGATGGGTTAAACACAGAGAAAGAATTTCACACTGTGTGCTGTGGTGTGTTCACGCATGACTATAAATGCCACTTTATAGTTGAATTTTAGATGCTGTAATACTAGTCCTGCATGACCATTTTGGGTGACCAGCTCTACCTGCTCCAGACCAGGACTAAAACACACCAAATTTTTAGACCATATTTTTTTCCAGCAGGGTTTAAAGCCGAATTTTTAGTCACTTTTAAAACTCTCCTGTGTGTTCTTGTGGGCTCTGTACTGAATACAGCAGCTGAATGTACTTAGCTAAGCTGTGTATGTTTACTGCAACCAACCACAGTAGGTGTAGATGCTGCTGTAGTGGAGGAACCGAACACGCAGGTTGTGGAGGACTGCAGGCTCATGAAGGAAACTCAGCGCCGTCAGGTCGTTTTCTCCCTCCAGGATGTCAGGGTTTCCCAGAGGGGGCAGACCAGCAGGGAGCACGACTGGGTACTGCACTTCCTTAGAGGCAAAACATAGGTTAATTTGTTCATGTATCCTGGGACTGTAACAGAGGACACTTGTTTATTCCAGTATCTGTGGGTGCTTCCAAGTGCATTCTTTCTGACAAGCACAAAGGGATGCTGTTAGTGGGCTAGTATAAATGAAAAGGCCTCTTTTTAGTAGGATATGGAGTAAAATAATGGGTTATGTACTTTAGGACCTTTGCTGTATCTTCCATAGTATTATAACACACTGATCCATACAACCTAATGGCTGCGATGGTCACAGTATGTTAGTCAGTTTCATTCATTATTAAGGGAATCCCAAAACTAAATAGTCAAGAGGGGGTAATTCATTTGTTTCATCAGTTGTGGGTCTATAATTAAGGATCTAAAGGGAATAATAGCACTTTTTAAAGACAAGGGCCCTTTAGAAAAAAAAAAAGAATTTTATAACAATACAGTTTAGCGCTGTGATAATGTAAGTGGATGTATATGTGTGTCTCACTCTGCCATCACCGAGCAGGAGTGTGAGCTGCTGGTCTCCGGGCCTGTAGTCCTGCTGTAGCTGTGCACACACCCACACTTCTTCAGGATCTGGCACCCACACACTCGCTCCCTTGGGACAGAGCAGTTCACATTGTTCACACTCACAGCATGGGGGCCGATGATTAGTCCATCACATGTCCAACATGTATCATTAGGGGAATTCATAAATAACCCACTTCGCTCATCCGTATGATGTGTGAATCTCAAGAGCGAAGTGAAAGAGCAGCTCTTCTCACAGTGGATACCAGAGACCATTCTATTTACATGGTTACCCAGAGTAAACTCCATTCCTCACTACAAAACTGTAACTTTCATGATCAGACTGATCCCGATTTTTATGTGAAGAAAAAATATGAAAATTTTTCAATAATTCTGCACAAAAAGCTGTATGTCCTGTGTGCTTCCTGACCAACAACAGAATTTCCCCAGCATCAGCATAAAAGGAGCTCCTCTGCATTAAACATTAACGCCAGTCATTCCTTCCCCTGATGTTCTGGCTCTTCATCAGCCTGGAAAACTTGCTATACACTTAAAACCACTTGAATGACTTTTTTTCTTAGAACTTCTCTAACTTCTCATTTTAAAAAATGATTTTTAAAAATAATAACAATGACACTTGTGACAATCACTTGTCTCCAAATGTAAAACTTACTCCCAGTCTTACCTTAGTGTAGAGCTCAGGAGTTGCCATATTATCCAAGCCACTTTGATAAACTAGGCTCGAGAGGTTGAGGGACCAGGAGGTAAAGCAAGGGACTGAATATAATGGCAATACAAGCAGTGGCTCCTCGCTTCCTGTGTCCCTCTTCCTCAGTTACTGGCCCTGTGCCCTTTGCTCTACCTTAATGGCAAGTTAACGGTTAATCTTCACATGGACATTGGGAGGGCTGTTTAGATTTATTCACTGCAACTGCTCATGGATGTGACATCACATGCATGGATTCTGAACAGGCTGTTTTCACAGCTTTAGATCCAAGTCTATATAGAGCTTTTTTTGTATAATGAGCCCTTTCAATATGTTCAAATAGTTTGATTCACTGACAAACAGGGTCAATAAAAGAGCCATTCACACCATGCTGAACATACAGAAACACTTTAATCTGAAAAATGCCAAAGTAAATTCCACAGTCAAGATGTTTAAACCATCGAATTACCTCTTCAGAAAAAAAAAAATCACATTTTCAACCTGACAATGTGAGTTCACAAAAAAAAAAATTCAGTTTCTCAGTACTTCAGACACAGTATGTGAGGTCACATTCACATGTTGATAGTGAATTAATATTTTATGTTCTATGCTGAATGTGATCCAGAGTGGAAACAGTGGACAGAATATAAAAGAAAATGTGAACAGCATATAAAAGAACATCGGTAGTTTCAATAAGCACCATGAACTGATGAAATACAAATGAAAATTCATGGCAAGAGTCGTTTCGTCCTCTTTGCCATTGTGCCCAAGATAACCATTTATGAACCCATCCATGTCTACACACTAAACATAAAAGTCTACAAATACCTTTGTGGCAATTAAAAACAAAACCTAGAATAACCTTTTCCTTAAATGTAGAATACTAAACCTTTTCCAGTATCTACTTAATAAAACTGGTCTTACACTGAAGTTGTAGGAACTAGTACGTAAAACTAGTATGGGCAGAAGTGATGCTACGGGACTTACTAGACTTACTGCTAAACCCATTCATAATCCAAATCTTAACTGTTCTTAACTTTCTTTCAAGTAAGTTTGTGTAAACATCTAGGAATTTGAAATCATGAGGTCCTATTGCCTTACACTGTGTGGTCCAATTAGTGATCTTTTTGAAAATAATACAAATTAAACTGTACTAATGAGGCTATGTCTACCAAGCCCCCAAAACTCATTATGCCTTTCACACAACTCCTTACGCAGTGCTCTATATTGCACAATACTGACTGCATCGTTTTGTTGTCTCTGCATCATAACCACAGATGATTGTATCATTAAAGGACTAGTTCTCTCTCACCTATATCATCCTAGAGTTTCTCCACACCTACTCTGACTGGAGGATTTAGTGATTGTCACATCACTCCATATGAATTCCACAGACACTCTTAAAACACACCTTTGTGTCACTTTCAACTCTGGGATCTACAAATGTTTTGTTCTTATAGACAGTAAAAACTTTTAAAATACAATTAAAAAAAAGTTACGTCTGAAAACCCAACTGAGAGTCTTGGAGAGAAATCCCAACCAGTGGGCTTAAATCAGTGTCCGGCAGAGCAGGACTAGAGCATCTTGGTAGAGGTGTTAAGCTGATCTTTTGGAGTGGGGAGATGTGGTCCTGGTTGAAAGTGTTGATAAACCTGTGTGTAGGTAGTTCAAAAACACCTCACCGCCCTGAAAAGATGAAAAGAATCATTAGTCTCTCAACAAACAAATGGCACTAACTAGTAAGTCTGCATCTCATTCTTGGATTAACCCTTAAAAATCAGAGTGTATTAGTAAAATCTGATTTCGACAAATATAAACGGTGTAAAACAGTCTAAAACTGGTGTTGGCTCTCCTACACACTCGCCCTTTGCTGTACTTCGGCTTGGCATACTGCAGCTCGGCCGCTCTCCGGACGCCCTCCCTCTGCAGGTTTCCCCACACCCTATCCTGAAAGTTCTCCCGGGTTCAAAGATTTCATGTTTTTTTTTTCTCCATTTGTTTCTAAGACTTAAAGTTTGTATTCCCTATGGGCATTTGTGAGTGATGCCATCTTTAAAACCCTACTAGTGCTTATTATTATTATTACAAGTTTTTTTTTTTAAATTACAATAACACCAAACAAAGCTCAGCATGACGTCTGATACCTCGAGCATCAATACAAACAGAGGGAACTTCCAGATAATGAGTTGTATTGCCTTATGACATCAATTTACCATTTGCTGCGCTGCGAGCACGGATCCATTAATCATATTTAATGTTGTTGTATCCCACCTAAATTAATCTTATCTAGTCATCCATTCATTCTTCTTTCTTCTGTGGTTTTAGGTGAGTACCACACATAAAATTCCAATAATTGCAAAGAGCAACAAAAAGGAACTTATTGAGTACTTGTGTAATTCTTGTCAATCCATCTACACATTGCACCAATCAGTGAGGGGAGTAAGTGTGCTCACCTTTGTTATACATCATCTTTGTCTTCATGACAGTTCCCCTCTTCTTTAAGAGCCTCTCCGCCGCTGGACGCCTCCTCTACATGAGCCAACATGTCGGCCATCAGAGCCTCCTCCAGCCGCTTCCTCACGTTGTACACCAGCTCCTCCTGTTTCCTGAACCGGCCCAGTACAACAAACAAGACTTACAGCTCAGTACCAGCAGTTAATGCTTTCCTCTGATCATAAAACACAGGGGTCCGTTAACTTACTGTCATAACTAGGAATCACACAACTTAAACTGTCCAAATTTGTAACTACTCTGTTTTGATTATTTCCATTTCTCACTCCGCTCAGGCTCATGGTTTTGTGGACTGCAAACCCCAGTGAGCAGTGGTGGTATTGCCAGGGGACGACATCGTCCGTTTTCTTTACCACGAAATGGTTACAATGTAAAGAATTTTACCAAACATAATTTTAAATATTAGAAACACTGTTCCTTAATAACTGAGGTAAACAAAAGCACAAGTTAATATAAATTGTCTCTTTTTAACCATAAGAAATTCATTCAGCATGAATGAATGGATAAAAACAAAAACATTTCAGATTTGTTCATTTTTTTACAGCAATTATTATACAATATTATAATATACACGCAAAATGCTACTGTATTGAGCCATATGTTGTTTGCACTTTAAACAAGCTTTTTCTGGTCGGTTATGGGCATTAAAAGCTTGGAGAGCCCTGGTTTAAGCCAGTTGGGTCCCAACCTGTATTACATGACAGCATATTCCATACACATGCTTTGACTGAATACCCAATTATGGGAGCGAATGCTTAAAAGAACGCATATTTGAAAAACTATGTCCATCCCCAGTATCATTTTACTATAACACATTTTACATAGCACACTTTGTTAGTTGCAAATTTTGACAGTTCAGAACTCATTCTGTGGCATGGAACACACCTGATGTCCTCGTCTGTGACGATGAAAGCCTTGCAAAGAGGCTGAGCTGTGTTGAGCCATACACCAGGGTTTTTCTCCACAGCTGCAGACAGCTGGCCTGTGATGGGAGCAGCACTGGTGTGCAGAGCGCTAGCTATTGCAGACAGCAGAGTCTTATCTGTGCACCCAGGGCCAACTCCTGATAAATACAACAGAGCCAGTCATTCTAGCTTATGTTCATGGTCAAGGAATACATACTAAGCCAGCACTGTAACTATATGATGATAAATGCAGTGTAGCACAAAGAAGACAAATAAACAGATTTTGGATTTGGTGGATTTGGTGTAAAGGCCTTGAGGTTAACATACCCTGTAAACCTTTGGGGAGTTCCATGGTTTTCACCAGCTCTTCAGCAATATCATAAGCATTAAGGCCACTCAGCTTCTTCTCCCAAAACAGCTACAGATGTGATAAGTGAAATTAAAAACATAGAATAAAATATAACCAAATGCTTCTGACAAAAACATGGAAAAACATTACTAAATTATAAAACATGTAAAATCCTTGCCCTAGATGAATGTACCTGTCTTGGCTGGTCAACAGCCTTCTGTGGGTCTGTTTTTACTTTGTTACTGGGGTGGTTGGTAACTTTTGTGACTGGCTGCTTAAAGATAGAGGCTGTCTGCCGGACCGGGAGAGATGTGTTCAGGTCTGGTTTCCCCTGTGGTTCACACAGAATTAAGAAGGGATAAACAGATATGAACCTTTAACATTTTCACAGAGGAATGACTGGTATATGGGTCTAAAATTCAAATGTCTGCTTTAACTGGTTTTACAACAAATGAACAAAAACATTTTATCAATTTACCTGATATATATATATATATATATACACACACACATTTATATGCATAAATATACAGCTTGGGAAAAGAATAAGAGACCACTGCAAAAATGTTTCTCAGGTTTTGTCTTTTATAGGTGCAAGTATGAACAGCTTTGCCTTAGTTTTTAATAACTGGTGACAATATTTCTTCTCATTTCCAAAGAAAAATATTGTTCTTTAGAGCATAATTTTAAAGGAAATGACAATACATCAAAATAAGAGAAATTATGCAGTGTTTACAGAACTTGAATAATTCGAAGACAACAAATCTCATGTTCACTCAAACAAAATGGCAATAATTACCTTTGATGTACTTCTAGTAGTGTTTTGCCATTCAACTGGTCACATTTCAAGAGGAGAGTGTGGATTATAGCAGTGTTTTTATACTTTTCCTCGTTAAATAAGATGTAATTCAGGTGATCACTAATCAGTACCTCATAAAGCAGAATGAGGTGCTTGTGTAGGAATTTAACAGACACTGGCATGGAATGGTTGTCATACTTATAGAGATGCTTATGTAAAAATAAATTGCAGTGGTCTGTAATTTTTTCCAGAGCTAAACACACACACACACACACATATATATATACATATATATATATATATACACACACACACAAACTTATATAGTTATAGTTTATATGTTTTGTATAGCGTATAGTTTTGTATAGTGTTTAGTTTTTATTTTATTGGTTATGCTGCTTCTGCATTCTTCACCTGTTCTGTCCACTTTGCTGCTGTAAAAATACAAATTTCCCACCCACTGGATTAATAAAGGGTTCTCATACCATATCTTATAAAAACGAACAATGTCCTCATCCTAAATTACTATAATTACTGAGATCCTGATTCTATCAAAGTCTCCTTCATACAAAGCCACATCTGCCCTCACCTTGGTCTGACTGTTATTGTCATAGCGGAGCCTCTGTCTGCTCTTGTTCAGTTTGCTCATGAGCATCTTTCCCGTACGGAAATCGAAGGAGCTGAGGTCCATGGAGTTGCCGAGGTAACGTGCCAGCTGAGGCTTGCTCCGGAACTTCTTTCCAGTCGGACTGGGAGAGCAAAGATAGGATGAATCTTACGAGAAGACTCCACACTCACATGCAAACTATGAAAAAAGGTATGATTGCAAAGTTCTTTCACAAAAAATATAAAAGAAATGCATGGGGTTGCTTTTTTATCAGAACAACTAGAAATGGAAAAGCAAACCATGACATGCATTGATCACAGCCTAGTTAGTCAAGCCAAACTGGGCAAGAACAAACCTGATTACACACATCCACTGACAGCATGGACAGCAGTGTCACTAATGCCAATGATGATTATTAGTGATGCACCAGTACCAGTTTAGGAGACTGACATCAATATCGGGTACTACTTTACCAGCACTTGCCAAATACTAATTAAATTACCTTCTTTTCACATATTGCTTGTGATTAAAAGCTTTGCACTACAAATTGGTCGTGGGGACATCCATCCGTTCTATTGAAAATGTAACTTTGTAATGTAATAATTAAAAGTAATTCAATTCTATCAATACAGCTATACAAGTATATTTGGATTCATATTAACTATCGACCCAATATTGATACTGTAGAAAGTACAGGTGCATCCCTAAATATTATGAAATGAAGTATATAACACATGTTAATTTCTCCCTTTTGCTGGATAGTGTCTGGAATATCGTGCCTAAATTGTTCCCGTTTGTGAATAATTTAATACTCATAGCTCTATAAACACCTGTCAAACAACCAAATAAGAGATTCATTATACTTCATGAAATATGGAAAACCTTTACATACATCCTTTGTAATGTTAAGTATGCACCCTGGTAGACCAGTTGTTTGCATCTGCCATTCTCAACAAGTGGTCTCCAGTGCAAGTGTTCAGTCACAAATGAAAGAGTCACTGTTTGTTAGTGCTGGGCGGTGCTGATCAAATTCAGTATCACATTATTAAATGTGTCATGGTATCGTGATATTTAAGGGCATTTCACAGATTCTTCCGGATTGCTGCTACTCTACACTGAAAATGTCTTGGCTTGTTTTTACTGGACTGTTTCCAGATTTCCAGAAAAACATTTAGGGCAGAGCAAGGCACTACCAAGTGTGGGGTAAAATGTAGCTTAGCTTTTTGTGATGTTAAAATATTTTAACTAGTAAACTGCACTTTTCTTCTCTCTCAGTTTCTCAGATTTTCTAAAATTGCACTATGCACATGAATGATGAGTATGAACTCATTTACTGTACAATGAGTTACAACTAAGCCACACAAAGTAAATAACACCAGAGATATCTATCCCTAAGATACATTCACAACATTTCATACAGACTCATTAAAACTATATATTAGATGTAATGGAATAAAAATATATTTTAAATTTTAAACACACTGATATTTTCTGTATGCTTCATAGTGAAAAAAATTTGCCAGCATTTTACTCTAGCCATATATGGGTATTTTGCATTCATGTATATTTTATGAACATTTTATGTACTTAGACAGGACAGCTTGTGTGTCATAAATAACATATTAAGTTTAATTGTGTTTGAATAACTCTCAGACTTTTGAATCCACAAGAACACACTTTGCCTGAAGCAAAGTTAACCTGTTTATTTGCCACAAACATGTGAAGGTTTCTTGTGTGAAAAAAATGCAGAATAAGCTTAAAGCTTAATAATTATTTGGCAAAAATCAAAATACATGAAGACTGTGCCCCTGTCAGAAGCCCTTTGCAAATCTCATGCTGTTAACTGTCAGGTCATGAGTAAAGTTTATGGAAATGAATTTTATATGAAATATGACACAATAACACTGACACTGAAAATTAGTATCACAATATAATGATATAGAAGATACATCGCCCAGCACTGAGTGGTGCACCATATATGTGTGTGTATCTGTCAGTGTATTTATCTGTGTGTATGCGTGTGTGTCTATGCATGTTTCTGTCTGTGTGTGTTTCTGTGTATGTACCTGTCTGTGCGTCTGTGTGTATCTGTGTATGTATCTGTGTGTGTGTGTGTGTGTGTGTGTGTATCTGTGTATGTATGTGTGTGTATGTCTGTATCTGTGTATGTATCTGTGTGTGTATGTCTGTATCTGTATGTCTGTATCTGTGTATGTATCTGTATGTGTATGTCTGTATCTGTGTATGTATCTGTGTGTGTGTATGTCTGTATCTGTGTATGTATCTGTGTGTGTGTATGTCTGTATCTGTGTGTATATCTTCATCTGTGTGTGTCTATCTGTATATATCTGTCTGAGAGTATGTGTGTGTGTGTGTGTGTGTGTGTGTGAGCATGACAGCGTCACAACATAAACAGTCACCCCCACCCTTTCCCCTAGTCTTAAACAAAGCCAAGCCTATTCTGCAAAGCTCCAAGAATGTTCCTTTAAACCACCCCTTCTTCTGACTGAAGCCCGATGCATGGTTCCACACGATGCTCTTTATGACTGGAGACATGGAGATGTCATGCAAAAAAATCCCGCCGTTGCATTTCAAGCTTGCAGAAAGACGTGCAAAAAATGAAGTTAAAGACAGATATATATTTAAAAAATGACCAGCCTACCACAAACTAAACAAACGACCCGCCTCCCCTCTCTCCCGCCTCTGTTCTTCCTCCTCTTCCTCACCTCTGCTACAAATAAAAGACAGATAAAGGAAAGAAAAAGAAACAGACTCGTCTATTTCTGGAGTAAATAAAACCCACATGCTGGCGTTCTGAAAATAAACACTGACACGGGAGCTCGGCTGACTTTTAAAAGGGCTCGGATCTGACATGTCTGGTGTCCTGTTTCCCAATAATAGAAATAAATGAGTAGATAAATGTCCAGTGAGTCTATAAACCCCCCCGCCTCTGTTGCAGAATGGCGTAAGGCCACCTCGACACCCCATCCCCTCCTCTCTCTCAGTACCTAAAATAATAGACATCGCTTTTCCCCGCGGACAAACCCGACTTTCTGGTCACTTCTTCCCTTTTCCAGCCCTTTGGGAGAGCCGAGCACTCCCACCTTTTCTTGTCCATAATATCCTCGGTTCTATCCACCGATTTGGCGAAGCTCTTAATGTCTTTTCCTCTACCGTACGTTAATTGTTTGCCTCTTTTTCTGCACCCCCCTTCTCCTGACTTTAACATGAGCTCTTTGTGGCAGAGACGCTGGACCCGTGGATGAATCGTTCTCCCGTATCGGTTCCTTTCAACCGATTCGCTCCTAAATTAATCCGTCTTTTGTAGTTTTTTGTAGATTTTGTCCCCTTTTAGCCTTAGCCGCCATCACAGCACACAGTGTACACAATGTGAAATTATTTCACTGCATTCCTCCGGGAATAAAAAAGTTTTGTAATTCTGATTCAATGGGGGTGGTGCCCGGGGAGCAGTGTGTGGGGACTGTACCTTGGTCGAGGGTATCTCAGTGGGCAAGCTAGCAGTCGTGGGATTTGAACCCACGAACTTCTGATCGCAGGTGCAACTCCCTAAACACCAGGACACCAGCTACCCGGTTACATTCATTAAAATGGGCTTAAGGGGACACCAGTCTAAATTTAACAGTGTTAAATGAACAATTGTACAATTAATGAGATTGTACTGTGATTTGGCGTACCATCTCTTTGAGTTTACTTTTCTCTGTGGAAAGTAGCTGGTTTCACTTTTCTTTTGGGAATTTGTGCAGTGAGCAGTTCGGCCCTGCACTAGGAAAAACAGACTGACTAAATATGAGTAGAAATAACAATTGCTACCTTAAACACTGTTACTTTAAAAAAAGTGATTCGGAGTCCTAAACTAGGCATGAGAATAAGCTAACAAAGAGCTTTTCTTGCCACTCTTGACCTTATCTCGCTCATTAATGGTCTTTATCAGGACTTACACTAAATGGACAAAAGTACTGGGACACACCTGTTTTCCAGGGTTTGGGCTAGGCTCCTTAGTTCCAGTGAGGGGCTTAATCTTAATGTTTCATCATACCAAGACATTTTAGACGACGCCATACTTCGAACTTTGTGGACACAGTTTGGGGAAGAACCTTTCCATTCCAGCATGACCCCACTGCACAAAGCAAGGTCCAAAAAGACATGTTTGGATGAGTTTGGTGTGGAAGAACTTGACTGGCCCGCACAGAGCCCTGACCTCAACCCCATTCAACAACTCTGGGATGAACTGGAACTGAGACTGTGAGCCAGGTCTTACCGTCTAACATCAGTACCTGACCACATGAATGCTCCACAGAATGAATGGGTTACAAATTCCCACAGAAACACTCTTTAAAGGAAAGTGGAA
>JBBPCX010000038.1:11657929-11682967 GCA_037974365.1 Hydrocynus forskahlii
GAAAGACCAAAAACACACACGCGCACATGCGAGTGTGCGCACACACAAGGAGGCACTCTGAAGACACAACAGCAGTTTTGTTCATGTCCCTACTGAAAGAATAAGAAGCCAGGCTATGTAAGGTTGTGTCTCAGGATGGAGAAGCTGGGCAGTGGGTATTCTTTTTCTTTTTTTCTTTTTTTTTTACTCTAAAAAGTACAAACAGAACACATACTGTTAATGCTGCAGTCTGAAAGGTGTGAAACACTGCCCATGAAATATTACAACTCGCTCTCTACTGAACTGAAATGTCTTCTGCACAACCTGTTTGCGCCCAACAACATTTTCAGAGCTTTAAAATGGGTTTTCTGGAAAACAATACAATAGTTTCAGTCTTACAATTAAAAAAACAAAACAAAATGCTCTCCCAAAATGCTGCTTCAAAGCCAGACTGAAGCACTGCAATCTGCAAACACCTTTATCTCCCTCCCTCCTCACTCAACTGTAACGTGTCTCTGATATGTAAGACCAATCAGTGAACAGTGCTCACTTCAAAGCTTCCAACATGTTTCATGGAAGATGCCGTGATAGTCTTCTCTGAGCGAATGCTGGCGGTTAAGTATTGTGGGCCAGAGCAAAGCTTTTTAGCGCATTAAAAAGGGTAAAATAATACAAGTTTAATTTTGCCTATATAATCTAATTGTCTCTTAAAAACTCTGAACCAAAGTCCCTATCCAGAGGGTTCAACAGTCTTCACTGACTGCCGGACAGAAAGTCCCACAGTCAGACGTTTGTAAGACGTGTTTATGAAGAGGGCCGTTCGGCTGGTGGTGAAGAATACTGCTAACAGTCTAGTGTTTAAACTCCGCATGGAAGAGCATACTCCCATATTTCCATGTGCTTTAAAGACTGTGGGGACTTTGAAACAAAAACTAGAATAACGTTAGAATCAAACAGTGTCAGAGGTAAACAAACAGGAAAGTATGGGACAAGACAAGGGGAAAAAAGGTTATACAAGTAAGCAAAAAAGATGAGCCCATAGATTACTCACAAATCACACAAAAAAGGCCTAATCATAAATGTACAACTTTATAGTAAAGGTTGATTCCTTTTTTTCCTTAAAAACGAAATATGTCAGTTGAGAAACTTCATAGGTGTGCCTTTACTTTTGAGTAATTCAGGACAGTTTAAAAGAAAAAAAAAAATTCACAAGAAAAATAAAAATTCAGGCACTAATAAGGCACCACTCTCAACATGAGTCTCGAGAGTGAAAAGGCCACATTGAAAATTATATGTATTTTTCCAGTAACTAATATGCACAACTATCTCTTTTTGAAAAAACAAAACAAAACAAAAAAACAAAACCAAAAAAACCCACAAAAAACAAAATATTGGTACTTGATGGTGTGTCATGTGTCCATTATGGACATGTCAGTAATTGTGGACATGGCCACTGTCAGCATACCTATTAGAAATTAACACTATTATCTTACATACACCAAACCACCCATGTTATCACACAAAATAACTGATTTTTGATAGATATATATTGTGAAATGAAATAAAAATTAAAATGAACTGACCTGGCAGTAATTTAGTGTATAACAAAGAAGAATATAATCTATATTTGAATGTACATTCAAAACCAGTTGCATAATGAGTTCCTTAGTCAAAACTGAAAAACTGGGCAATAGTTGCTTTATAACTGCTGTATAACTACGTCATCCCATAAGAACATTTCAATATGAAGGGAACTGTAATTCGACAGTGGCATACTGTGTTACCCACCTTCCCTAATGAAAGGAAAGAATTTCAGCTATCAATAACATACAAAAATCACAAAAGCTTTGACATAATAGGCCTTCAAGCACTCTCAAACATTAGAATCAATGCACTCCTTCACTTCCTTTGTGGTAGGAGAACTAAATGAAGCCTAAGCACAGCAAAATACTGAGTAAATGTTACATGTACAAACATTGTCCACGTGTTGAGGTGGAGCATAGTTGAATAGAATGGACCTGAATCGAACATTATGCAAACAATCTGGGGCCGTTTTGAAAATGTACTTCACTCAATTCATCATACTTGTCCCTGCTCTCTCACTTGCACAATATACTTTCTGCACTTCAAGCTAATAGTGGTATTTTTTATTTAAAAAATCTACAATGTATATACTAAGAAAAAATATATATATTTATATCCATATATATTCTTTTGTTTTTGCTAAAGTTGGAGTAATATCCTTTATGCATGTGCGAGGTTGGACATATGTACGAGGTTTAGTCTTTTGGCAACAATCGGTGAGAGTGGGTCACAACGTGTAAAAGACAACCCTCCCCACAGGAGATGCTTTTTCTGCCCTCAACTGAAATACTCATCCTGGTGATATGAATTCTTGGAAGGACAACAGAATGAGAGACAAAAGTGGTGGTTTTTTTTTTTTTTGCTCTGCCAGTCTAAATGAACCCTCCTCTGTAACGGCACACAGGCCACACATATCTCACGCTGCTGACGAGAGGCCGAGACGCCTGGCAGCTTCGCTGTAGGTTTAAATAGGAGAAAGTAAAAAGACGAAACAAGGAGGAATGCTGAGGCTGACATGCTGCAAGCTGGTGCTGAGGGGGAAGGGAACAACCTAGAAGATTTATTTCATAGAAACGTACCGAATGCTTGTGAGTAGAAAGAAGCTGCGTGTTTACTCTGACTGGCAAAAAAAAGTGGCCAATGAAATGGCAAGAGCCAAGTAAGGTCTGGTGATGCTTAAAAACATTTCGAAGAGTTTTTCCAAGACTGAACAATCTCAGCCTAGATGGAAAATGTTTGTTTCACAAGAGTTCAACTGGTCTGTAAGCTTTCTTCCACCACAGAACCAGGCCACTGAAGCAGTCCTCAGAAGCACTACAGGTTCTCTCCCACATTGCATGGGTTTGGTTTCACAACACATGTAAGACTGTACCTTTAAGTTGGGAATGTCAAGCTACGTAAAACATTGCTCATATACAAGCAACTCCCAGACAGATTTGTTCCACACAAGTAAGCAATTTGCTTCAGTGTCTCTTATAAAATGTAACAATTAGGCACAAATCCTTGATCAAAATTTGATATCTGTAAGTTTTTTTTCCTCTCACTCTCAGCAGTGGGGTGGGAAATGTCTATAGTGGATTCAATGTAACTATCCCTGTGTTCCATAATTTTATGGAAGCAGAAAAATACAAAAGAAAACAAACAAACAAAAAAAAAAAAAAAAAAAAAAAAAAAAAGAGAAAGTTCTTCACATTTACGCTGGTAATCATGGTCAGGAGTGCGGTAAAATGGGCTGTGTCAGTTTTGGCAGTACTCTTGTGTGTTTCTGGGTGTGTAAAAATGCACCTCTTATATTTCATCGATGATATACTTTCCATGGCAATTCACGCACTGGTGTGCATGCGCACATGCTCTGAAGATGACGAAGGAACAGATATAAAGGCCACTTCTTCCATGAGCCAAGAAAACTTTGCTGGATCTACAAGATAAGAGTTATGGTCAAGGAGTCTGCAAACAAAAAGACAAAAAAACAAACATTTTGCATAATGCATAAAGCACAGTACAAAAAGCAAGACAGATCAGCAAGATAATGCTACCTTGGGTAAATAATTTCTTGGGACATTTACAGAATCCATTAGACCTGACACCAGGAGCAGGGAGTGTAATTTTAGTGATGTAGAAAGGGTTAAAAAATCGTTCCATTAATCAGCCTAAACTTCTAACTTACCATCATATATGACTGACAGAATTGTGCCCATCTCCTCCCAGAGCAGGATGGGCTCCAGACAGCTGCATTTGGGATTCACCCACCACACCAGACACCTTCTCTTCTTCTCGTCGCTTCAAACATGCTGCCTTGGGATTCAGATTGCGCTCTGGGGGGACACAGACAGGAAATAAGAAACCATCAACTTGCATGAAATAAACCCTTCACATACCTATTATAGAAATGCTTTACAAGTGATACTGTTATGAATGTAACATTGGAGGCAAAAACAGGCTGCCTGACCTCGCACTTGCTGCTCCAGGTTGAGGATGACGTTGACGGCCTGGTGGAGGATAAGCAGCTTGGTCTGCGGTTTGTCATTGCTCAAGTGCAGCTGACACATGCGGCCAAGTTCTTTGAAGGCCTCATTGATGTCACGCACACGCAGCCGCTCTCGCGCATTATTGGCCACCCTCCGTTCCTTCTCTCGTTCCATCTTCACCTCAGCCGGCAGATCTTCATCGTCTTCATCTTGACTACAAGAGGGAAACAAATGATCCATTATTATCCATTATTAAAAGTAAAATTACTTTAGAAATTGGGCACAGCTATGGTTTGACCACAAAAAACACAACAAGTGAAAAGCAGGTTAAGAACATAAGCAAAAGTGCATGTGTGTCAGACAGGTTTGTAAGGATAAAAAAAATGACTGCGTCTCCCTACACCAATATAAACAATGCAAATGGTTACATTACAATCATGTACAATTCATAAGAATCCAAAACAAGATAATCTGTACCAACTTTAAAAAGAGATTCAACATTTGAAAAGAATCCTTTCAAAAAGGTCTGACATGAGCTTACTAAAATGGGTATATGCTGTACACATTAAAACTGATTCCTAAATTTATTCTGTATACCACATAACCTCAACGCTTCCCTGCAGTGCATTCTATCATGGGAGATAGACTTACTCTTCTCCCGGGTCTGAAACACTTGAATGGGTCTGGAGGGAAAACGCCTCCTTTCTGAAAACAATGTGAGAATTGGGGAGGGGAGGGGGACAAGACCATGAGAGGAGGCAACGTGTCTAGGATAAGCCCAGACACTTTTAAAATGGATTCTTGCCTTTTGTGGAGGCACAAAAATACATCAACACAGTTTCTGGGGGTTTCATTTTAACCCTAAGGTTTCTAATCATGCAAGATCTGTCAAAGTTTTCATTGTTTTTCCACTACTCATTTCAATTTAGTATGTGTATCAATTGCAAATCCAGCAGTATATGATCACATACCTGGTTCTAGTGCGAGAGACTTTGGTGTCTTTCTTGTCCTCTTCAGACTTATCTGCCACTGAGGAGTTCTCGTCCTCTTCTTTGTCTTCTCTCTTGATGTCCGCATTGTTTGAGGCAATGCCTCCTGGCAAACCTGTAGTCAGAAACCCAACATCAAAACTCAAACAAAGCACAACAAAATAGTCCTATATGCATTTGAAAGCTTTCTCTTTGGTCAGATCAGGCAGCTACTCACTGCTGAAACCCTCAGGTGCTCCTGCAGGCTGTGGAGTGCCTGAGGCATGGGATGTCTGTAGTAGGCTGCTGGGTGGAAGGCATGCAGGGTCATCATGGTGACTTGCACTCTAAAGGACAAACATGCCAAAACAGAGCATTATTACGAAAACTGTCATTTACAGATGTATTGATGTAATAAACTGTACTGTAACAAAAATATACAAACACTGTCTCTTCAGATGGCAAAACAACTCAAGATACTGCAATGCAAGCGTTTGTCATCTTGTATACTTCAGTTGTATGGTTATGTTTGCATAAAGTATTAATGCAAGGGTAGTCATTCTGGTCTAGGAGGGTCATGTTGTAAGTTTGGTGACTTCCCTGCTATCACACATCTACTGAAGTAGCCCTCTCAGACCACAACCAAGGACCCCTTTACCAGGACCATCCAACGGTCCAACTTCATTCCAACAAAGAAGCAGCACACCTGATTCCTCTTTTTGTTAATCAGCCACAGTGTTAAACAGACTTGAGTGTAAGCTGTGTGGCCTTTTTCAACCACATAGATATTCAATCTCAAAATATTCCTTGAACACCCATTTACTACATTTGTGAAGTAAACTGCTACATTTGTGAAGTAAACTTGTGGTCTCAAAAAAGTTCAACATAATTTGGTAAGAGTTGATGCCAGAGTGATGTCCTGATCATCTAGGCTCACTGTATTGACTTACCATTGGAGGATGTCTGTTGGCCAGAGCCAGTCCAGAACTAGAGAAGCTCTGGGAGATAGCCCCCAGGGTTCCATTATGAATGGAAGAGGAGACAGCACCCAGCAGGCTGTGCACTTCTGAGTGGGCCCCACCAACTGCATGACTGCGCAACACATGGATGGCCTCTTCCAGACGGTCCTCCATTTTGTTCTGCTGTTGAAGGCGAGAGAATAAAACAGATGTTATGCACAATGATATATATACACAATTCCACCACGCACACAAAATAATTTTTCTTTTTGCACAGTTCACAATTGCCGAAAATGGAATATTGCTAAGTAAGGGTTTCAGTGATATGCTGAAGAAAATAGTAAGATTCAAAGCTCACAAGTGCATGTAGTCCACCTTCATAATTAGGTGAAAGAGCTGTCTGGCCTGCAGATCTTGACCATTGTGAAGCACCTGCAGGAAGAAACACAAAATGTGAGCCAAGCATGAAGCGACGGACAAGTAGACTGCAGTACCTCTATTGGGACAGCAGAGGGCACTCCAGATCTTTGTCAAAAGTAACCACTCATTTACAGTCCAAACATGTTTTCGCTAGCATCAAAGAGCTGCTCTAGGATCAGGCTTTGCCCATTTACACTATTGAGTGTGTATACTCAAAACCAGACCTAATCTACGGTCAGCGTAGCACTGACATTGCAGCACACTGGACGTAGGTGAAGAGAAGTGCTGCATGTGACCTACCTGCAATGCCCTGGGGAGAGCCGACTGGAGTGGAAGGCGTTGAGGGGAAGTTGTTGCTGTTGTGGTCTGATGGGTAGATCTGTGACAAAACACATGGTTAGTTTCCCATAAGATTTTCATTATGGTAACAAACAGTTTTTGGTGATGGCTAGCATTCGCAACAGTCAACCTTGCTTTCTACTCTCCAGCACAATTTTGTTGATATTAGTAATTCTACCATTATTATAAAATAATCATCCAATGATGAAATGTCACAGTATTTAGTCGTCAGTTTTTAAATGCAATCTGAATCTAAAAAGGACTGAGTCCTTGCTCACCGAAGCCAGAGCTTTTCCGATCTCGTCCCCAGAACTGCCTGTGGCTGAGCCTCTACTGGCTGCAAAAGAGAACAGACGGCTTACTACTCGACAATTTATCATAAATATAACACACACACCTTCTAAATGTAAAAAAAAGAAGAAATTCCTCTTCAGTACAATATAGGCAATGCTTTATAAAAAAACTATTTAAAAAAAGTCATGCCTATGGTGGCTTCAAAAGAAAATAATTTTTGAGGAAACTTGGATACGACTTGGAATACAACCTGCTGGCAACACAGTACAATGCATGACTGAACACCAGAAAGTGAAAATGGGTAAGGAGCCATACCCATGATGCTGTCTGCTCCATTGATGGAGGATGTGTGGTTGTAAGCTCCAGAGCCTGAGTGAAATCCATTGACGTCAGCTCCATGTAGTGGGTAGTTTTGTGGGGACAAGGGCAGCGGCTGGCGCTTCTATAACAAGAGGATGGTGTCTCACTCGTTAGACAGAGGGAGGCAGAAAAGACTTCACAGTTACACGGCAGAGAGAGACTTACCATTCTGTCCTGTGGGTTAATAGCACTGAAGGAGCCAGGCTGGCTGATGTGTGGTGAGTTGCCCAGCATTGCTGAGTAGCCCGACTGGCCCAGAGGTCCAGAGGATGCCCAAGGGTCAGAGGAAGGATGCAGGCCCTCTGTATTAGCAAGAGATATTATCTAAATATTATTTTGAAGCTTCTCCTGGACTAGTACAGTTCCAGGTAAAAATATGTTCATTTTTAGTTTATAGAAGTATATAAACTAAAAAAAAAATATTACACATTGTTTACAGTAGAAATATACACCTAAAAAGAAGGAATTACACATTCATAACTTTACTGTACACTAATCCAACAATTCCATTTTTTTTTCTTGATGAGCAGCTGGGGTTTACAGCAGTGTAAAACCGAGCATTTTACATATTTCATAGCTACCTATATAAACATATGTATATATATGGCAGACACTAATTATTTCTCTTAAAGGAGAGAATGTTATGTTCCATTAACTGTGTGAACTCCTCAAAAAGCTCCCACCTTGCATGTAGAAAGAGCCAGGGTACACAGGACCCGTTTTGGAGCCTGGATATCCTACGCTGTCCCGGGGATACTCATCACCGGACGTGGAGGCATAGACCTGGCCCAAAATAAAAATGCATGTATTAAAAGCACCAAACTGCATCTGCACTTCAAGGGAACAAACAACAAAAATTTAAACAGTAGTATCTGCACAGCTGTGCATGCTTCATCTATTCAGCACTTAGGAGAACAAAAAAGAAGAGTTTGTCAAGGACTTCCAGATTTATTTTGCTTATTTATTTATTTATTGTGCTAATGACGTGTGCAAGTGTTTCCACAGTGCCCCCTCAGCTAAAGAGGCAGGGACTGGGAACAGAGCATGCTGGGAAAGGAGCCACAGCCGTGTTGTGGCACAGTCTGTGCATCCTCTCTCTCTCCCTCATGAGCCAAGAGCGAGAGAGGGTGGGCGCACACAAAAGGGCACCATCTCTCAGAGCTCATCCAAATCAAGCACCCTCAGTTGTCTACCGTGCTACAGGATCAAGCAAAGCATTCTGTGGCACCTAGTTCATCCCAGAAATGTGACCCTTTTGATCCTGAATCAGTGTCTTTTATACACAAAGTACAAGGTGTCCAAGGATTTTTTTGATGCATTCATTAATATAACAAATATACATAATCCTTAAGAGGAAAAAAATAATAAAATCAGCATTGGACAGATGTTTGAAATTTGTCCAATATAACAAAATTAATATTAGATGTTTATTGTACTTCAGAAGAGAAGAATGTTTAGCTGACACTGGGTTACTATGCCAAAAGGTCTACATGTACATATGAACAATGAAACATGTACATGAAAAACTCACCTTTAAAAACAAATCTATTCTTGCTAAAGAGCCTTTTGAGCTTGCATAAGAACTGAACAATTTGTGGAAAATTTGCAAATGTTCAGTTAAATGTGATAACTCTCACTCAGCATTTGAACGCTGAATGACACTTATATGCTGAACACTAAACATACACTCCCCATTTAAAATTTGCTAAGACAAGGTTTAATATTATTATTAAATAACATATGATTAAAATTGCAGCTGTTAGAATTAGATAATTCCACTCTTAAAAAATTACTTTTGTGAGACAAAAAACATTTAACCCTAAACTGCAGCTTATGGTTTCAGCTTTTTCACCATAATTCTTGTGCTCATGATGCTGCATTGTAGTTTTGCAATACGCCAAACACAAGCAATTGCATGCCACGACATGCAAACAATCATGCTCTGACATGACAGGCTATACACCCTCACCATGTATGACCGTGTATAAAACTGTACACATGTACGTGTGTACCGGGGGTCTTTTGAAGCCCAACGGAGAACTAACAAATCCAGCAAACTGATATTTCTCTTTTTCCTGTAATTTGATTTAACAGGGAGAAGTGGGAAGGGAATGGAGAGATGCACTTCTAATTACAGAGCCATCTGCCTGCTCCTGGAGCCAGTCCAACTCCACAGGCAGCTGGGCTGAAGAGAGGAGAGGGTGGAGGGAGGGAGAGGGGGAGAGAGGGAGGGGAGGAGGAGAGGAGAAAAAAAAAGGGGGGGGTGAAAAGCAGTGAGAGGGGAGAGGTCTTGCTGAAGGAGGGGAAAAAAGTGGAAAAAATAGAGTGGCTTGATCACGTGGAATCCAGAGAAAAAGAGGTTGCAAAAAGACAAATGAGACACTTCCTTTGCTTCCCCCTAAAAAAAACTTCAAAAAGACAGATTGTTCTCAATTCTTAAAAAAGGACTTTTGTTTGTTTGCTTGTTTGTGTTTAAAATAAAAACTCACAAGGACGGGAAGGAAATGAATACGTATGTGTAAACAAAGAAAGAACAAACCTACAGAAGACAAAGGAATGGAGCGCATCAAAAACGTCAACCATGAGGGCCAGATATCTACGAGACCTTTCTTGTTGTAAGAGCTTAGTTTACATATTGTTAAAACTAGAGGAAAGCCTTTTTAACTCCCCTTAAAAAGGTCAAATGAACAGTGTACACATATCCATTACACATACTCAAAAGAGGCCAAATGTCCAAAACTGTTCTCTTGCAAAAGCCCACTACTTAGAGCTTTAGAAGACTCAGGGTATTAAGGCACTGGTGGGATGGGGGATGGTTTTAGCTACAGGAAGTTACCTAGCAGACCCAGCCCAAGCAGAGCAGGGCCTCCGAAAGGGAAGGGGAGGGGGGCGCAGGATCATCAGCAGCTATTAATCTGAGCTCAGACAGGTCAGAGAGGGAGGAAGGGAGGGAGGGAGGTGGAAGAAAAAGAAAGAAAGAAAAGAAAAGAAGAAGAAAAATGGGGTGCAGAAGGTGGACTTGCAACTAGTAGCAACACTGAGAGAGAAAGACGCTGTCGTGTGGTCAGGCATAGGTCAATAGAAAAATGGTGCACTGGGTGGGGGAGGGGTGTGTGTGTGTCTGGACGGCACGTGGTGAGCTCTTTTGGCTTTACACTATGACACAACGATCAACAAGGCCAAAAGCATTACCAAATCTCATAAAAGCTCCAAACCCTATCCAATTCTGGCCCTCACTGAAACCACAGCATGTCAAACAGAAACTCTCGCCAAACAGCTTTTCATTAGTTTAACAGTCAAGAGTTTACACAGCTTCCTGCCTGTGAACCATATCTTTATGTTCCCTACAACAAGCGCCCTCGACAGCTGAACATGCATTTCTGTTAGAGTGAGAAAAAGACCTGCAATAACTTTAAATATGCTGCTTCACAACAGGGGCATTTTCCTCCTGCCTGCCAAATTTACCAATTTTGACCAACACATACTTCAAAACGGATGAAAATCTGGAAATCTTACAAAGCCTTGGACCGGAAAATTGCTGGATCAACTTTTTCAAAATATAGACTTGCACTGGTTAGCCTATGCAAGCATAAGACTTACATAGCATTAGAGTTCTGCCATTACTTATAACAATTCACATTCGGATTAGTTTCATAAGGCACAAAACACTAGCTGCTGCCATGCTTTAGCACACGGCACTTCACTGTGGACCTGAGGTTTTGTTACAACAGTGTAAGTGCACGACTCCTGTCACAAAACTACTGATGCTGAACATGCTCAGGGAGGGGTGGGGGTTTCACAGAGGTGGCCCACGGGTTATACTTACAGAGGACGGCAGTCCTGGAGGCTTTCTTATCTTTTTTGGCTGGGTGTCTGGAACAGAAAAAAGGTCACAAAACTGTCAGATGGAGTTTTCCACACAACCTCACTGCCCATCAAATTTTAGAGACACCTTTGGAAGCTTCTTGGTTCAAATTATTGTTAAAAGCAGATAAACAATTTTGTTCGATATACAAATGTGTTTGCTTTTGCATTACTCCCAGTATAGCTTTGAATATTCATAAATATTTGCATGTCACATTAAAATAAATCATGTTGGTCTGAATTATGTTGTTATTGACAAAGAAAACATTTTGAAAGGCTAAGTGTTCCCAAATTCATCACAGCCAGTGTATATATTTGAGACTTCACAGCATTGCTACAGTGGAGTCGCTCTTACCAATGTTTCCTTCCGGAGGGCGTCTGCGGGGGTTGTTGGTGTATGAGGGGTAAAACTGAGAGCCAGACTTTAGCCCTGAGGGAGACATGGCATCGGCACTGGCCATCACGATATCTGAGGGCAAAAATCCTGACTGCATGGGAAGAAAGGAGCAGAATGCAAAAATGTCACTAACAGCTCAACTATACAGGAAGCAAATTCACAGTCTGAAGAGGAAAACAGCAATTCTTTATCTCACCTGGGTACCAAATGAAGAATAAGGTCCCCTTTCATTCTTTCCTGTAAAGAAACAATATGTATATGTTATGCAAGTATATTTTCTTAGTGCATACAACTGCATAGAAGCGAAAATAATTGTTAAAGCAGTATTTCAGGACTAATCCTCCATTGTGATGTTTTATATTTTTAATATCATTTGAAAATTCCAGCCAAACTTTCATGATGACAGAAACTATGCAAAAGGACTTCTCTTATTAAATCAAGTTTTTAAGAGAAAAATGAATATACAATGAAAATGACAGTTCTAGAATTAAAGTAACACTCCAGCATTTCTCAGTGTCACCACAAACTGAATCTCTATTCAAATGAAAGTATAATGGAAATCAGTGGGCAGGTGCTGAAGCAACTGCCCATGGTCTTCCATTATGAGAGAGTTTTGAGTCAACAGGTTTTCTGTTCTTTTATTAAAAACAGGGAAACATGCCAAAATTTCTGCCTGTGATAATTGGCTGAATGATACAGATGTGGCAAAAAGAGACCAATTCGGGAAAATAATGGCGCATATTTCTTTAACATGGGCTTGGCAACGGTGTTTAATGGAGAGAACAGAAAGCGGTTTCAGTGCTAAACATGCAGTTTTTCAGTGCTTCCAGGGACAGGTACCTGCTTCACATACAGAAATTAGTCATTGTTTTATGACTCATTCTGTTGTGATGACAAGCTACGAAGAAAATGCTTTGATTAAGCAAAATAGAACAATAAAATGATGAGAAAAAGCTATACAACTGGATGGAGGTTGTGTATGAGCCCTTCCCCCTAAAGCTGGAGCAGTGCTCAGCTACAAAGAGCCACTGTTGGTCTAAACCCAAGGGAGAGTTTCTGCCTCAGTGGCCTTAGCATCACCGGAACAGACAAACACACATAGACACACACACACATAGACACACACACATAGACACACACACACAGACACACACACATAGACACACACACAAAAACTCAGGAAGTAAAACCCACCGCCAATCCCTGAGCTGAGGAATGGGGAAGATAGTCCATCATGCTCGCTGTAGTGTGAGCCTTCAACATAACTCTGGAGGCCAAAACACAAAATGATCACACCTGCTCCTCGATAAACAGCATTTAGACTCATGGTTTAATGACCAAATATATTTCAGAGTAGAAGGAATGTGTTTTCAGTTTACCCAGTACCTCAGAACACAACAGCTGACAAATAAATTCTACAATAATGTGACTATGAACAGCCCCACTATTTTCAAAAGAAGCTCTGTATGAAGGCTCTGTCTCGAACTCAAACATACCCGTTCCTGGTTGAACGAAGGGCTGCCCTGCTCTCCAGCCGCCCAAGGACTGGAACTGCTGCGCTCGTCCAAGGCTGTAATACACAGAATCCAGGAGAGACAGACAGTAAAGAGAAGCTCAGAGATTCAAGTGGAGAGAGAGAGGGGGGAAAAAACACAAATTCCTTCTGTGTTTATTCACATGGGCTTCTTTTGACATTTGGTTCGTGGATCTCCGATTACAGGAGCTGTAGCCTCAAAGGCCAAAGCAATGGATCTCATCCCACGGCATCACACCGCATTAATAACCCAAGTCTTTCAGCAAGCCTCAACATCCATGCCCATAAAGAGACTGTTCGTTCATTAGGATCTCATTAGGATGAAGAAATTATGGAAAAGGGGAGAAAGAAAAACAACAGATCAAAGAATCACTGTAATAGCATTAACATGCACTTGGCAATGGCATCTAATAGGGAGAACAGAAAGAGGTTCCAGTACTTAATACAGACAGCTATGCAATGCTTTCAGTCACTGCAACCTGCTTCATATATAGAAGACTGGGAAACGCTCCTATACACCCAACATATCTATTTCCAAAAGCACGATGAGAGAATTTAAAAAGTACACAGAGCAGAAATTTCCTCTAAGCCTCTCCTTTCTCTCCCTGTCTTATGCCTTAATGCTCGCAAAGCTCTCCAGAGACACACAGCTTAATTGCATGCTGATTTGCATAATTGTGCATATTAATGCAGTTGCTTTATGAATATTCATATTCTCCTTTTGATTTTTTTTTTTGAAGGTCTAATTAAAAATGTGTGAGGGAAGAGGGGGTCTCGGCAAGCGCGGCGGCTGAAGGCTGAGCATGAGTGATGAAGCTAACAAAGCAGTGCAAATAGCGACATCCACGCTGACAGCCGTGATCTATGGAGCCTACGCAGGCAGCATGGCAAATGAAGCGGGCACCGATCGGCCTTGTGAAAGATTCCAGCATATAAAATCATTTTAGGTGGGAACATGGAGGAATGGAAAGTCAGAGGGAGTATGAAACAACAGGGATGTCATATGTAGGCTGGGCATCACAGGGGGTTGAATTTAGACTTTCCTGGCAGCTATGGAAGATTTTTGGCAGCTCTATATGAGTTAAAAAGCACTGGTCTATGAAAAATCTCAGAATTTTTACATACTCTCCTCTAGGCTTCATAATATGGACAAAATTCCATAGTTGCAAGCATATTGCTTTTTTGATATAGTGATATATTGTTATATAAAAATACTAGACTGAATTTAATTTTGATTTTAAAAAATCTCTTTGTCAGGAGGGTCAGTGACATCAATCTTAGAGTCACAGTAAAAGGACAGCTTGTTTAATACCAACATATTAAGAGAGGTCAGAAAATGGATCTTTTGTTGTAGGAGAACCAAACTTTTCCAGGTTTTCCCCAATTTTTTCCACAGTTTAGTCATTACAAAAGCACCACATACTAGCTTGGCTTTCCCCCAAAACAATGCTACTATCCATGCCGGTAGACTGAATGCTAGCACTAGCTCCCTCAAAAACCCGCGAAGTGCCATTGCATCTTTTTAAACTGCTGCTGATGCAAAATTTTTGGATGGATAACTGCCAATTTTATGAGGTAACAGACACTTGGTTGCACCAAGTGATTTGTTGGCGGAGGACAGCAAGGCCAATTATGTTCTCTTGGTCACGGATGGCTGTGGCATCGGCAGAGATCAAGCTCGCAATTTCCTAACGCTAACCCTTAGACAGATTAACCACTTGGTATCAGTAATGTGACATTGTTAAAAAACTGACCTCCATTACTCTGATTTAAATAATTTACATTTAAACCTTGACTTACCAAAACAATTCAGGAACTACAAGTAAGGGACCACTTAAACATGTATGAATAATTATCAATATAATAAACGATGTCATAAACATATAATTACCATGAAACTGACAAGTAGAATTTAACATTTTATTCTTTTACATTTAATAGGTCCTGTACTCTAATCTGCAATCTGAAGCCGAAGTCCTGGTTTTGCTTCAATTGCTGATGTGAGTGAGTCACACTGAAGTGCTGGCACACAGAGAAAATGCCATCAGAAACAGTCATTTTCATGCTTAATTACAGTTTAATGTTTAGTCTTTTCTTGAAGTCTTTTCACACAGTGTCTTTTGGATTTAACGCAATTAAACCCACTGCATAAAGACCTGAGCTTTTTATAACACCAAGAATGCGGAAGGAAGATGCAGAAGAAGAAGGAAAAGAAGAAGAAATGGATGCAGCGAGTAACAACGATGATAACGTTAGCAATTTTCTTTTAGCCACTGCTAAGAAGCTACTCAGAAAGTGTAACAAACAGCACATTTAGATCTGTCAATTCACAGATCTCAGAGCTCTGTGCACACTCATAAATGTTGGAATTTTGAGGCTCTGCTTCAGTCTAAAACTCAGAGCATTACAAGAAGAAGACATGAATGAATAGAGCCCTGATATGATAGAACTTTGTCTTCTGTTTTGACTTTTTTGGGTCTGTAAAAAAACGTGTGGAGAAAAGGCGTGGGCTTTTAGCAATGGATCAAGGTATGCAGAATATGTATCTACAATATATCCAAAGTTTCAAATAGCTGAAAAAACATCAACTACATTTATGGATAATTTTATCCTAATATCTCATTTTTTCAAAACTGCAAATGCCAACTGTAACTGATTCCCACTGAGATTGGTTTGGGGATCATTTCCTTGCTGCAGCTTCCTGAGATATCAGTATTGCGAAGGTTGTATCGCAACCTATATTGTGTAACTCAATGTTACACCTTTCCTTAAACTGCAAATTACTAGTAAATATAGATTTCTCTCAGAAACAGCAAATGTGAAACCTGAAAATTAAAAAGTGAAACAATTAAATAGTGATAGCAGGGTATCACACCTTACACTCACTAAAACTAGCAGCAGTCCTATTAAGACAAACTATAATTATGTTTATAATGTTGGTGGCTGACACTATGTTTTGAGGCAGGCTAAACTTTCACCATCAGTGCCTTTCAAAGACAAATACTAGAAAGCATTAACGTAACAAGTTTTTACGCCACTAATACAGTTTCAGTGAGCTCTTACTATGACTATGACTTGGATGAACATGCAAATGACAATACACATCTTTTCTGGCAAGATTAAATACATTTAGTGACAGCATAAAAAGAGTATTTTAGAAACCCTAAAAGGATCTAAAAACCATGTCACCATCTATAAAAATCAAAATCATACACCTAAGCAATCTGAATACTTGAAATACACTTCAGAGAACAAAAGCAAAAAACAAAACAAAACAAAAAAAAACAAGATTACCCAGCAACTACAGTATGTTCTGAATCTGGCCAAAGCAAAGCATGAAACCAGAAACAGATAATTGCTTTAAGCTGTTAGACCTTAAGTCTTGTAACTGCATTACATATTAGTTACTATATTCAGACTAAATAATAATGCTTGCTAATTAATGAGTTAAGGTGTACAGGTTTTCATATATTTCATATATGAGAATCAGGTCTGGACATTATCCAGGGTTGCCCTTTCACACATGAAGCACACAGCAGGAGATTTTCCATGTTGGACGCGTTTCCACCTACTGGAAACACTCTGATTTAGGCAGAGGGTGACGTCTGGATAGAGCATGCAGGAGGCAGGACATAATGTGGTTACACAGCCGGCTCGTAATTTGGTCATAAACAATAGTCTCTTTCTGTTCCTTGAATTTGTTAGTCCTTTCCAATAGACCTTCTCGAATTTTGTCATCTCTCTAGTTAACACATTTTTGGTGGCATCATCTTGTAAATGACCCTTCATCAGTCTTTCTTCCAGTTTTATGTCAGTTGCATGAAAATTATATCAAAATGTCCACTCACTCACTATGAATCCACTGCAAAATGACCTGCTCTATTCACGCAAGTACTCAAATGGACATTACAGAGACTCTGAACTGAGGTAACTAAGGTAACGTCCGGTCCGACTGATTCAGACATTTGCGTTCACACGTCCAGCTCCTCCGGGTAACGTCTAGAGAACTTCAGAGCCGCAGTGCATGTGTGAAAGGGGCTTATGGGTGTGTTAGGATGTGAGAAAGAGGGAAATGGGCTCTGTCCTGTCTTAATGCTGGCCTCAGCGGGTGACGAGACAGGCAGCTGCGGAGGTGAGCGAGAGGACGCCTGGCTGAGCCCCCTCAGGGTGACGCTCTCCCGCAAAGACAGCTCTCCACCAGCACACTGTGAAGGGGGAGCACGGGTTTAATGCAATTAGCACCCTTCCGAGCACTTTTGTCCTGAGGAACAGATGCAGACTGGAAGGCCACTGCTTCTTCAAACGTTTTTCATTTCATAAGACCAGTACACACCGACCCAACGCTCTCCAATAAACGCAAACATTGGGTTGGCGCACCATAACGGTGCATGACTGTTGGGAGACTTGACAATGTTATCCCTTCGTTTGCACTGTTCTGGAACATTCTTCTTTATTCACACCGTTCTAGAGCATTCTTCCCTATTCACACCGTTCTAGTGCATTCTTTCCTATTTCCACAGTTTAAATAATCTCCACCGAAGGATGTTCAAATAATTCCAGAGACATGTTTTATTCTGTTCTGCAGCGCTCACTTCCAGAACTCAATACCCATAGCAGGAAAACAGCTCATTAAAAAACAGCTGCTATAAAAGACATATAAAAATCTTCCTGTCATGAGACAATTACACTACTGTAGAGCTGGTCCTTTGTAACTGGTTTCAATGAAGCCTTTTCTATACTTTTCTCCCCCAAGTTGGGCCACCTGTTCCTCATCTCTTACTGACCCTGGACATACTCATTAGGACAGGTCACCTTGGCATCAATAGGTAGCTCTCACAACAAGACCTCAAACTGAGAGATTAGTTTGTCACTGTTAAGTAACTGCCATTTAAGTAAACCCCAAACTGAGAAATATGCCACTGATCTTTCTGAGAATGTCCTTTACTATCTTCATGCTGGGCTGCTGGGGAGCTTCAGAGATGGTAGGGGGCATGGAGCAGGCTTTGTTTCAGAGCAGAGCCGTTTCCTGTGAGCTGGTGGGGGGAGAAAGTGTTCTGTTGTTCAGGGGGAGGAGTGTTTTATGCAGCGGGGTGGGGGAATCGTTTGGAGACCATAAGTCCTTCATTTAACCCTTTGTTCTCAGATGGTTCTCATTCAGGGAGATGTTTGGTGTGTCGATGGGGAGAAAAGCACACAGGCCTGAGAAAGTGCAATGCAAGGACACTGTGAGCTTTTAACACAGTTCTAATGTGTGATGTGGTACCAGGCTAACCAATGACAAGAGTAAACACAAAGAGTGGGAAGTGAGGGAGGACAAACAAATAAAAAAGACAATAGGTTCAAAGAAGGGTCCTTAACTTGACCTTTCACCTTGATATATCTTTGGGGGTCAGGTAAGCTCACTTCATGAAGCATATTTAAATATGCACTCCCACAACACTAAGTGTTCTGTACCTTTTGGACATATTTTTAATAGGACAAGAAAGGACAGGGAAAGGACAAAAGAGAGAAATAAAAAGAGAATATCTATTCTCTGTTCCTCAAGGAACCGGAAGGTCTTACCTGAGCCACCAAACTGACTGCTGGCAAGTGTGGTTGGCCTGTTCTTCCCATTGGCCACAGGGGGCGCAAACATCTAGAGCAAAGAAAGAACACAGAAAGAAAGGTTACAGCCTGCAGCAACAGTTCAGCATAGTCCAGGTCCGATATCAACAGGTACACTCAAACAAAGCAGCCAAACGCAGAGCCCCAGTTACACATTTTTTCATGAAACACATATTAGTTATATTATGCTACTGTTCAACCACATAAAGAGTGTGAATGCACTGATAGCACAACTCAGAACTACTATGAAAACTGGATATTTCCACTTTGGTAACTGTACATGTAATACATTTAGGCATGAAACACAGATGAAATTATAAGTTCACATTTTTGTATTTACACAAGTATCACATTTTTCCCCACAATAGAAGAGGACAGATCAACAATACACTGGGCTACTGATAAATCGTCACAGCCTTGTCTTCTCAATCTTTCCTTAGTTCCTTAAAGCAATGTTTTGTTTTAGTCATAATGTCAGTGTTTTAAAACTCCAGCGACAGTTAAATGTTTTCATGTAAATGGGTTTCCTCTCCCATTTATTCGACCGAAGCACTGTTTGTTAACGTTTAGGAAAACAATCACATGATGCCCATACAATTTCTCATACACACTTTACATGTGATTTACCTTACAAGCAAGCACACTCTCCTAGAATATATAGTTCTTAATATTCAACCAATACACATATATTTAAGAGTTTATCTGCCAAAACCAACAGGGTCACAATGTAATAGTACATCCTATGTTAAGGCATTATAGAGGAAAAACAACGTCATGCAAGAAAAAAAGCTCGAATGTATCCCAGCTGGATGGTCAAAGGTATTCCACCAGAAGGCTACAGGTACTAGTGACCTTTCCCTGATCACAGATGTGGAGCCCCAAGAGAAAGGCACTTAAATCTTCAAAAAAGAGAAACATACAGTGATGATGCATTGCTCCTACTTAAAAATGTGCATCTTTCATCTCAGAAAATAAGGGATTTTCATGTTATATTCTTCCACTTCATTCTGGTCATTATGCAAAAGCAAAGCAAAGCTAATTTGGTCATCCAAATGATGAACCACAGCCCACATTTTCTCCTCGGCTTACCAATACTCACATTTCTGCCATTGCAGTGATATGCAAATAATGAACCGGGACAGCCGAGCTGATCATGAACAGGGTATTTCGATGTTGTCGTAAAGTTTTTAGGGCTAGACACTAAAATAATGGTATAAGTGTTATTTTTCCAAAATCCAAGCTTTACTAATTTGAATCTGTTCATTTATAATACAGCAAAATAAGGCTCCTCAAGTTTGCATCTGTAAACCACAATAAACTTGATGACAGAGCTGAGTCCCCAATATCTGTTGCCTGCAGATCTCTTGAGGTTAGGCCTGTCTAAGCAGTTTCACTGGAATGAAAAATGTGGAAAGACTGCAGTCTCACTGTTCTTGCTATACAACGTTTTCCTTATTAGGATTCAAAGGCTTCCATCTCCTGACGTTATGAAAAAAAAAAAAAAACACTTTTCCATCACTGCACACCATTTAAAAAATTAAAAATGAAAACATGCTAAATAAGCTTTCTTTTTTTTAATAGGTGCTATACTGACCACCTTCCAACCATAATCTCATTTAAATGACTGGGTTTAAAAGAAATTACCAAAAAGTTAATAGAAAGAAATAAAGCAAAATATAGCTTGACAATTTAGCTCAATCAGAGCATAAGAAACATTCCACATTGCCTCCACTGAGGTGAGTTTCCATGTCAGATTCTTTGCCACAGTCTTGTCATGATGCATAAATGTCTCACACAGCTAGGGGCAAAATTGACAGCAAACGTTTGCATGGTGCACTACAATGTCTTTGTGTACCTGCCTGGACCTGGATTACATTGCAGTTTCATATAAAAGCTGTGGGTGACTGGTTGAATTCAAGCACTTTTATCAATAAAATGAAAAGAACCGAAAGTCAAGATCATCACAACGTAAAAAAGAGCCTTACAATCAGATCATTCTGACACCTAATACATGTACGAATATGCTGCCCTATCTTTTCAATTTAAAAAATACTGATCATACTGACATGCATTTCAACAAATCTTTACAAGCGTGTTGTCTGAATGCACAAAGTCAACCAGGAATCAGGTAATGAACTTCTCTAGTGTGCCCTCAACCAAACTCCAAACTCCCAACCCCCCCCCCCAGGACACCACCCCCCAACCCCCAACCACCACCACGACCCACCTCCTGGCCCAACCCCCAACACATTTTCACTCTCTTACCGCACTAAAATCCAAGAGGTCGCTGAGTTCCTTATCTGTTTCGACCGCCATTGTGTGGTCCTGCTGCTCGTTCATGCCCCACTGTCTTTAAAGAGCCCTGCAAGAGAAAGTTTTTACTGATGTGAATAAAACTACACTCCTGAAAGCAAGAGAATGCAGTAGGAGAGATAAAACTACATAACCTATCCTCACAAGAAATGTGTTGTGCAGTGCTAACCTGAAAAACACAGGTATCAAGATGACCAACAGGCAAATCAGGTTCAATCTGGCACTGTAGCTTTGGCTTTGGGTTTAATTCTACACTGACCACTGACCAAAACTGTCCTCTTCCACAACAATACAAATTATCTATAAGTCAAAGAGAAGCAATAAAACTAATACATGTTTTGTGACCCAGTGGAGTTGGCAAACATCATTAAACCATGCTTCCCAGACATACAACTTAACCAACTAAACCATACAAACCAAACCAATGTAGCAGAACTAGTGCCGGTTATTTTGCCAGCAGTGTGTCTTGCATTAAAATAAAAATAACTACACACCTACATTTTTTTCTGGTTAAATACTTAATTTTGTTAAAACAGTAGCTTGACGCAGCTTAACCTATAGTCGGTTTTAAAAGCACAACCCACCTGCAGTGTTTGGCATGCTCTGATATCTCCCCAGTGTAAAAGTGAGGTTTTTAAAAGCTATGGCAGACCTGCTTGCATTAAACTTACTGCTGCTGTGTTCATCAGGCCCAGTTAAAGACACAGAGTGTCCTACAGAGTGAAGAAACAGTCCTCCATACAGCCCAGTTCTGGCACTTAAAAAGCACAGCAGAAAGCCAAAGGGGGTGGGAATTTCTTCTGCCAGTTTTGTGATCTTCCCTGCAAAAAAGTCCATATCCAAACCCCTCTTGCTGTCAGATCAAGGGCTTTTCCTTTGCAGAGTGCCATCTTTCAGCCAAAAACGATAACAACAGCGCAGGAGAGACTGGAACCCTTTCAGCCGTGTACACCATGAAAAGGTCTGGTATTACTGAATGGAGTGGTTCACCAAAAAAAAACAAACAAGTAAATATGTCCAATTTACAGTTTGCCTCTGACCTCATACATAATTGATCAGCCAAGACATGCCTGGTGTGAGCGAAGTTAGCTTCTTTAGAGCTGCACTGGAGCTGCGAGGCTCATGCAAAAAAGTAATGTTAGTCTGTCACCCAAAATCTTACTCCTATTATGTCCTATGTAGATCCAGAACAAAAAAGGAAACTTTTTCATGTTGCATTTAAGGGCAGGGGAGGAAGCTAATTTAGGTATTTGGGGGAACTATTCCTTGAAGTAAAGTGTTAGTCCATCTGGGCTGTTGTTAGACTCCCTCAACCAACAGCAGAGTCCAGCCATGAACCTTCATGGACAGGACCCAGAAAAAGTCAATAACAAATCTGTGAGGAGGATGAATATATACAACAACCACAACAACAACAACAACAAAAACAGGGATGAGCAAAACTGCTTAATAAACGTGCAAAGATGACCTAACCAATGCACAAAAAAAATAGGAAATGCAAACTAGGCACTCAAAGGAAAAACACAAACATTTTCTTACTGTGGTGATATTTTTTAACTAATGCCATTTCCCCTCTTTGTGTATAGGCAGGGCGAGCTGCCCAGACTGGAACAATGTAAATATTTATTCCTGGTTGTAAACTCATTCTACTCCGTTAGCTACCATTTCCAACAGCAAAGTGGACCATAAAACCTTCTTCATTCTGCAGGACCAGGACTATATGCGCCACACATTAAAGAACCATTTTTAAAACCATTTCTTCCCCACACACACACACGGGCTGGGTGTGAGGGGGAAATGCTGGCCCAGGTTAGTCTCTCTCTATGAACTTTGCAAACAAAGTAGCTCATGGTAACTCGAAAAAAGTCCACTTTTTTCCTTCTCTCGGAGAAATTATTTGATGGAGCTGAGGGAGCAGACAGTGGGGGTTGGTTGGGGTGAGTGGGGGTGGGAGGCAAAAGGAATTTCCTGCCAAAAATGTGAGACTAGCCTATTAGTCATTTAACGACTGTAGGGAAAAAAGTGTGTGAGAGAAAAGGCAGTGGAGTTGTTCAGCCTTGAATGTTTTTTTTAATGAATAAACTGAAGTAAGCCAGAGAGCTCAGAAAAGTGACAGCCACTAGTCTGTTAGGTCAGGGTACCTACTTAACAAATAAAGTTAACCCCTAAATCCTTCTGCTGATAAAAAGGGGGACAAAAGAGTCACTGGAAGTTGAGATAGAATTGATTAGAGACCACTTCAGCCCTCCACACACAAACCCTCTTCCTCCACTTTTTCCTCCATAAGAAAGCTTAACTGGGGAGGAAACTGGAAGTTTAGCCCACAAAAATAAGTGAGTTTTGCAACCCCAAGCATAACAAGGCTGGACCAAAATAAAGACCAAAAAACAATAAAAAGCAATAAAAAACGATCTTACCTTTCTTTATGTGATGCTTGACACCCAGTGACTAGAAAGCAAAGGTTGAGCCTTCGAGGGAGGAAAGCAAAAACAAAAAACACAACAAAAACAAAACAACAACAAACTTGAGGAGAATTTGAAGCGCAGGGCTAAAGAAAAGGGTTATATCACGGCGAAACGTCTCCTAGTCCCGCTTTAAACATCCTTCGGTAGGAAAAAATCCACGTTTAAAAAGAAAAAAAAACAAAAAAAACAAAAGTATACACTTGTATCCAAACAGGCTCTCCCTCACGACTCTCCTCTTTTTTGTTGCTACAATTGAGATGAATTCATTCTTCTAGTAGACATCTTAACCACCACCATCCACATTGTCAGCAGCAACAACGTATTCCTCCGCCTGGAAGAGGGGCCAGAGGTGTCCAGTTTCAAACGCTCCAGAGGAGAAATAGACTTTTGAAGCCCTCCTTTTAAGAGGTAAAATAAATATAACACTTAGAAAAGTGCTTTAAAACGTTCATTACGACGTTCGTCAACTGTTCATTAATCGTCAAACAGCACCGCGGCTGCGGACTACATACTTCAGCGGACGAAGACGGCGGAGGAAGAAGAAGCGACGAGCAGCATGAGATGGGGAGATAAACCCTCAGAGCAGTAGCCAATAGGAACGCGAATAAAGGTGACGAACAGTTAAATTAACCAATCGTAGACCGTGTATTCAGTCAGTGACCCCCCCTTCTTCGTGACGCGTGGTCGAAGAGCAGCTTGTGACATCATTTTATTACTCTGGTTCACGTTAGCGCCCACATGTGTGTTTTTCTCTCAGTGTTGAATATGTAGTTTAAAACACGAGGAGATCGTTTTTTTAAAACACCTTAATAAGAAATGCCGGCTTATGCAGATTGATGTTTTTGGAAATATATTTGGATAGAATAAAAGTTCACTTATTGGGTTTACTGTGTTTTGTAGACGCAGTATTGCTTTATTGCAGGAGTATAATCTACTTATGACTAGAATATGGAGTGCAAAAAATATACTGCAGTAAGCAGAACATTAGTTAACTGTGTTCATGCTGTAGGGGTCAAAAAATAGAGCAAGACAAAACATTTTTTTCCCTGAAGTTCACATTTCATCCAGGTTTCCTTTTTTTGTCTAAGTCCGACCCAATTCTGACCATGACCAGAGAGCTGGAGTGATCTCTCCCTGTGGCTGATTCAGAGAGCTGGACTGGAGGGATCATAACAGAGCAGAGTGGGGGAGGGGTGGGCAGCCCCAGGGCCAGAGAAAGCAAAGCAGGGTGGATTGAGAGAGATGTGCTTGGAGACTAGTTTTGGTGGAGCTGGTGCTCATAACCAGGGCACAGGAATCCCACTCAGGAGGACAGTGATAAAACTTTCTTAAAAGTACTGTTTTGGAAAGGTTTGTCTACAGATCAGAGGATCAGATTAATCCGGAGATACAATAGGTTTTTCTTTTTCTTTGATGAAACACTTATGAAAAAAATCTCTATAAATCTCCATACATATATGTATACATACACACACACACACACACATTAT
>JBBPCX010000038.1:11684768-11698915 GCA_037974365.1 Hydrocynus forskahlii
CGCATATGTATATATATTTATACTCAATAATACACTAGTACACAAAAGTACACTCAATAATTTCACAGTATTTTTACCTTTATTACCCAGAAAATGTCATACTTTTAATTAATCACTACTGACCTACTAATATAATTATAATGTATCACAACTCAACCAGTTAATAGGATGTCAGACATGATCTGTTACAGGTTCTGTCATCTTATAAAGGACACTTGTTTTATTTTCTTTTATAGTTGTTATATTTTTGTTTAACTACTTTTCAATCTTTAACAAGAGTAAAAATCTGCAGTTACAAGAGAAAGGGATAAGTGGTAAAAATCTGCAGTGTGCAAAAAATGGACTGGTAGTGTATGTATATCAATACCTACATGTATATATATATATATATATATATATATATATATAGTTCTATAAGTATGGCTACTGCATATTGTAGCCATGTGTGCGTGTGTGTGTGTGTATATGCACACACACACATGGTTACAATATGCAGTAGCCATATTTCATGTATGAGCAGGCATGATATGTTTGTACAAAAAAGAGTCAAAGAATAAAGATTGAATTATTTAATGCAGTCAAACTTAGGTTACACCTAGGTTTTATGTATCAAAAACAGACATAATTCAGTTTACACAATCATTTTCCATGATCTCTCTTCATGCTTTGCAATTAAAGAGGCTGTTTTTGTTGCTCTGTCTGTAAAACATACATATATGTAAATGACCCCTGTCCTGATTTGTGTTGTGCCTCTTTAAAAAATCAGACTGGACTAAAAGACCCTTTGTATAACTTCGTTGTGAATGGACAGAGCTAAGTTGCTGCACACAGAATTCAGAAATGTTTTTGTGACATCACAAAACAAGTCAATACACAATGGCTGTTTTTGAATTTCCTTTATATTGCCTGGGGAGTGAAAGTTTAATGTTTATGTAACTCTTTTATTTCAAAAAGTGATGTAAATCTGCTTGTGATGTAAATTTAGAAGACAAATCCCAAATGCAACATGTAGGATTATCATCCCAATACTACTATTTTGCAGCCCTTATTCGGTCACAGATTATTATTTGCTTTTATTTGTCTGTTGTAATTTGTGATGTCAAAGTGTCAGGTGTTGTAACAGGTTTAAGAGTGTGTATAATGGAGTAAGTGGGCTGGTCCTCAAGGCTGCTGAATCTGAGATCTTGGTGAAACGCTATGCAGCTGGGCTGCTCTTCAAGTTCTTTTGACTAAGCCCTTCTTTATCCCTCTGTATACTTTTCATACATTCCTAATTGCCACTGATTCTTCAGGCTATACTCTCCCTCTGTTGTCCCTGCGTCGGCAGAAGCCACCAGAGCTCTTCAAAGGAGCGCCGCCGTGTCTGCCGAAGCCTCCAGATGTTTGACATGCACTGCACTGCACTGACGACACTGACTACCTGCAGCGAAGGTTGAGATATGAGGTGCATACGCTACTGATCAGACACAAAAAACTAGGCCAAGCTCCGCAAGCCCAAAAAACCCTCAGCGATACCAACCCCCACCCCTTCCCATCACTTCAAACAGTGACTGGCTCGTGTCAGGCCCAGGCTTGGCTCTTTTGTTTAAAGCTGAGACTACTGAGCCATTTTGTGGTCCCTACGCAGGCGTTAATCGCTTTTAGTCGCGTTTTAAGAGCTGTTACATATTTATAAAGTCTGAAAAAATTAAAGGAGCCCGGCTTCACAGTAGGGCTGCTGGTAGCCAGGGCTAGATTGATGGCTTTGGCCCACTGCCCATGGTCAGGGTCTATCTATGCAGAAGGTGAGAGAGAGAGAGCGAGAGACACAGGAGAGAGAGAGAGAGAGAGAGAGAGATGAATCTATCTGTTTTGCTCGCCGTGCTCATGGTAAACTGAACCCCGCTGAGCTTGCTCGATCGGAGGCCAGTACTAGGACACTGAAGCTGGGACGCCCACCTTAACAACCCCCATCTCCTCACACAGCGAACATCCATTACTACAGCCATCAGTGACAACAACACACACTGTAATGCAGTCCTGGCTCGAGCTGACTGATCGGTCCCACCAACAACTGATACTGTTTTGTGCAAAAGTCTGAGTCATGTGAAGATGATATTTAACTACTTATGTGAGCAGTGAGTGAGCAATGTTACTAAATATACTAAATCAAACTAAAAATTACAAATGACATTATATAGTAAATAGCGATTATTATGAACATTATGTCAGTGTGCTTGTTGTGTTCCTTGTAGTTTCACTGAGAAACCTGGTTTTGCTCTATCAGTCCTTCAAATCTGGAGCTGCTGAGGGAATTTCACAAACAGCTGGAGGAACTGAGGAGAAATCTGGAACCGAACCTGTGTTCTCCTCGCCAGCTCAATAAATATCAACCACTTTTTTTCATAAACAAAACAAATCCTGATACTGTTTAACGGTTTTCTTATTTGCTTGCATTTATTCTAATTTATTTATTCACAAACTACAATCACTCAGCATTTTCAATAAATAAAATCAATTTGCTTGTAGGAACAGTATAAAATGATCCATTTCATTGTAGATACAAGTATAAAACAATTTTGATCCTGTGCAATATGGCTTCATAATTATTCAGAAATTGTAGATGTGCTATTGTTTTACAACAGTTTACAACATTTTTGACAATTTGACTTTTTTTATCCATTCATGGCAGAGGGGTACATGCATGATGTTGAGACAAAATATTGCCCAATGAAAACAGTGGTGTTGTTGTTTTTTGTTTTTTTTTTCAAATTTACCTCTATCATTTTTCCCTTATCAATATAATTCAAAAACAGTCATGATTCATTTTTATATGCCTGTTTTATATAGAAAGTTTTAAAAATCAGTGGAATTTTTCCTTCAAGCTGGCAACTTGTCACAGCTGACATTACGCAGTAATGTAAGTGCATCAGCACTGAGGTAAATATTTAAGTAAATTATAGTAAATTGACATTAGATTAGCAACCACAGCACTATTCGCATTTTAGATGTGGAGCTGTAGATGAATCTAAAAAAGAGAAATGAATCACATCAAGAATATATTTCTGATAATGAGGTTAAACTGGAATGACAGAATGAGAACTGATAAATGACTATACATGAATAATTACAATGTTGTATTGATTACATATGAACAAAAAAAGTCAATATACCTTTTGATGTTTATAAAGCTCATTTATTACATTTAGAACAGGTCTATATGCGTCTGAATATGTTCTTCTTGTATATGTTGTACAACATATAGATATGACAGATTATTTCAAATGTCTGTGAGTAACAACAAAATGACACCGTCGCAAAATAATTCACGAGATTACTAAACAGTTCAGGGCCCACTCACTGCATTCAACATGCTTGCAAACATGATGTTCCTAAATGGCGCGATGTTCCACTCTGAGCAGTTACAGTAAAGGCCACATACTGACACACCTGCACTCCGGCATATTAGCGCTGTGCCGTTTACGGAGGCTTCGCTCTGGCAGTGCCACATCAGGTACAGTAAGAGGAACACAGGCTTCCTGTTTACAACCTCCAAACCCATCCCAGATGCACAAACTTTGTGGTTGCATGAAAGAGCACCAAGAAAACATCTAACACACTTCGGCATCAGCAGTGTCACCCTTAAAGGAGATTTCCACCATGTTTTCCAATTTTCTACGTAAACAAACTATTAAAATGCAAAGAAGGTCATTCAGAGTGGTCTGGTGTGAAATTCTCCATTCAAGAGAAACCTACAGAATTGTTCACAATGGTAGAGAATAGAACCAGATGTCTAAGTGTTACTGCGTTGGGAAACTACATGTCACTATGTTAGTTATTAAATGAATTACATGAAATGGTTAGAAAATACACTGCCTCATGCCTGATTTACAATAAAACATATTTCATATCCACTCATGGCGAGAGATACCTGCAAGGCGTCGTCAGGAAAAATAGTCCTTTATTTTTTCAAATTTACCACTATTTTACTGTTATCGCAATCACATTTTAAAATGTGTAGATTTGCTGGGCATTTTGCATGTGAAACAAATATTTATGCTGGCTATATTTGTATTGTATTTGTGTTGTAGACATCACGGCTCCTGATCAGTACATGTTGCTAGATTTCTCTGAAAACACACCTTTTTCACATCAAATCTGAATGACTTTGTGTCCATCTCATCTACTGAATTTTGCAAAAAAATAAGAAAGGTCAGTGGCATTCTCCTTTAAGTCAGCAACTGCTCATTACTAATAACAGCTCATGTAAATACATCAGCGTTAAGATGAATTAAAGTGAGATGCAGTAAATTAGATGATGTTGGCTGTTTTATTAGCTACAGAAGTTGGAGGTGTGGAGATGCAGAAAGAGAGAAGGAAAAGCAGGAGGGAGGGATGAATGAGTGTGTCGAGGATGGGGGGTGGGAGAGCGTTGTGGGTGTTGTGGGAGTACTTGAACAACAATAACAGCAGCATGTTTGTGTGTGTGCGTGTGTGTGTGTATGTGTGTGAATGTGTGTGTGTGTGTGTGTGTGTATGTGTGTGAACGTGTGTGTGTGTGTGTGTGTGTGTGAGCCTGGGCACACACGTGAGACAGAATGGGGGGGTTGGTGCTTTGCAAAAGTGATGAAATAACATCTCTGTACAACGCAGCTGCTGCTGCCACAGACACACAGCCAAGCGAGCTGCCCCTCTTTCACTTTTCTCCCTCGTTTCTTTCCTTCCCTCACACACATTCACTTCTAACACATGCTGGGAAACAAATAATGAAATGTTTCCATCAGAACATGGTAAGATAAGTGAGAACTGTGAAACAGTGCGTAATTTATGTTTTGTTTTTTTTTCTGAATCCAGTGTTCCTAGAAGATACATTGTGTTCATTCATACTGAACATCAGAATCACTACTGGGTTCCTATTTGGAGGCCCGTTCCAGTAGCATCCTGTAGATGTTCTAACTGTGCTCTCATGTTGTAATGGTATCTCAAGGCATTCCTTGTTAAACTGACCACTGTGTGAAACTCCCTCCTCTCCATCCCTTTTTCAGGGCCATAACCTCTGAAAACATCTCGATGTTCGAAAAACCCCACACAATCGGATCCTGAAAGCATTTCCCAATATTTCCTCTTTCTTTCTCTCTCTTTTTATTTTGTCTAGTTTCCTCCCCCTCACCCTTCTTTGCAGATTAGAATTCATTAGCAATCAAAGAGCCTCCAGAGAGCTCTGGCTCTTAATTACCCACTCATTTGCATTTTTGCATATTAATGACTGCAGAGTTTTCGGTGGGGCTTCTTGCCGCAGTGGTTTAAAGGCACCTCGGGCACGTTCTCCAGGGACGGAGAGTCGCCCGCAGGCCGTGTAGCCGCGCTTCCCCCTGCCCAAAAACAGCATCGTGTGGGTGGAATGGGGTTAGATGCCCTTACGACATGGGGGTTAGGGGGTTAAGGGGCAAGGTCCCTAATCAACATATGAAAGGGAGAATTGTCCTGAGTGTGGCCAAATTATTGTCATATGGAATAGTTAGCAGCAGATCCAGGTTCAGACAGGCCTGAAGCCCGAGCGGCGTGACAGGAATACGCTGAAGCCGGCTGGTGAATCGAACAATTCCGTTGCTTGTTGTCCATCCTTAATGTGACGATGTGTCCTTGTTTAGGGCTTGGTTTTAAATTGCAAGCTGTCGAAGTGGGATAATTAAGATACATTCTTCTCTATTGAAAACAGAATATCCTGGTGCTCATTGTTGAGAGGGCAGCAGGAGCCTTTAAGGCTTCTGTCATTGCATGAAATCTCTTTTTCATACTCTCTCTCTCTCTCTCTCTCTCACACACACACACACACACTAGCCTAAACGAAAAGAACTGGGCCCAATATCCCTAAGAGCTCTGCTGTTAGCTTTAGGCCAATGACTCTTGTGGTCGCCTCTTTCCAACTCAATCTGTTTGCAGAAAAAAACCCACCCCTGTTGAGAACAATAATGAAACCCCATAGCTTGGTCTGTTCTACTGAATTATTAATCCTCCCCTCAACTCCCCTGTTTCACCGTGTCTAGTTTTTTCGAAACATCAGCAGGGGAAACTGTAGACTTCAGCTTTAAGTGTCTGACCTGAAAGGCCCCCATTGTGCTAAAAGGGCTCCCAAACAGGACTGTTGTTGAATTAATTGGGAAATTCACTTATTCTGCTGTTTCCTCTGATGTTAGACAGTGGAAGGGAAACTGTTTTTTGTTTTGTTTTTGTGGTGGGAGTAAAGAAAAACCTGTGAATCAATATGCTAGTCCCAAGGGACCTGAATGGAAACAGAGGTCAGCAGGCTATTGTTAACAGGGCTTGTCTGAGTGTGTTTGGGGACCATATGGAGTGCCCCACATTTTTGTGCACTTTGGCTGAATTAAACTCTCACAAAGCTTTTGGAACTTCGTATTTTTGTGCATTTTGTCTGTCTACACCGTAAGATTCACATTTACGATTGAATGCACACGCTTTACACAGATTTCTGTTAGTAACTGGAAGTTTGGCGCCATCTCGTGGTAAGAAAAGTACACTGCAGCAGAATGAGAGGAGCCACGAAAACACCCTGATGTATTTTATAAAACACCAGGGAAACCCAGCTAATAAACATTATATGGACAAAAATATTAGAACACATCTCTTTATCACTGAATTCAGATGGCCCCTTTCTTCCAGTGAAGGGCTAAATCTTTTGGACAAGGCTTTGTGGACACAGTTTGGGGAGGAATCTTTTCTATTCCAGCATGACTGTGCCCCAGTGCACAAAGTAAGCTCCATAAAGACACGGCTGGATGAGTTCAGTGCGGAAGAACTTGACTGGCCCACACAGAGCCCTGACCTCAACCTCATCCAACACCTTTAGGATGAACTGGAATGGAGATTGGGAGCCAGACCACCTTATAAATGCTCTAAAGAATGAATGGGCACAAATTCCCACAAACTACAAACCTTGTGGAAAGTCTTCAAAGAACTGTGGAAGCTGTTATTCCTGCAAAGGTGGACCAACTCTATATTAAAGTCTATGGATTTGAAGGCAATGTCAGTGAAGTCCCTGCTGGGGTAATGTTTAAGCATACACTTCATTTTGTCCACATAGTGTTCCTTTTAGTTCTGCTCCAAGTCCAAACAAGTCCATCTTATATTTGTTTTTTGTTTTTTTTGCAGAAGAAACAACCCCCAATATCATTTTAGATATCCAGGATCTGGGGTCAGATTTACTTCTTCTTAATTCTTCTTACTTCACACTATAACCTGTGTATAATATATAACATATATGTTTTAAGAACAATTCAAGAACTGGTATTATTGAAAAAAATATTATCTTATATTTTACACACTCACTTTCTGTTACCACTTAATCTTTAACAGGGTCACAGGTACCAGGAGCCTATCCCAGGGCCAATGGGCGCGAGGCAGGGACTCACCCTGGGCGGCGGCACCAGGCCACCACAGCTAGTATTTAATTTATATTGAATTAATTTTTATTACATAATGATACCTTTATGATATATTATAATATTTATGAGTTGTTAAGGAAAGATTTGAGGAATTTCTCAAAATATATTTAAAATAGGCCAAGAAGGATTTTCCATTTCTAGTATTTGTTTGCTAGTTTTTAAATGACTGGTTAAATTGAGTTTTTCCATTTTGCTGTCTTCAAAATGGTGCAGTTTTCATTTGTGCCAGAGGAGGGCCCAAGGCCTTTTCAAATCTAGCTTTACAGACAAAAGACTTCTGTAATATATAAAAAAAGGTTTGTGTAAGTTGGTTTTGAACATGTACACATCACTATCTGGGATAAAATGCGATTGTTCACATCTCATGGTTGCTTGTGGTTTGTTTGGTCATTTAGAGCTTCAAGCTCTGAGCCGAACTAGAGCCTCAAACTGCTCCACACATCCAGTGCTGCTGCAGAGCTTCAGCCAGGAATCAGTGATTTAGCAGTTTTAGCAAGCGGCTTAAAGAAGAAAAATAGTACACATTTGTCATTGTTACTAGCCTTTGAATCAATGTTTGCATGAGCCTTTAACAAAAGTACCTTCAGACCTTTCGGACTGCTAAAAATTGGTGTGAGAAGGCCTCACAACAAACAGTTTCTTCCCCAAAGCCATAATAATCTTAAACTCCCATATGCAGTAACTACTGAGTCACAGAGCCACTTTTAATCCTTACACTACAGTGCACTTTATAGCATTTGGAAATATATGAAATTATAAAATTAGTTTTGTATTATTTATATTTTTATCATGCTGCAAAAATTCATATTTGGCTATTTTACTTCTTACGTGTGTGTGAATGTTGTGTGTTTGTGTTTTACTGTCTGGCACCATATTGGGGAGCAGTGCTCCCAATTTTGGTGTAAGCTGTGCTTCAATGACAATAAAGGCATTCAAATTAATAAGGCCCCTGCAGAATCAAAAATGTTTGATCCCAAAACATGCAGAAAACAAATATTAAATTGATAATCTTGAAACTACATACCTAACCAACGTTTGAAACTTTAAAAAAATAATAAATTCATGCTGATTACCTGGATCAGGTGAGCACAGTAAGAAACTGCCTGGGGTCCCTGAGGACCTGGCTGAAACCTACAAGTCTCATTAGATTTTTATCTCATGTTAACAATCACCGTCATGTGTGTGTAATGTAAAACAGAACGAGAGAGAGAAGTCGTAAACATTCTGTTTTTTAATAGAAAGGTCTTATTTCTTAAACCAGGACACCAGACATTTTTGGATATATTTTGTAAAAATAAACAAAAACAAACAAACGAAAAAAAAGATAAAACCAACAGAATAAAATGGAGCAAAAAAACTGAAAAAAAAGAGAAGGAATTATATGATTTAGACGATGTACATTTAGTGGTCTCATATACAATACAAATTCTTTTCATCGCCAAAAGTGCAAATTCTCCCAAACTCGCCCATCCCTCCCTAGCTTCAACAGACACTGAGGGACAATGGAAAGGAACAGGACTTGATTTAAGATGAAAGAAAGGACAGGGTTCCTACCGTCCAAGCCTGAGACACTGGAAAATACTCTGCCGCCCCAAAGCCTACCTAACCGAAGTGTTAGAATAATGTGCCCTAATGCTCTTAGCACACCAAAAAAAGGCTTCTGCTGCTGAATTACTGCTGTTAAGTTCATCTTGTCTGTCTGAGCACTTTATTATATACTCTATATAATAATCTCTATTAGGATTTGACAAAAATAAACAATGTTGTGTATGTTCTATTAGTCCCTCTAAGAGGTGAAGTTTGCTTTCATGAGTGACTTGACTACAGTGTGCTTGTAGAAACTAGCAGTATAGTGAGGAAAGAGGGAGGCCTTATGTGGCCCCTATGCTTGGATTATGAGTCATATAAAACTTGACTGACACTGCATTAGAGATGAATATAGGGAACTTCGTACTAGACACTGGATGTTCATGAGGGGGTAGAAACCACCCCAATACCGTTTTAGGCTTATCTTATTCTACAGTGTTATAAACTGTCAATTCTAAAAAGTCCTTTAGAGTCTTGCGTTTTCCCCCAAATCCATTCGGAGTTTAAATGTGAGCGCTGTGGATAAAGCGTGTCTGTTTTGTTTCACTTTTGTTGCTGTTGTTCCTCCTTGCTTTCACTTTTGTCTTTCTAGAGTTGTGTGATGTTTAGTGGGGCGGCAATTCAAATGGACTTCAACCCAAATGTAGTATGTTCAAGTTTTTTTTTTTTTAATCTTTCCACATAGTTTTTTGCATTTAAATAGATCATCATATCCACAATGAGATAACAAAACAAAACATCAACAAAGGAAAAAAAACAGCAACAATAACATTAACAGTAATAACCATTGGAGAAAGCACACAATATTCTGGATGGCCATTCGCAAAGTGCTTTTTTTTTTTTTTGTTACAATCACCAAGCTGCAAACAGCATGATGGCTTTGAGAAGCCCTGCTCACTGCCTACCTGCTGACCTCAGGACTGGGTGGGCGGAGGGAGAGAAACAAGCACATTTAAGACATAAAGAACCACTTCTCTCCGCTCTGGCCCGACCCCCATTCACTCTCCTAAGTGGGAATTTTGAAGTTACGGAATGCATTCTGGACTTGTTGGTGGCTTCGGACCTGAAGAGACCTTTTCTTCAGCACAATCTCTGCCTAGAGGCTGGAATGCAGCCAGAGCAGACAGACTATGAGCACAAAAGGAAAAGAAGACAATTGGCCTGTCGATGCTCCGCCTACAAACGCGTTCTTTCTTACATGCTAATGTCAGGTCGGACAGTTGTCACAGAAAGTTGGAAAAAACGTCAAACTCCTATTCAACCAACAATGAGGAATTGTAGCACACAGCCCAGTTTTGGTCAGAATATATACAATTATTTATTTGAAATGCCCGTGAAAGGCTATGGCATACTCATCAAGAGTAGGAGAACTGATCTAAAAACTGTCATAGTACATAATCAAGCAAATTTGATGTCATTGCCCACATGCTTAGCTACAAGCCATACTGCTTGTGCATTATATAGTCCATCTCGTCAGAGTAGCATTATAGTCTACATTACACATGGTATAGTGGATAGCCTGTCTAGGCAAGAATACATACACCAATAAGAGTCCTTGGGCTAGACTCCAACGTTACAATTTCCTAAATCTATAATTTGATTGAATTTAGCACCTGATAAATAAAAAAAAACACCTACTGACCATCTACGAGTGCATTACAATTTTTCATTAGGTTAAATAGGATTATTACCAACGTTCTGTAAACAATAATAAAATCTGTGTGTACTTGTCGAACCTTACAACAGTTGCTATGTAAAAGAGCATTCGTGGACGGAGCTTGGAAAGGTTAATACCCCTGCTGCTCTACAACCTGAACCGCCGTCCGGTGAGCTAAACATGACTAATTTCGGCACTCTTTTCGCTTCAGCAACACAAGAACACACCTATCATAGGCAAATGAAAATGTGGGGCACATTCTGTTGGAGCATCCTCACATGGACAGATACAATAATAAAGCTTTGATTACACGGAAGGCAAAAAACCGGGCTGGTACCAAACCAATGGACTGCAGTGTTTTGTTTTTTTTTTTAACCTGAGAAGCAATTGACTTAAAAGGATAGACGATTACCCATAATCCCCGCAATAGTGACTTGTGTTAAACCCCACCCATGAACACAGACACACATATCCACACACAAACAAATGCACCAAGCTTTCGCTTCCAGCTTCCAGCTTTTTTGTTTCTGCATGGCCGGTAAAGCACAACAGGCTGAGGATGCCGTACGCTTAGATATCTGCCATTAATGCAGTAAACACAGAATCACCTGGGCTAAGGTCTTCCACCAAGAGAGGAGAAAAAGTGTGAATAATAAACAAAAACGCTGGTGAATTATTAAGCCAACATACTGAATATAAATCCAACATAAGACAATAATTTGAGAAAAAAAAAATTAAATCCCCCCAATATTCTTTCTATTGCATGTATGTACACATTTTACCCTGATATAAGTTTAGTAATATACTGCTGTCCCAAAATAAATAATCCAAATTTGTGTTCACACATCATGATTCAACCCTGTAACGTGAACCCAAGCCTAACGCAGCAGGCAGCAGACAGCAGTTCCTCCATTTATCAGCAAGAAAAACAGCTCAAATCCACCTGTGGCCAATTTCTATCTGAGCATACATCAGCCTTCAGCCTGTTGTGCTTCAGCCCTGACCATCTGCACTCGTCCTGGTCATCCATCCTCACTGCCTCTTATTCCATTACTACTACAGCTACCACTGTCATTGATGCTTTCGTTAATGTTTTTCAACATTTCATTCAATAAATAAAAAAAGACAAATCAATATTTGGATATTACATAAGTGACACTTTCAAAAAGTCTTGTAAAAGGGTTTTTGAGACCTTCTCAGTATAGCATCTGTCTAAGGAGTTGTAACAGGGGCTGACATGTCGACCTTCTCCGAGGTGGATTCGAGAGTGGAGCGTTTCACTGCAATGGGCCAAAAAGCCCACCATAGCATTGCTTCACATGCAAGTCTGTTTACAGGCAAACGTTTTACATTCAGCCACATACAGCACTTTTGAATAAAAACTTTCAGTGATGGACAGTTGCAATTACACTGGTAGGAGACTCAACTGAGACAACTGTTGGGAAACTGAAATGGGAATGGAAACGATAGTTCCTTCTTGAAAAATTCACTCAATATACTCCCATGTTAAGGCACATTCTCTTCCATCTCTTGCTCCACTTAGTGAGGTTTACACCCAGCCCCCTCTAAACTCCTTGTGCACCCATTTACACAGAGCTTAAGTTCCAAGCTAAGGCCAATGAGTTGCTGTGAACCTGAAGGAACATCCTGTAACTCCAATGGACAAATGTTGCAGAATCAGAAACCTGGGGCGTGATCCAGTTGTCCATTTGCATTAGGCCATTACCAGAATGCTGTACCTTCCTCAACCAGCTTGGGTTGGGGTGCACTCCTAAAAATAAAGATGCCAAAAGATGGTTCTTTGGACCAATGCCACAGAAGAACAGTCTTCCAATTGATTAAAAAAAAAATTTGATTAGAAAGTTTAACAAAGTTCTACAAATGTAAAGGATCTCATCCAAACGTTTTTCCTAGAACCGTATATGCAGGCCAAGAACCATACAGGAATCTTTATTTTTAAGAGAATATGTAGTTTTAACAATATAATCTGTGCTTTGGATCCTTTTTTCTTAGCACTGCTTAAAACAGGTCGTATTGCTCAAAGAGCAATTCTGAACTTCTATCTGATGCACCCACAGACAGAATCAATAATAGAGAAAGACAAAGCTTATTCAGCTTGAAGGAGTAGGAGTAAAATTAATTCAAGTAATCCAGGCCTTTTTCTACTTTGGTTTTTTTAAATATACATTTATAAATGCTTAATAAACAGTAGAGAAGGTAAAAGAGGACATGGCGAAGCAGGCTTAGCCATTAGGAGAATTAGGCGCTGTGTTCACGGAAACTCAAAGGCCTTTGCGCCTGGTTCTCCAGTCCTTCTCCTGTGAGGACAAGGACGTGACTTTTAGTGCAAAACTCTTGCTGTCTCAGCTAAAGCACCATATCCAGTGCTATCAGGCTTTATATCACCCTGACCCCGCCCCAACCCAGCCACCAAAAACCCTCTTTCCACCTCCACCATGTAAGCTCAAACCCCCTCCCTCCCCTCCCAAGCACACCTCTACATATTCAAGAGCCATAACATAAAAAGCAGGATAAAAGAAAAAAGACTCATTTAAGACTCATTTCATCTAGTAAACAGGCAGCCTACAGATCACAGAAAAAGAAACAATGAACTCAAGTAAGTTTGCTTTCTCAATGATTTCCATCTCTGACTTGCTTTCTTGTAATTAGTGGGGTTGGTTTTGGGGGTGCGGCAAAGGTACATCACACACATGTAAATATTCACCAGCTGCAGTTTTGAAGAATATGGTCACAGAAGAGAGTGTGTTTTGGGTTGACAGTCAGTCAAAACATCCTCATCTATGACACAGGGATGCACAATGACATTGGAATTATATGAGTGTTAGAAGATATTGGGATCAGAAACATGTTTAGACCAATATTTCAAACTGATATCTGATGACTGTGACGTTGGGTTACTGTGCTGAAGTATCTGCATTTTATTCATTTTAAGGCATTTATAACCCTACAGAAATAAATGTTACATGTCACTATAATGCCAATAACGTCAAGATAGAGTCCCAAATTAGTGCCAGTTATTAGGACCAAATGTTTATGTGTCAGCATCAGCAGGTGTATGCATGAAAAACACTAGATATTGGATATTGGGATCAGCCCACAATTCCCATATCAGTGCATCCCTAATACACAGATAAGATCCCAATAACAGAATGAGAATGCATTAAAATAAACTTGGAATATTCCGGACAAAGCTGAGTCCAGGCACACCAAACCTACTGCTCAGGGTGTGGCCTTACAAGAGCAACCTTAACCAAACACATCCCTTTTATTACGCAGGCTACGCAGGTTGTCATTGACTGAGTGAAAATTGGAGTAGGACTACAACAAGTAGTCTGTTCACTGCACATAATGATATAAACTAGAGTAATGAACTGGTAAACTGTCTAAAAGGAATATGCTTATTAAGAATTACTGGAAGACCCCTGCACGCACCCCCCCCC
>JBBPCX010000038.1:11711556-11721556 GCA_037974365.1 Hydrocynus forskahlii
GAGAACAACCAGGGGGGGGGGGGGGGTGGGGGGGGGGGGGGGGGGGGATTATTCTCTATAAGAGCAACACATTCAAATGACATTCCTTCAGATCAAGCCCCTTGGTATGTACACAAGCCCTGCTCAACCTGGCCCACCCTACTGCTCCCACTTACAAAACTGCTTCCTTCCTCACCTAGAGTCTTGCTGACACAACGTAAGGACACTTAGGTAAAGCCCAACATAAATGCACCCTGCAACCCTTTCCCCTTGAATAATTCACACGACTTGTCACGCAATGCATGATCACTACATTCAACTTAAAATGATAAATGCAGCCACTAAATATGATGAACCACAAGAATACCTAAATCTGGGGCACATATGCAACACACATGCTTCTATATAGTGCACCTCAGGGAAGCCTTTCCAATAATAGTTCCACTCTAGACCACATCTTGGTTCAATGGTAATGACCCTAAGCCTGGGCTTAAGCCTTTCTGTCTTTCTATCTCTTGTGCCATGTTGATGGGCACCTGCACGCTCAGCTTCCACATCACAGCTTGGCCCTTGTTCTTTTCCCTAGGAGCCCTGATAAACCCCTATGCACCATGCAGACTAGCGCTCATTTCACTATCTCTTCCAGGTCTCATTTGAATAGGCAAGGGAAAGGACCGGCTGCGAGGTAAAGGAGTAACAGACAAATGCATGCCGTATTTGACCAGGAAACTGGCAGGATACACCATGTGATTAATTCTTTTACTACATACTGCAATTGCGATATGCTTTGTGATATATTAAAACACCCTTTGAGGTGGCTAAAGACTGGAACGTCTGTATGCTTGTTAGATAACAGGAACCCAGTCATCCAAATACCCACGGAACACTCTTCATGAACGTCTATGATTTGCCAAAATGATCACCGTACACAGACAATTTAGAGCGGGTTCATTTGCATATAGCTGTCTTCTGCAATATTAGTACTGCAAAAGCCATGGCAGCAAGAAAATTGCGATGACAACTAACTCAATATATGGTGCCGCCCCACGTCTTATCCAATCAAGAGAGGACATGGAGTGCATCTAGGAATTCACCACAATGGGGAAATAAGCAGTAAAGTGCCTAACAGGTGACAAGGCTGCTCCTGTCCCAGAATAAACCCAGGTCTAGCCTGAGAGAAAGAGGAAACACTGCAAACAAACCTGATCCTGACACCTTCTCATGGCTCCAAACATTCCTCATCATTAATTCATGGCTGTGGGTGACGGGGGCCATGCCTCGGCCCCAACGGCTCGCTTGTCGGCCTCCTCCATCGGCCGCATGCACAAGCCTGCCGCTGCTTTGCAAGTCAAACCACAATTCACTGTGAGTAGCCATCCCAACCCCACCCCCCACCCTACCCCAGGCCTGCTTCGCCACTGCCAATGTGGTGAGCAGTTATCGGGATTTTTCGGGGACGATCCAATTCTATAAACCAGTATCAACTGGTTGGATATATTTATTAGGCTCCCAGAAAGTAAACCTTTTGAAAGTAAACTCTCCATTACTGTCAGTAGCCATGTCCCTGTGCACTCATATCACAGTTACAGTACAAAATGTTTTGCTTGAGTAATATATGTATATATTGTGTAATTACTAAGAAGCAAGCACTGCACATTCACCAAACAAATGCCACATGCAATTATGCAGACATGACTGTTACACTGACTTGTCTGAACAATGCAAACAATTCCACCTAAAGATGACTTTAAGCTCTGAGCCAGCTTCTACTAAGAGAGAGAGAGAGAAAAAAACAACCTGTGGCGTCTATTTAATGTTTCCGGTGAAGTTCTATGAATCCTACTCCACACCTCGAGTGACTCTGAAATGAGCACAGCTGAGAACAGCACACTCACCAAATCAGATCATTCATTATATCAACTGTAAACCTACACCTCAAAATGAAACGTCTTAGCTGAGAGCATACCATGCATTCCAGGAACACACACTGACTTATGACATAAACCCAAACAACCAGAGGAGTTTCGCTGAGTTAAGCACATCGCTGGAGGCTTTGGTGCTTTTTATTAGGCAGTTGATTCTTTTTTTTAACCCTGTCACCTCAGTGTAGCATGCACTAGTCCTCTTTCACAGAATTAAATGACGAGATCATAACACAAGCATGGGAATCCTTCGACAGAGCCCAGTCAGCGAGAGGATTACTTGCACACATATGAGCTAATACACTCCACATCAGCTCCAACACCTAGTGCGGCGTGGATGAAGGATGTGCAGAAGCATACCCTGCCTGGTGAGTCCACTTGGTGCTCGTGTGCGTGTGATTAGTGGCACTGGCTCAGAGGGAGGGAGTGGGGGATTCACTACACACAGGTCGGCAGAGTTCAAGGTCAGGGCAAAGAGGATATTAGCGGATAATCGGAAACGCTATGGAGAGGGGGGTGTCTAGTTCCAAGAAGAACAGGATTTTGAGCAAGGCCTTGCGCATGAGTCACTCCTGCCAGCAGCAGTTACAGAAGTCTGATTGGTTGTGCAGAGCGCAAGCAGGAAGTGGGCGAACAACTGATAAAACTGGAGTTGTGGGGTTGGGCTGTTTCGCTGGAGACATGTCAGTAGCCTGCCAAAAATCCAAGCTTGTGTTCACAATGCCCCCTCAAAGGTAGTGGGTGAGGCTGCTTCAAAAACGAACATACATGGGCCGCGAGCCTACTCGACTCTGTCTCAGCCTGTTTCAGCTACTGCCAACTCTTCTCCAGACCCATAAAACCAGAGCCTAACCCCACACAACCCTGCGTCTTCACGTCATTGAACAGTTAACCTCACTTCTTCTTATGTCATATGGGTCCATAAAAGTTTCAGTTCAAGGAACATGCTTTGTTTTTATGGTGAACATTCAAAGGTCCATCAGAGCTGTGCTGCTGAATGAAAAAACTGTAGGAAGGGGTACAGTAAAGAATCATCTGAATGAGTAATGGCGTGTTTACAATCCTCCCTAACCAGTCGTGGCTTTATCTGGAGGTTAGACCTAAGTGTGAAAATGTCAGACGCCCCCTCATAGTTTGACCAAAGTTTTCCAGGCCCGTTTCCCTGCATCTGGAAGCGGGCTGGCCACAACTTCTGCAAGTCTTTTTGGACACTGCGGCCAAGCTTACAGGAAACCAGTGAAGAGAGACCAAACAACGCAAACCCTTCCCCAAAAATGACATTTAACGACCTCAGTATGGCTTTAGCACAGTGGTTCCCAACCCTGGTCTTGGAGTACGTTTTAGTGTTTTCCCTGACCTGCCACCCATTAACTGAGGAAGTTCATTAGCTAATTAGTTCACTGAATTGTTGAATCAGGTGTTTTATAACAGGAAAAACCATATAAGCAAGGCTACTCTTGTATCAGGGTTTGGAATCACTAGGTTAAGCAGACGTATCATTCGAGACATTCAGGTCTACGCAATCAGAAAACTAAGCGGTGTTTGGTCAGTTGTGGTACCTAAGTAGTCAATTGATAAGATCTCACGAATGCTGAGAAAGGAAGATCTATGCAGATTCTTCTTCCTGTGTTACCCCTGATTTGCTCAGTTCAGTGTTTTCTCTGCACTAGCACAACTATGTTAACTCAAAAAGTTCTTGATAATTAGGTGATAAGTTGGTTCAGCAAAATATGCGAGGCTGAGGTTTTCCAGGACCACCACACTAACATTACCAGTGCCCTTGTGCCCACGTCTCTCTCTTTCTGTTGCAGAGGCCGAGCAGAGTGGACGGAAGATGACTTCCTGCGTGACTCTGGTGATGGTGTAACAGAACCCGCTCTGTTATCAGATGACCAGCTCTCCCAGAAACTGCACTGCGCTCGTCCACCGCCGGGGCCCACCACAGCTTCCACTTCCTCCTTTCCGCCTCTGCTGAGGAGGCGAAAAAAATAAAAAAACTGCACCTCCCACCCTCTGCCGCTGTGTCATCCACATATCTCTCAATGATCACGCAAAGGTAAGTGTGTCAAGGACTCTCCTCCGCTCTGCCGAGGTCCAGCTCCATAACAGCGAACGGGGGCAGGCAACAGAATAACCTTACAGCAATTGGATTCCGCGTTACTGTAAAGGAAACTAAGAAGTAGGCCTTACTCAACGTGTGGACAGAGTCTCCGCAGATAAGGACAAGTGGAAGAAGGCCCTTTAAAGAGTGCAATGAGAGCATAATGAGATGAGTTCTCTGATTACTGATAGGGAGGTTCACTCGCTGCAGCCCATCTCTCAGCATCATGGTCTTTAATTCGATCACTTCAAAAATGCTTCACAACAACCCATTCCGCATGCTGCCCCCGGATAAAACATGCAGAGGAAAGGATGCCTGCTAGAAAGCCTACAAGGCCAAGCGTTTTGCTCAAGGGTTCAGCTCTAGTCACACTGTTTTTGTGCATAGTTAAAAGTTCCTCCAAAATCACTCTGAAATCTGTAACTCCAAAAATACACATGAACCCACACAGCTGCCTGACTCAGATCAGGACATGCATCTGAATTTTCTGAACACAAGAAAGTAGTGACAAGAAATGTATGTTCAGCTGCAATTTACCATCAGAGAGCTACTCTGGGCATGAGAGACTTAACAAGTGTTAAGTCCACACATGAGTGTTGACCATGGGTGTGAGAGTAGAGACGATGCATAAAAACTGCTCCGTTGAGAAATTATGTGCAGTCAAAACAAACAAATCTAAATTGCGTGTGAAATCTATGCCTGGAATCCTGGACAGCTGACACTTTATCTACTCAAATCATGAAACTTTACCTTAAATTATTCCCAGTAATTTCTTATGTATTTTAAAGGAAAGTAACATTGGTGTTTGCTTTATGGGTGGTGCTCTTAATGTTAGCGTGTGCGCGCGCACACACACACACACACACACACACACACACACACACACCTCATAACATTCCTAACCAGGTGCTGCGACCCAAAATGACCCCATGGTGTGATTTACTTATATACAAAGTACACGCACTTGAAGTGGGCACAGATATGCGTGTCATTCACACTGCAAGTAAGACACAATAAAGAGTGGCCTCACCCGTGACAAGACAAGGAGCCTTTTCTGTGTATTGTTCAGACACTGGGCGTCATCAGTGAATAAAAATACCCCTTGCGCCCTCCCTGTACCCGCACCACAGAAAACGAGTCGAGCAAGTATGGGTTGGAAATTATCTGCATACATCCTTGAATAAAAAAATAAAAAAAAGAGAGAGAATGAAAGAGACACAAGAGTTTTCTGTACTGTCTTCATGCACAGGACACCCATACAGACTGCTGATCTAACTCAAGTCATGAGACGCTACCAAAAGACCCTCAGTGAGAAACAGTGAGGGGGATGTGCATCGAGACTGAGCTATAAAAAGTATGAGGAAGGGGTGAGAGGCACATTGGTCACATCTGCCAATGAAAAACATTAAAAGCCTCTGCAGTAATAGGGCTCTGAGAAGAAACTTTTTGAATGATTCAGCCCTCCAGAAGAGCAATGTTTCTTCATTTGTGCTAGTCGTGCCAAGCTACAGGACCATAATAATTATGTAATAGAGTCCAACTTCAAAATTCAAACTCCATCACCAATCTGCTAAGAAAATATTTAATCTGTTCAGTCAATCACATTCTGATGTGAATGCCTAAATGATGCCACTAGCTAGAAGTAAAACTAACTCCTCTGAAAGTTAAAGCAAGCAGTGTATAACCTCTTTGGGCCATACCTTAGAACAGCAAGGCCTCCGTTTTCCATCTCTACTCCATCTGCAACTGGGTCAAGCTCTCCCAGCTCAGTCAAGCTAGTTCCTCTCCTCTCTCTTCCTCTCTCTCACTCTCTCTCTGCTCTTTAAAGATCACTAGTCCTCTCTCCTCCTGTCTTCTTCACTTTGGGCAGCAGAGAGTGAGAGTGCAGTTAAGAAGCACTTACCGGCTGGACAGAAACGTGTCTCTTTCCTCTGGCCGGTCTCAGTGTTACCCCTGCCTGCCTGCCTCCATGTCTGGGCAGGACCCTGCTGTGGAGCAACTGTAGACGGGAAACTTCCAAGTGGCCCTTGGTACATAGGCAAGCCCTTGCCTGATCCCACACAGGCAGACACCTACTAACCCCCCTCCCCTCACCCACCCCTCTATTTTCAGCCCACTGCTCTGGCTTCACTTCCCCCTCTGCGATTGGTCTGACAGCTATTCACTCACCACACCTCCCCATTGGGATAGGCTGCCGGCTGTTCCCTTTCCTGCATGGCCAAGGGCAAGGCACTCTGGGATATGGATTTCTTTAGAGCTACTTCACCTGGTTCTAGGCCACTGCTCCAGAACTACAAGTCCCAAGCTGTCCACGGTCACCACCCCCACACCTCAGAGCCTGCTTCAACGTAAGCACTCAGAGCTGAATTATACACTACAGTGTGTTGCTAGCAGGATGCCAGGTATTAAAAGTACAGACCAGCCATCAAGCGGGGCCAGGAACAGAGCAAGATAAAAAAAATGTGCCACTTTCAGAGACAAATGCAAACACCACAAAATTGACAAATGACAAGTCAGCCTAAATGATTGAAAATAACGCAGAAAAAAACTCTGGCACTCTTGACCTAAATAAGACTTTTTAAACCACTGTGAAATATTCCAACACAGCAGAAAAGGGGCAGCAAAAAAAAAAAAAATAATAATAATAATCCAGAGCCAAAAGCTCTGACACAAGTAATCCATCACAGCTGATTCCCTGTGTAATGACAACGAACCAAAAAGTAAAGCCTGTCACATGCCACTTCTACCTTGTCCCACAGTATTATTTTTGGTTCCTCCTTCCTCTCACGCTGTCCCACTCCTCCTCTTTCAACCCCCCGCCATTTCTCGTTAAACTGAGAGCACTAATAACTACAAGAATGGAAATAAAGTTCAGCGAAGCAATGGCAATACATTAAAGGTAAGTGAAATGAGTTAACTCTGCAGGAAAACAGCAGCTCAAGTCTTTAATGCTTAGCAGCCAACCTCCCCCCAGCTTCTTGGCTCTTACTGTCCCCCTCCCTCATTCCTTTCTCTTCTCCCTGTGGTCGACAGGCCCTGGACAGACATGCAGGGGGGACTGTTGGGGAGGTGTAAACTCACCTGCGATGGCCGTGGTGCTGCTTGTTGTGGCTTCTCTCTTCCCTCCTCTCCTCTCCTCCTCTGGAGCTCTCTCGCTCTCTCTCTCTCTTTAGCTGTCCCTGCTTTCCAAAGCCCCGTATGCGCTAAACAGGCAGCAGCAGATCAACTCAATTCCCTTCCTGGTTTCTGGAGGGCAAAGAGGTCCCTCCCTTTCTGTCTCTCTCTCTCTCTCTCTCTCTCTCTCTCTCTCGCTCTTAAAGAAACAGCATTCCTCCCTCACTGGTCTCCTCCACACCTCTCTGGGGAATACAGTAAAAATGATATTACCATGAGACAGTATCAACAATCATTTCTATCATTAAAGGAGGTGATAGAGCACCGAGAGGCGGTCCTGACACCTTCTCTGTCTCTCAAAAAAAAAAAATCCAGCCCAGCATGACATTTACAGTGAAGTGAGCATGTGCGTTAACACTATGATTGTAAGGCTTCCTTCTCTTTCTGAAGTGGCTGCACACTACAGTCACACCCACCCATCCCATAGCTTGAGGTCATGAGTCCCACCCCAGAAACAAGCCTTGGCACATTCCAAAACACTCAGGGTCTGCCAGCAACATCCCCCCACCATGAACACACTGCTTACACAGCTCACAATATGTAGTTTCTCAAGGGTCTCCTATGGAGGGTACCATGATTCTTCTGCATGCAACTTTGGTCCTAATATTAATCACTTCACAGACTTTTATGCTTCACTTTAATGCTACATTACCAAAGTGAACTTTATACAGCTTCGAAAATTACTCATCCACCAGTTTCACAAAAACTGCACAAATGGCCATTAAGACAGAAAATAAACCTCAATCACTGCTCTAGCCATCACCATGGACCTGCTGAGCCACTGGATTCGACAACTGCGTTCATCCTACTGTGGGGTGTGGGACCCCAAAACAACCATGTTAATGTGAATGCTGGCCACAAAGCAGTCCAGCAGAAAGCAGCACTCCAGTAAGATACTGTGTACAGTTTCATACGAATCCAAAAGAATACAATAAAACAGGTGACACAAAACAATACTCACTCCCAGTTTCTCTATACAGCAATCCATAATAGCTTTCATTTTCTTTATCAATGTATTAACTATGAATGTGGAGTTCAGGCCAAATTATACTTGAGCAATTCTAAAATTTGTATATTTTTCACTAAATGATATTTTCAGAACTGAGAGCAATTACATGTGACAAATTTTACAATAACTTACATTTAATTTTAAGTGAAATGGCAAGAAGAAAGAATTGGAAGTGATGTGGTGGCTTATTTGTTCATCATTCAAGCTGAAGCCATAATATCAAACTGACAGGTCATTTGTCAATCTTACAAAAGAACAACAATGAAAGTACATGTGTTACACAAGTCGTTATACTGTTTTCATCACGTTCATTAACCGTATTCAACACAGATGAGGCCAGCCACATGAACTTAGTCAGTCTCCTGGAAAAAATATATTTTGTGCAGGTCTGGCATCTTGAGGTACAATGTGGTTTTGAAATAAGCTGCAGAAAGAAAAAAATTAAATCTCAAAATAAGACTGTACATGGTCCAAAAAGACCATGTTTTCCAACCCCATTGTATTGTGAATTAATGTTAAATACTTAAGAACAAGCTTAAAATGTCATAAGTTGATAAAAAATGATAACCCAAGCCATTAAGTATAAACATTCATTCACAAATAAGTTTTATTCTTGTATTAGAACCGTATTCAACACATTTCATATGATAATAAAATGACTTTTCCCATTTTCTCTACACCAAAAAAGAAAAAAAAACAAACAAACAAAAAGAAGGCTATTTCTTTAAGACTGCAGAGCAGTACCACTGGTACTGTACATATAGTTTTATACATATACGTGTGGCAACGCATTCATTTGGTCGGAGATGAATGCCAGTTTGTGGTAGCAATACAGATCCAACGTTACTGGGTTTGGCGTCACAAAAGGATTGTGACCTTAAGATCCTCTTCACTTCAACCAAGACGGTTGGAAGTGATGCTTGTTTAGTTTTAGTTTGATCTTGCACTGATTTTTGGAGCAACCCAACCCGTGAACATTGAAGGAGAAAAGAAGACAGATAGCAAAGCGCCATCACCACCCAGCGACCCAGAGCCAATCAGTGGGCTACTGCACTCCTACTGCACAGCAGCGATCCACTAATTGCGCATTTCAATTCATGTCTGTAGCAGTTTTCTTGCATAGTACACGTCACTTTTAATAGAACTTGTTATGTACCATGCAAGTTCTTTATTTATTTATATTAAATAGAGCTTGTTGAGCATGTACAGTTTGTATGCATTCCAATGCAAACACCTGGGAAACATTAGCTGTAATGTGGAGTGTGATCCTGGTTTCAGCGCATATCTTTTTGCAAAGTCACAATAAATGCAACATCAAAGCATCATGTAAAACCTCACCCAAATAAACCATGGTGACAATCGATCCAGTGTCAACATCAACCAAAAAAGTTTAGATAAACAACTCAAGCATCAGATATATCATGATCTGGGGAATAAAAGAAAAAGAAACATTAAAGGCTGCACACTATCACGCCCAAAAGCTTCTCTACAAAATAGGCTACAGTTCTCAGTGCAGACTGAAGAGCCAGTTCCTTCCTTAAGCTGGGCAAATGTTCCGTTTCTGAGGGAAAAGGTAATTAGAGTGGGCAGTTCATCAGTCCATCCAAATGACGTGGATTGTTATTTTGCGATATTCAAATAAAATTAGGTTACCGTTCTGTGGAAAGATGCTTGATTTGAACTTCCTTAAAAAGCACAGTTTCATGGCAGGGGGCATCGGAAGTTATGATCACTTATATCTCCAAAATAAGGGAACTTATAGCATAAGCGATGTCTGTGTTACTAAATATGTTGGCTTTAAAATGTCTAGGGTTT
>JBBPCX010000038.1:11724806-11737696 GCA_037974365.1 Hydrocynus forskahlii
AGAGAGAGAGAGAGAGAGAGAGAGAGAGAGAGAGAGAGAGAGAGAGAGAGAGAGAGAGAGAGAGAGGGAGAGAGAGATAGAGATAGAGAGAAAGAAAACTGACTCACCGACATGTACGAGCGTGTTCCCACAAAGGAATTGGCCATGGAGTCGATGAGCTGGCCGCTCACGCCAAAGTCGCACAGCTTGATCTCACCACGCGAGTTCACCAGGATGTTGGAGGGCTTGACGTCTCCGGGGGTCAAAACACGAGAGAGAGAAAAAGAGAGAGACAGAGAGAGAGAGAATATGACCAGGTGAGATGGAGGGATGAAGAGGTATAAGAGAAGCAGAGAGGCTAAGAGTGCCAGATCCCAAATCCCACCACCTGGCCTTTTCTTCCAGGTTCACTTTAATACTCTTCCTTCATCCCAGACAGACATTACATTTTGTTTATGGTTAACATAAGTGCCCACACTTTCACTCAATTGTCAAATAGCTAAAGATGCATAAATATCAGACAAGTACTGACTCTAGCAAAGATGCAGAAATGTACAAAAAGTAAAGTAGTGCTGGCACTCAAACATAACATTTAAAATATTTAAATGGTTTCTCATATAAATATACTTTATAAACCTGCGTATGTTTTGTTTCATACATTTTCTTTGTCCCTGCGGTTCACTCATGATATTTGTGCAGTATTATGAATAAAAAATGCATTTTTTACATGGTCATTATTTAACAGTGTTGATACCTCAGAATGAAACAGGCTACTCTCAAGATCGGTGATTATAATTAATGATAGACCTGTATTGTTTTAGTCCACGCACAAGCGGACATATGGAAATGCACTGGTTACTGTGGTTACTCTGTATGTGTTCTTCCAAACACGCACAATGAACATAACCAACTTGCTAAACACGCCAATCAGCCATAACATTAAAACCACTGTCTAGTGAAATAGATCACATTGATAATCTTGTTGCAGTGGGACCTGCCAAGCAGTGGGATATGTTAGGCAGCATGTGAACAGTCAGTTCCTGAAGATGATGTGTTGCAAGCAGGAAAAATGGGCAAGGGTAAAGATCAAAATAACTTTGACATGGATTAAACTGTGATGGTTAAATGATTGGATCAGAACATCTTCACAACAGGTCTTGTGGAATGTTCCTAGTATGCAGCGGTCAGTACCAAACAAAAGTGGTCCAAGGAAGGATGACTGGTGAACCAGCAACCGGGTCATGGCTCATTGATGCACATGAGGAGCGAAGGCTAGCCAGCCTGGTCTGATCCCGCAGAAGAGATACTTTAGCTCAAAAGGCTGAAAAAGTTACTGCTGAGTAAGACAGAAAGGTGTCAGAACTAGGGCATTAACGACTTCAGATTTTTTCAGGTCGGCTTATCCGTCAACACAGTCGAAGTTGAGTCGACTAATCGTTTGATGACGTCATCACACGCAGCGGTGGAACACAGGTGTCCAACATTGAGCAACTTTTATTAAAGCTATGTAACATCAACAGTCAACATGACAAACAAAACAAAACATTTCTCTGGTAAATTTATTTATCTGGTAAATTTAAGTGTGCAACAGAAAGTGAGAGCAGTTTAAGATGTGGCATCACTCTGTGTCCTCTGGACAGGACGCAGTGCTAGCGTTAGCCATGTTAGCTAGCGGATGCTGTTTCAGATGCCCCTGCAGAACGCCGGTACTGTTACTGTACTTTAACACCGACTTGCAGATTGTGCAGGTCACCGTGCTGTTTGTGTGTCAAGAGTGTGTCTGTCTCCTCTGCTGCCGTGTCTCTCGTCTTGTTGTGGTTTTGTGTTTAGATTCCCCTTTGTGCCAACAGTACCGTCCTTTTTATGAAGGGACTATAATAATTGGTTGAGTCAAGGAACGTGTGTCAGCGTCAGCCAATCAGAGGCAGAGATTGCATTGTGTACACAAGCGCATGCACACAGACAGAGGGAAAAAAACCCCAAAACAAAACACACGATTAGCCAACAACTCTCAGAGGCCATCGACTTTTCTACCCTAGTCAGAACACATCACAGTGCATCACAGCTTACAGTATACGCGGTTGTTTAGCTGCAGAATGGTCAGAGTGTCTATGCTGACCCTGGTCCACCACCAAAAGTGATTACAATGGTGTGAGCATCTGAACTGGACCAGGGAGTAATGGAAGAAGGTGGACTGCTCAGAAGAATCAGATTTTCTTTTACATCACATTGAAGGCTGGATCGCTTACCTGGGTAAGAGATAGTACCAGGATGCACTATTGAAAAAAGGCAAGACAATGGAGGCAGTGTGATGTTCTGGACAATGTTCTACTGAGAAATCTTGGATCCTGGCATCCTTCTGGACGTTACTCTGACATGCACCACCTGCCTAAACATTGCAGGAGACCAACTACACCCATTCATGGCAACAGTATTCCCCAATGGCTGTGGCCTCTTTCAAGAGGATAATACGCCCCGGCATGCTGTAAATATTGTTCAGGAATGGTTTGAGGAACATGACAGAAAGTTCAAGGTGTTGACTTGGCATCCAAATTCCCCAGATCTCAATGTGATAATGCCTCTGTGGGATGTGCTGGACAAACTAGCTGATCCAGTTTGCAATGTACATGACCTAAAGGAGCTGCTGCTAACATCTTGGTGCCAGATACCACAGCACACCTTCAGAGGTCTGATGGTGCTGTTTGGGTGGCAAAAGTGATGCCAATGTAATATTAAACAGGTAGTTATAATGTTATGGCTGGAATTACTTTATAATAATAATGTTACATATCATGAACTGCTATTAATGGCAATACCTATGCTAATTAATAACTTTTGAATCTTCTCTACTTAAGTGGCTCCCATCCAAGCTAGAACTTTTCTAGGAGTCCATCAGAAGTCCCTCTAAAGCACGGTCACACAACTGGATGAGCTTGGAAGGACTGAGTGAGTGAGAGACAGAGGGAAAGAGAGGTGATGCAAAAGGGAGAAGAAAAAGAACAGAGGGGGTTGCAGGGTGCGGCTGCCATGTAATCACATCTGAGAGGCCGTAATTACCGGTCAGGCTCCCAGACAGCTCACTGCTCACTCGCTAGCACTCTCTGCCACAACAGCACAACTACAGCCCTGAGTCTCCTTCATGAGCTCCTTCAGCTCCAGCCTGGCTCATCCAGGCCCTTAAACAGCCCCACCGACCTCCAGGCAGCCATTTTGGGATCACCCTTAATCTCACTTTTACATTATGCCTAAAAAACAAAATGGTAACCAATGGCTACTAAAGCAGACAGCACAGGCATTTCATCATTTCTGATGATGATCATTTTCTTCAACAGACATTCTTGGTAACATGGCAGCACTAACAGTTGCCAAATAAAGTAACTGTCATTAACACCCACTGTCCACTGTTTTTCGGCAGATAGTCTTACCAAACAGAATGTAAAGACCGTAGATATAAGGATGCAACTTGCAACTTCCTTTAGAAAGAATCATGCAAAAGATTTTTTTTCCAGGCTTGTTCAAGTGTAGTTTAACCCCTTACTCCCCCCAAAAGTTCCAATATGTGGGGCCACCCTCATAATCACAGTTTATTTTGATTATAATAACATTGTTTTCATAGTAGTTACAGAAGTAACTTAGAATAATTATTGAATAATTCTTAAGTCTTAAAAAAGTTCTAATAACTGTATCATAGTTTTAACAACTAAATAATGAGGCTGAGTTGGTTAAGCAATCCAGTTCTTGAGTTCCAGCTAGACTTTTTTTTAAAACTGATGATGGGTTACTTCCAAGTTAAGTAAATTTTAGGTTTTCTCTTTAGTTAGTTAATCTACTCAGAGAAAAGTGAAAAGTGAAAAAAGACAACAAGAAATAAACAGAATTATATTGAATTTGAGCACTTACATTTTTGACAGCTGAAAACATAAAATTTGAACCATACTACTTTAAAGTGAATATGCTATATGAAGAGACAATAAAAAATAAAATGACAGCAATAAAAAGTGCAAAGTTACATAAACAATTCATTCCATAGTTTAGCTCTAACTGTAAATATTTACAATGGGAAATAAGTTTAAATACAATAATCAAATTAACAGCGTCTATCTATGAATAAAGGCTATCTGTTTTAACACATATAAATAATACTGTCTAGTATTATTTAGCCAGATGTTGTGTGAGAAAACATGAGAATGAAATAAAGACCAAAGTTGCAGCCGCATAAACAGATGAAGGGGAAAAAATGAGAGCAGAGAAATGGGTAAAACCTAAGAGCAGCCTTAAAAATTTGGTTTCCACCTCTACAATTTTCCAGTTAAAACCACCGAATTCGGAGTAGGTTTTCGGCATGCCAGCCAAAAAGTTTCACGATTTCTTTATGTCTGTTTACACCAACTCCAGATCTGCAACCACAACCGTAACACAAAATAATACAAGACTAAATACTGACAAATTAGTTTCACTTTAATGCAGTTGCCACGTGAAGTTCTTGTCAGCTGTCACTTGTGCAGTTTATTTTTTAAGTTCCTGAAAATCACTAGTTGTATCTTATATGAGGCTGAATCTAAAGTTGAGGGCCAGGCAAAAAATAAAAAAATAAAAAAATAAAAAAATTGCATGACCAACAATAAGCAAAAAGGGCGTACAATAAAAATAAATCGCCTAACTAATCCCATTACCCATCATATTATATAGCAAAAACACAGAGTGGTACTGAAGTCATGGACCAAGAATTAAATGTGTAGCCTGATCTCTCAGGTGTCATTACTTATTCAGAATATGTTTGTACTATATTATAAATATAGGCCACTGCATTTGTAAGTTTATAAGGTGGTCACTATCACTCTGTGTTTTTGCTATATAATATGATGGGTAGTGGGGTTAGTTAGGCGATTTATTTTTATTTAGACCAAGGACTGCCAACTTTGACAAGAAAGGTCATTTGACACAAATGCAACTACAGACCCACGACTGCCCATCGTCTATGCATGTGTCTAATAACTATTTAAACTGTATGTTGTGGATTAGAAATTATAAGTGTAAAAAATAACTGTTGTACAAATAGTGTCCGAGAACACTACAATTTCTAAAAATGTACCATATGTATATTATCGCTGCTACTGGAGCTAAATCCAGCAAAGGTGTGGCACAATTTTAGCTGAAGACGAGACCTCCAGGAAAAACTATGCTACACAAAATATAATTTGTTTGTAAAGCCTGGAATGGGAACAATGCATAATATGAATTGTCTATTACAGTACTTATTGTGTACAGAGCGAGATTTAGTGATAAATGACTAAATGTAGAATACATTTCAAAATATATATAATAAACACTGCATTATTAGATATAACTAATGTTTCTCAATTGGCTCTCCTAATCTATTGAAGATATAAGTGTTTGAACTACCAGATGAGATCCTGCACTCACTTTATATATTATCAAACTACACGCCTATTTTAAATAATGCACATTGTGACTCATGCCCCTACGCTCCACAAGATTTTAATATGCTGATTTCCGGACCCAGCAACGCAGTGTCGACTTGCGCGTGTATGCACATGCAGATTCACTAACATTAGCTTGGAATGTTGGTCTGAAAATACCTCTGTGCATGATCTGGTGCTTCTCCCGTAGATAGGCAAGACCTCGGAGTACCTGAGAAAAAATTAATATTTAATTTTTTAAAAAGCCCAAATACTACAGTAGTTGCGTACCATGTAACTTAAATTATAATTAATGTGACATTAATTACTGATAAGTCCGTAAAATGAGATTTTTCATGAATCACTTCTATAAGTAGCTCTGTAAGACAAAATATACATAGGTTACTAACATTTAACCAACTCAAGGAGCTGGTTCTAACTCTCATAACTAAACATAAATGCAAATGCAGTTACTCACAGAAGTTACTAACCTTATTATTAATATAACTTAATAATAAGGTTAGACTTGAAAATGTTATTGATTAAATGTAGAATACTTAGAAACACAATTCTGGCATTTAACTGCAGAAAATATGTCCATTACTTAAAAACAAACCTGAAAAATCTATCAAAAAACAATAGCACAGCTAAAGGTGCAACCCATGGGTGTGGACAAAATCTCTTTTAATGTGCGTCAGTCAGATTTAGTTCACTTTGTGCAATACAAGGTGTTGTATACTGGCCACAGTGCATGACTTTTTGCATAATTATGCTTCAAGATGTTATTGCTATCAATAATGTGTTCATCCTTGAACACTATCCATGATCTTTATCCGGCTAAATGAAATGTATTCATTTAATAGCACAAGTATAGCTTTACTCAGATGATGCTTCAGTCATCATGCATGTAAAACTATCATGCCACATGGATTGCACGGTTAGAACATTCACATGCCGCAGTGACCACAGTTACTTAAAAAGGAACAAGCAACTTAAAAAGGAACAAGAGGGTTTACAAGATTCTTCAACTGCTGGAATAGTGAGTAAGAAAAATGGACTAATACTCACCGCAATACTAACTTTCCCTAGGATTTCTTCAGGAATTCTTCTAGCTTCTTTCAGCACCTGATCCAAGGAGCCTCCGTCCTGGAAAAAAACAAAACCTTACCATAGAGGGCTGTTAACTTTACAAAGGATTGATTTTGCAGCAGAAATAAAGCATCCACCTTGGCATAAGTGGCTGCTTTCAATTCAACAGCACAGTATTCTGCCCAAGACCAATTTAACTGACTGAGCACGCGCTCAACTTTAAAAAGAGACCAAAGCTGTTATGGGTCAATGACTCAAGATCTATGAAAATGACCAGTGTCTTCAACCACCATCCTTCTAACACGACCATCAACATCCTCTCACTTACCATGTGCTCCATGCAGATACTGATCTCTCCATCACTGTAGAAAGCTCCGTAGAAACCCACAATGTAGGGTGAGTTACACTCATGCAGCACCTGTAGCTCCCGTATAATCTGGTTCCTGATGGCTGGTTTAATTTCCAAATGTATGAGCTGCAGGAAATAGTAAGTAAGGTCACTCAGCTCAGTGTTCTAACAGGAGCAGCAGAAAAAAACAAGTCCCATATGTAGCTAAGAGTGTAATGACAGGGTGTAATGGAGCAACAAAATAGTATTGGAAATATTCAGAACAGTGTACCAAAATGTTAATCTTTAACGCCAAAACATCCCTCTCTCTCCACCTTGCACAAATGGTGTCTTAATTACTGTTACTCATAGAAACTACTAGAAGTAATCCGAACGAAGCACATGGGTGCATCCTCACAGAGTAAAATGACCAAGATGTCAGGACTTTAACACATCTGGATATGTGTATAATTAATACACTACAGGCCAAGTTTGAGCCCACTCTCGGATTTAAAAAAATAATAAACAATATGCCACTTTTTTCCAGTTTTTGTTTTGAGAAAACATTACAAATGTAATACAAATGTAACTAACTGTTTTTTAAGCGTAACAATATACACTAAGGGCAGTTTAATGGACGCAAAAACGTACAAATTTCATCAAAATAACCACCCCTTGCCATCATCTATGGCAGCACAGATGTTCTGCATACTTTCCAGTAATTTCTGGAAATAACCAGTGTCCAAACACTCCCAGGACCTTTTCAAGCTTGCAAACATTTACTGGATCCTCATTTCAAACTTGTCAGTGCAGCTCGTCCCTGCACCTCAATGGGAGAAAGATCATGATCCGACACAAACGTCAATGCACTGAAGACAGACCAGATATGTCTCTTTAAAACCAACAGTTTGAGCCTTTGTGGCTAAATAACATGTTACTATACAGCATAACATTAAAAAACAGTCAGTTATATTTGTGTTAAGTATTTCTACTGTTTTCTTGTAATAACATTTTGAAAAAGCAGTGTATTGTTCATTATTATTTTTTTATCTGAGGGTGGTTCCAAACTGGCGTGTAGTGTACAACTTGTACACATACCCATTTCCATGCATAGCACAAGCCCTATATGCGCTCACACTCACACACACACACACACACATACACATATATATATATATATTTATTTATTTATATTTATAAGTGTTTGTGTGTGTGTGTGTGTGTAAGTGATCTAAATTAAACCTTAACCTCAGAACCGAAGACGGCATTGAACCTGAAAACATCTGTACTGTTACACCCCTACAAGTCACTACTTTGCTCACCTTCCTGGCCATGACCAGCCTTGAAGGTTTGTGGCGGACCTTGTGGACCACTCCTCCGTTGCCTGCCCCCAGTTCACAGATGGGGTCGAAGTCGTCATCTTTGAGCTCTCCCACCTGAGCTTTCTGGGTGAGGAAAGCTTCGAGACGCTTCCTCTGCTGCTCGTCCAGGTCCAGCTCCCCCAGCTTCTTCTGCAAGGCCTCCAGGTTGGCTCTGAGAAGCAGAAAAAGAGGCACATTTTTACAGCATTCTTACTTTCTCACAGTACATAGACTTCCACTACTGTCTGACACTCACTCTGAGGCAGCGTCGATGCTGGTGGTCGGCTGTCCCTCTCCGGTTGGGGTTATGTTGAGAGGGTCGGGTCTTCTTTTGGGCGCCATGACTGAGTACAAGGAGAGAGCTTAATTTATTTTTGAAAGGGGAGGAAAAGAGCAACGGTGGCGTTACCTCGGCCTGCAGAGGGGAGATAGCTACTGTGGGGCCGAGAAGTGACGGTTAGGACAGGGACTTATTCTTCCATGTCTTCGGGACCTGAAGAAGTAACCTCAACGACGGTAAGGCGAGGGAGAAGCTCTTGTCCAAGCAGGCATTTGGAGTGCAGCCTGGCAGAATGATCTCTAGCGTGAGGAGTGAGGTGGAGCTGAGGAACACATCGCTGTGAACCTTCTTCATGTAAATGTTTAGCTTTTAGCACCACAGGAGCCTCTGCTGCACAAACAGCTCAAAATAACGGCTCCGCGGGCCTGTCCTCTCCTCCAGCCGCGGCGGAATGTAGCAGGCAATGCCTCCCTCTCGACCTGTGACTGCCTGGAGACTCCCCTCTCAATTATTTTTACAGAAATGTAGAGAATTTTATATGAGGGCAAGAAAATCCGTTACAGGAAGAAGCTCCCGGATCAGAAAGGAAGCCTTCTGTAACCTCGCGAGATATCGCGAGAACACCGAATTTTAGATATACTTAAATATCTTAATGTTATTAATCGTAAAAGTTCAATTTTATGACTACTTTCGTACTAGCGACCAGGTGTTATGTGTATAAATTGTTTATTTGTGAAAATAACCACCTGTTAAAATGTAATGAAGTCAACACCATGAAATCCCATTGAAATACACTACATGGACAAAAGTATTGGGACGCATGACCAAAACAGCTTCCACTCTTCTTAGGTTTTCCACAAGATTCAGGAGTGATTTGTGCCCATTCATTCTGTACAGCATTTATGAGGTCAGGCACTGGTGTTGGACCAGAAGGCCTGGCTCACAATCTCTGTTCCAGGTATTGGATGGGCTTGAGGTCAGGGCTCTGTGTGTCCACAAAGTTGGAAGTATGGCGTTGTCACACACACCTATACTTGTCCTTCCTGCCAGTTGACCACACTGTCTCGGCACACTTCTAAGAGTGTCCATCAGACATATCCACATGAATGAAGGATCACCACCTACAGCTTAATCTTGCCAAGTCAGAACCTCTGGTTATCCCAGTCAAACTTTCTATTAATCTTACCTTTAATATAAGAATTGACTCTTCACACCTCACCCCATCCAAGGTGGTCAGAAACCTGGGTGTTATGATTGACGACCAGCTATCTTTCTCTGACCACATTTCATCTGTCTTTCAGTTATGTCCTTTCGCCTTATATAACATCAGGAAAATCAGGCCATACTTGACTTAGTATGCCACCTAACTACTAGTACAAGCCATGGCTATCTCTTGCCCCAATTACTGCAATGCCCTCCTAGTGGGTCTTCCAGCTTTCATGGTGAGACCCTTACAGCTGTTTTTTAACCTACCCAAAAGGTCACGTCACCCCACTGCTGGTTGAACTATACTGGTTACCCATGGCTGCCCAAATTAAGTTCAAGTCACTAACTCTTGCACGGCTTACTCTTGTTCAAACTTTTATAGTATAAAAACTACCGATTTAAAAGGTATAATAGCTTTCAGTAGTTTAATGTTGAAATACAAATTCAGGAATCAGAGGATTGTTGTATATTGTTCATTTAATAATTAATTTTCACCAAAAATGACTATGAGATTACTTAATCCATGTGATATTTGTGTCACTCACACTATGCACCTGTTTAGTGCTACTAGTCTGCTTTTGGGCCTCTCTGTCCAGTTTAAACATAGTTTCTCCACTTTTACACTTCTCCTGAATTGTAAAAGACACACTGCAGTAAAAATCTATTGTATTTTATAGAGGTAAAGGCTAATTTGTACGTACGATACTTTTCCCACCTCTGTTGCCTATTTTAGGCCAGTTATGTTATTTTGTAACCAAACTCTCAATTATGCCAGATCATTCACCAGGAGGGTTTAAAAATAGCCCTCACTTCAAATTAATTTGACACCTCTGTGAGATGTTCAGGAGGAACAAAGTACATATATGTAAATATCTGAAGAACACTTTTAGATTTCAAATAAAATTTCAGGTCTAACTGATAGCAATTTACTATTATCTAAATATTGTGACGAGACAGCTATGATGCAAACCCTCAACAATTTTTTAATAGTCGTATATTTCCATTTTTGGAGATAATCTAAGCACTTGTTCTTACACTTTTTCCCCCTGAATATCTCGATTAACAACCAAAAAAGTTCTAAGATGAGAGCAGCACAAAAGCTTGTAGGTAAATTTTATTTGCTCGGGTTCAATGAACATAAATGTTAAATCAAATAACATAAAGGTTCAATTGTACACCCTAAATAAATGTTAAGGTACACTATATTCCATTTTCTGGGAAAGTAAATTTGTGACCTTTTACAGGCTTGGAGTCAACACAGAATAGTCAAAGTACCTTAAAAATACAGAACTGCTACACAGTGTGGTAGAATTATGCCCCCTAAATAAAGGTAACAGAGTGCGGGGGTACCACCACCAGCATTTGTACCCTGAAGGGTATGGTTTTTATATATTTTTTTCCTCTTCATTTAACTTATTTTTATATTTATTTAATTGTTTGACCTCATGTGTACCCTCTGTCTTGCTTAAAGTGTTGTTACTTGGACATTCTCACAATGTTGTAAATAATTGTACTATTATTAAAAATCGTACATCCATATTGATGGAGGGGTGGTGGTTCTGAACACCACTGCCAACCTTCAACCACCAAATGTTTGTAGCTGTTCAAAATAGATGAGGTGGAGTGAGGAGTTCAAATAATCTGTTCCCGCATGTGTGTGTGTTGTGTGCTGTGATGTGGAGATCGCAGGATCTCCTGCACTCACTCCCAAACTCACTGGTTGTGGGGAGCCTGTTAGTTTGGGTTAAAAAATACAGTTGATCATGTTCTCCGTTATAGTTACACCACATTTATTAGATCTTCATAAGAAGGAGGACGGATTTAAAATCAAGTGATTTTCCAAATGATTCACTGGGATGTCGGAGAAAAAAACAGTTCCAGATCCAGTGACATGCTTTGGGCTGATTCATTTAGAAACAACTGGGGCGTAAATCCTACATTTGTCTTGTGTTACTCTTTTCCACAGCTCAAGTCCACTAATAACATTTCTGTGCTTTATGTACCAAAAATTCTTGCTGACCATAAAAATTCAGGATAATGCACTGCTTGTGTGTACTCACTATATAAAACTGTTTCAAAAAATGGTGGAACATATGTTTTTCCTTGATGCTGGTCCTTGAAGTAAATGATTGATGAGCTAGGTACATTGTTAGATGGTTCAATAACATATAATAAGCATAGAGGGATTACTGGCCTAACCCATTACAGTTTCGCTCCAGCACACTTGCCTTGAATAACTGGATCAGGTGTGTTAGATTTGGGCTGGAACTAAACTTTGTAGGTCAGTAGACCTCCAGGGGCAGGGCAGGGCAGCCTTTAGTCTTTCAAACCTCCAGTACTGCACTCCACCTTTGAACCTGAGTCATATCACTAGCTGACAATCAATTCAAAAACATGGTGCCAGCAACTGGGACAACTTAGTTTTTGTGTGTTGGAGTCTAAAATTCTGCTCTCTCTGAAACACCAGTATACTTTCAAATTACGACCCGCTGCCTAATATTCCCCCTCATGCCACCAAAACAGCTCTGACCCAAAGAGGCATGGACTCTACAAAACCTCTGAAGGTGTGCTTTGGTATCTGGTAGTAAGATGTGGGCAGCAGATCCTGTAAATCCTGGAAGTTGCAGGATGGGGCCTCCACGGATAGGACTAGTTTATCCAGCACATCCCACAGATGGACAATTGGACTGAGATCTGGGGACTTTGGAGCCCAAGTCAACTCTTGTGTCATGTTCCTCAAAACATTCCTAAATAACATTTGCAGTGTGGCAGGGCATAATATCCTTTTGAAAGAGTCAACAGCCATTACGGAATACCGTTGCCATGAAGGGGTAACATCCATATGAATGCAGGCCCAAAGGCGTCCTAGCTGAACATTGTTCAGAGCATCACGCTGCCTCTACCAGCTTGCCTTCTTCCCATAGTGCATCCTGGTGGCATCACTTTATTGTGTAAGTGACTAGTCAGTTGCTTCGCAGCAAGCTGTGATGGACTGTTTGTTCTGACATCTTTCCAGCACAGTCAGAATTAACTTTTTTTTAGACACTTGTGCTACAGCAGCACTTCTGTGAGATCAGACCAGACAAGAAAGCCTTCACACCTTATGCACATTGGTGAGCCCTGTCTCCACTTCACCGGCTCCAGTAGACCTGCATCTTTAGAGTCGTCTAGACATCATGGTCTTCTCAAAGTAACTCAGAGGCTTGCGCTACAAACATAAGTGTGTG
>JBBPCX010000038.1:11741394-11763099 GCA_037974365.1 Hydrocynus forskahlii
GGGGGGACATGTTTTATGAGAGGAAACAATGTGGAGAAAGGGGACTTTTCTGAAATTCCACAGCTCAGAGCCAACCCGCCCCCTGCCCCTCTCAGTCTGTATCTTCAGCCTGTCTCAGTATGCAGTGACCAAGTCTTTATCATAATCATATCGACCCCTTTTGGGTGCTGGGCTGTCCTGGCTGTCTTCCGTGTCCTCGCTATCCCCAGCCCCCCCTCCCCCTTCCTCGTCCGATGAGTCGTCCAGAGTAAGGTCCACCACTGCCCCACTGCTCACAGAGGCATTGGCCCCTCCAGTGGCTGCTGCCTGGCCACCCGATGCAGACTTCCCTGACTGGCTCGTGCTGCTATGTGCTGGAGAGTGACCGTTCGCCTCAGGAACACCTGAGAAGAGACAATTAAGATGGATTAACCAAAATCTGACTGATCAGTCATTCTGGAAGGTCACCATCCCATTAACACTTACCTGTTACATTGCTCTACTATCTATTTATTGTATTGCCTTGGTCATACCTATATATACCTAATCACGCTTACGGTAAAATACTAATCACTCTGGAAGGTTTACATCCTGTTCACACTATACTGTTACACTGCTGTGTTGTTTATTTTGTTGTTTCTATCATAACTTGCACTTTGTTGAATGTTGCTATAAGCTACACCGTAGCCCATGGAGAAATGCTGTCTCATCACACTATGCTGTATATGTGTAAGAAGGGGAAAACAAGGAGGCTACCAGTACTAACCTGCTTTTTAACATTTAGCCTTAAGTACTTATTTATGAGGATGACAAAATTGTCATTAGGTCAGTGCTTATGGGAGTAGTAACTGCTGTAGAGTCTTACTAGTTTTCCAGTCTAGATCAACCTAAGCTTAAAGTGAGCTGGATATGCAAGAAAACCGGCTTGGAAAGGCTTTACAGCAAAAGCTGGAACATCGCTGGATGTGACTGTATCCACAAGAGCATTATTTGGGTCAGGTACTGATGTTAGATATGCTCTGGATCACTAATGTCTCTCCAGCTCATCCCAAAGTCACAGACTGGAGCTCCATCACACCAGAGAACAGTTGCATCTGCGTCACAGTTCAATGGTAGGGGTCTTTATTTGCCTCTAGTCTGGCAATAGGCATGGTGACCTGAGGTTCATGTGCAGCTACTCCAGATCCTTTTCTAATGCCAGTGTGCTTTTCTATAGAGATTATACAAGCTGTGTGTGTGGGCGTTTGTGGTTTGACATACAGTGTATTGTTTATGCTGTGTACAGTACTGTGCCAACAGAGAAAAAATTATTACACAGAAACTGATCAAACAATGCATCTTGGCAGTGTGTTCTCAGCTGCAATAAAACAAACAAAAAGAGTTTGAAAAAAGGTTCTATAGCTTGTAAGAACGCAGGTTTGGTTACTCTTTTCCATAATTGCATGGACCTGTTAAAATTCCGCCACTTTAAAGTACCGGTCAATTTAACCACATACTGAATAGTAGCTGCAAGTACAGAGTTTTGCTTTGGAAACAATACCTGCAATTAATTTGTCCATGTTTATTTGTATTTAATGTATACTTATAGTCTTCTTCCAGAGCAAACATCAACTACCTAGAAAACTTGAAATATAATGTTGTGGCCGTGTGGCCTAAGCCTTAAGAACAGTTCTGATTATGTATATTATACATTGAATCTCACATTTGATTTCTTTTATTTGTTCATGCTTGCCAAACATTTTTTAATGATGAGATGCATACATTTGTTTTAGGAACAAATAAAATAAAAATAAAACATTTAAAAAAACCTTACATATATCCACCACTGGATACTCTGGGGTGTGGCTGTTTTCCCGTTCCCTCTCCTTTTCCTTGTCATCCCTGATAGGTCTCCACGAACCATCGGTCAAATACTCAATCTCCTCCACATCCTCTGTCTCCTTCAAGATCTCAGAGAGTAATCTGGACAGCGAAAAGCACATTTCAGTTTGGACTACAGATATTATATTGTAATCATATTGCAACTGATATGCTCTACAGTGTAATGTGACATTTAAGTTTACATTAATAAACCATATAATGCAGGCAGTTACGCATGCTTGCGGCTCAAAAACAGTTGCTCTCGACTTACCCATCAATAGTGAGCAATTCAAAGGGAGCAGGTTTGTCACACACAGGACAGGTCCAGGTGGGTTTCTTCTCATTCATTTGTAAGAAGAAGACCGCATCAAAACACTGCAGATGGGCGCAAGTGAGTGCCCGACACGGCACCCCCAGGCGCATCTTTACCAGCTTCAGAGAAACAGAGGCACAGATGCATCATTTATACTTGGTAAGACAGTTGTACTCATCAGTTTAAAGACGCCTTATTAGTGAACAAGTTGCGTGCTGTCAAAGCAGGGAAAATGTCTACATGAATTAAAATAGTTAAACCCCACAAGTGAAGCATTTTCAGCTGATCTGGTCATTTTTGCTGAGTCAGGTACACGTCCGACTAAGAGCAAGAAGAGTGTTTGAGTATCTATTTGGGTGTTCTTTGAATGGATAAATATATTTATGCACACAAATTAAACCCTACTTAACCACTGACAAGTTTCTCAGGAAATATGAAATGAAAAATAAGACAAAAAAAAACATACTGGGCAGATGAGAGAGACTCTCAGTCCTGTAGTGGCAATCTCACTCTCGGGATCAAAACGCAGCTTGTCCTGGACTGAAAACAAAGAAAGAAAGCAGTGTATAGTCAACTACAACGAAATGCTAGAATTGCCACATTTAAGAGAATTAACATGTTTTTTTTTTTCATTTTTACTTCATAGCAAATAAATATCGCAGATATACCAAAATATTTTGTTTAATAGCTGAATATTCTGGCTTTGTGAAACACACCTCAAACTATTTCATATTTTTAATTGTCATATTTTGTCCAGATCAAGAAGGAAATGATTATAAAAGTCCTTTTAAGAAGGAAATACAACAGAGTGTGGCAAAATATGTTGGTTGGTCCCAAGTCACCAATACGGTATAAACATAGACGACAGAAAACATAGACGACAGAAGACAAGTGGATAGAAAACTCAACGAAAACAGAAAATGCAAATTAAAAAAAGTAAAGCAAATGAAAAAGGGTGGAAACAGAAGTCAATATTTGTCACATAAGAAATAAGCCGAACAAAATTGGGTTTAGATCCAGAACTGAACTTTAACAGCAGAAAACAAGGTCACGGTGGGCTAAAGCGAAGCAATCATCGAGTGTGGATGAAAGCGATTGTCAGCGATGAATCACGAATCTGCATTTGCAAAGGAGATGATGCTGGAGCTTTCTGTCAGTTGCAGTTTCTAATGAAACATAACAATGATCGCCCGAAGAAAACAATCTAATATCCCCACTCATTTCTGATCTATAGCCGCATGTCAGGTAAAGCAGCAGGGTAGATTGCAATCATTTAGTTAATTCACAAGTGTACACTGAAATGTGACACTTTCCTCATGCCACTGATAGAAAATAGGTTTGGTGTTGGGGTCATTTTTCAGGATGATGACATCTCCCCACAGAGCACAGAGGTGTTAAAGCTTTCCTTCAGGAAAAGCATATCAACGTCATCAATCAGTGACGTAGTCAGCAAACAGCGCAGATCTCAATCAGATTTGAAAGTTTAAAAAAACTACTTGTGATAGTGAATGTTTTGCTGATTTTACATTTTTTCCTCCAATTGACCTGAAACACACACACATACATATATTTATACAGATACACACACACACACAATTAATAAATATAGCGTAAATACATTTGTCTGAGGCATGTTTCCCAAAGCCAAATCCTCAAAGTGTGGCAATTCTATTATTTTTGCCAGGGGTTGTATCTCTCTTTACCAAGCTCATGGACCAAAGTAGCACCAAAAGCCACTATACGGCTTCCTTCACCAAAGTATTGCTTAGTGTGCGTTACTACATTATTACACAAGTGCCAGATTTATTCACTTACTGCGTTCACGACATCGCTCGGCGCTCTCCACTGAGCAGTGCTTCAGCTGGTTGAAAAGTTCTGCAGATGTGAAGACCCTCACCAGATACACAGCTACAGAATATCGCTGAAAATGGGCAACAGGACGAGCATCTCACTTAATGAAACCGTTACATACACATTTACATAACATTCTGTGGATTCATTTTCCCCACCACCTGACTGACTGCATTAAGGTCAAGCTAAATTAGGCAAAATCAAGTTTAAAGCAGCATAAGAACAGATGGCAATAAAAGTTGGGTTTCTCAAACGCGTTTCATTATTAAAAACAAAACATGATTATCAATAACGTTGATTGTGGGACAAAATCTGCATGCTGTGTACGTAGAAAGCACTCTTCCAATGTCTGCTGGACACATTCAGTCATTCTGTCAAATTTGCAACACCCCACAGGAAGCATAAGAACCAATATGGCTTCTATTATAAAATGACAGTTCATAACTTAAACAACTGAATAATAGTAAATAAATTATTTGATTATATAATCATATACTAATTAGTTGCAGCTGGAGTGAAGAAGAAAACAATGAAAATGTACCAAATATATATGTCATGTAGTTATATATTAATTCCTCAACTGAACCCATCTGAAGATAACATACAAACTTGTGTACTTAAGATCAGATTTGCCAGATGTGAGCATTTAGGTGGGCGATTATATATTGATTATATTTGAGATACATCAAGGGATCCAAAAATTATTATATATTACTGACAGTGGAATTCCTCTGTTTTAGTGACACTCGCAAAGGTAACTACCCCTTGTGGAGAACTTTCTTTATAATGGCTTGCAGACACCATGTTTATCATTCAAATTGCAAATTAATCACTTCATTGTGTAACCAATTTTGATATCCACACTGATAACCAAATCATTTTAGGCAGAACAATCCAAATGTACACACATACAACTATAATGTGTAGCAAACAACTCAAATCAGTATATAACTCATCATTCTCTATTATCTTCTAACAATATACCTTTCCAAAGTTCCCCCATGTGATCGTGACTCTGTTGGTGGCTGTGGACAGATGTAGCCACGGGGTGATGTTTATTGGGCGACAGGGGCGACGAGGCTCTACACCTGGTTTATTTGAAGGGTAGTAGCCCTAGAAAGGACAGTGACAAATTAAAAATAAATAAGTAAACAAACAATTAAGTAAAAGAAAAGAAGGGGCCTTTACACAGTACATATTGAGGATATGTCTCTATTCTCAAAATCAAAGAAAAAAAAATTAAACATGGCACTCTTTTCCCTTTTTAACAAGTTACTTTACATTGCAAGAATAAACAAAGACTTATTTTGAATGCAAGCACTGTTTCTAGAAGGAACTTTTGTGTACCGGGAAGCCAGGAAGACTTGAGTCATTAGTCATAAGGCATAATCTAAACTTATAAATAGATTTATCATTGCAGAAGTCAACTTTTCACACTCAGAAAATGTAATTAAAGTGGCCAGTAATGCGAAGGAGGGCTTAATTAAAGGAATGGCTTAATCCTGACCAGGCTTGCTCCAACAAAATTAAATGCACCATTCTACGAAAGCTCCCTAACCATGAGTTAAAGGAATGACCATAAATATACTTACAGGAACATGACAGTAAGACTGATTCACTTTAACAGCAATGTTGGGGGGGTACTGGTCCTCCTGAACACCAATGGAGTCTGTGTAACAGATTCTGAAATAGACCAATAACAAGGAAAAATATTCATTCTTGCACAGCACATTTTCTATTGTATTGTTTTCATACAGCTCTAATTGAACAGCTTGCCACAATTTTCTTTCTGAATTCAGCACCACAAGCTATAATACTTACCTAAGAACCACTTGGACCGATTTGACCCCTGGGCGAATTTCACTGAAAACACAGAGAGGAAAAAAAAAATACCAGGAATTATCCAGTAATCTGTCAACAATCCATCTTATCCAGTAAACTGTCAATCGATAAAGGGGATCTACTCAATAATTTATTCAATTTATTTATCCTCGTCTTACAAACACTCACCTTGAGTTTCGGATCTGATCCACTTGGCTCTGTGTTAATTCAAAAACGCACTGACTATCCTGTAGCTTCTCACTGTTCTGGGCAACTGCAAAGTATGGCAAGATTGGACAGGGTCTAATGTCAGCTTTTGGACCTCTAATTGGCAACAAATACGTCAGCGAAAGAAACTAGTGACACTTGGTGAAGAAACATGGCTTACTTAGCTCTGTGGGTGGCAACAATGTTTCTATGTTATGGTAGAAGGGCAAGGGCACTAGTTTAACTTCGGCTGCAGGTGGAGCGGCTAGCTTGGGCATGCCATTGAGGTAGTCTGTGCCCTGGGTTGTGCCTCGGGGGGTGGTGCTGAGGGTGGGGTAAGAGACCGCTGGTACCCCCTCTGGGCGCCGGGCAGCTAGCCATCCAGACGCCTTGGGAAAGCGCGTCTCGTAGAGCTGCCGGACATTCTTCAGCAGCTCCGGGCTGTATTCTGTCTGGACCAGTCTCAAGGCTCGGCCCACTAAGTCCTGCTTTAGCCCACTTTTACTGCGTCCCATGGAGGCCAGCAGCGTCTGCAGGTCAGACACCCGGAAACTCTTCACCATGTTCTGGCCGCAGCGGAAACAGGTGTGCAGAAGAGAGAATAAGTAAAGAAAGAAAACACAAATATGGTCATTCAATGGGGAACATGTGAGGAGACTCATTTATTCAAGGAACGTTGCTGACCTCATTAAATGAAAAAATACCCTTTATCTCTTTTTCTCTCTCTCAGTTATTGACGTAGAATGAAAACAGGCCATAATGTTAAGTTTCCAAGTAAGCCCCTCCTGGCATGATGCTCTCCATGCATGTTGGAGATCTTTTACCGCCCACAAAATCAATAACGCTTACATGCAGCTTTCTTCTGCAGATCCACCAGATTTTAAACAGGGCTATCCTTCCTAAGCAACTGGGTTTTGATTCTCACCCCAGAAATACACATTTTGGAGGAAGCTGGTGGCCTAGTGGTTAACAAGTTGCCCCTGAGAGCAAAAGGCAGTGGGTTCGAATCCCATGCCTTCTGGTGGCACCACAGAGTTATCCTTTAGCAAGGTACTCTCCCCACACACTGCTCCATGTTGGTGGCTGCCGACTTTTTCACTTGGTGATGGATTAAATGCAGAGGGGGAAAAAATCACATTGTTCACACTGTGGGCTGCGCTGTGTTTATAAGTGACTATACAGGGCCATTTTACTTAAATCAGTTCACACACAAGTCAGTTTCATTTAACATCAAAACACAAACTAAATCCTACAGCATGGGTTTATGCAAAACGATAATAAACAGTAATCGTGACTAAAAAGCTTACTATGTACTTCATAAACACATGTACAGCAGCATGGAGAGGTGTTATGGAGAGGTATTTTGGAGGCGGGAGGCGCCGGATGAACAGAATAAGACTAATTTCTCAGCTTTAATATTTGTTGTCAGACTTACAGCCTGACAGGTCATGAGGCTGTTAATTGGGGGCTGCATCAATCTAAAACGCAGGCTTGGAGTTTGGGTTCTGGCTAGGAGAAGTAGAGCAGATCTCTGTTTTGAACAGTCCCATCATTCATTTAACGTTAGCCGATAGCTATCCTAGCCTCAGACACAACTGCCAACGCACTTTACAGACGGCCACAGGGGTCGAAACCACTGCCGCCCGGTGTTCCCCACTTCTGCAGGTGTGTGAATACGCGTCGACCAGCCTCTCTGGGGCCTCAGAAAACGCTTTTATTCCACTTAAAGCAAAAGAAACGCGGTCCGTCCACTCACCATCGCTTCCACCAGTTCGGCCGCCATCTTCACAAAGCAGCGAGAGTCCTGAGGCGAGCCGCGGCCAACCAATCAAAAGGCCGGATCGCATTCGAAGACGGCCTCGCTCGACCAATGAGTGCCTTTTACCTCAGAAAGTAGCCGGTCCTAATGCCAGCGAGGCGTGGTTTCCCGCGTTTAAAGAGACATTCCCGCTTTAAAACGAGTCTACTCTCAGCCAGGTCTACCGTCCTCGTAGGCCGCTGGTGGTGTTAAACCGGCCCGGGGGCTGTCTGAGTCCCATGTCCATCCCTGCCCGCTTCAATAGTCAGGAGCGAGAGCGAAAACCCGCTATATTTTCAAGCCAGCTCCAACAAGAGCACTGGGCATTCAGCGCGAAGTGGAAAGGAGCGCATGGCTCAATCAACTCCATTCCGTGCCACAAAATCCATACCGTGCCTTGTGACGAGCCCAACATTGAGGAATGAACCGCTTTGTTTTAATTTCTGCCTTAGAAATCTTTGGAACCACCTTGTAATTAAACAAGCTCAAGTTTTTTCTTGAGCATAAAATGTTCCAAGGACACAGCAGAGCATATATATTTTAAATTAACAAGGACTTGGACCGATGGTTCAACCAAACTGCCTCGAAGAATGGGAAAAAATCAATTGTGCCCATTCCACAGTGAACTCCATGCCGGGTTCTATTTGGTCAGTGCAGGCAGTGGGGGATGGGAGGACACGGAATGTTGAACATTGGGGTGAAAGAATAAGGCCTGTAAATTTGTCACTGCTGGTCTGATGGGAAAATCCCTTCCACGTTATTGTGAGCACACTGATAAAGCATAAATAAATTCATTACAAGGAATGTGAATGCATTTAATCAAGATTGATGTAAAAATCCTGGTATTTTGACTGGTGGGATGAATTACAAGGCCTTAATTTGGGTAATGACACTAAGAATCACCTTTTATTTTTGTACCTGTGTATTTTATGATGCTCATTGCTGATAGGAGCTTATTTAGTGAGACTCTATGGGCAAAGGATTGACCCAAACCTGGTTCAAACATATGCAGGAGCAGTTGGAGAGACAATCCTGGAGCACTGCTCAAGGGCACAATGGTAGAATGCGGGGTTTTGAACCTGCAAATTTGTGGTCGTTGGGTTCGCAAGTATTTTACTCACTAGGCTACTGTTTAAATGAAAGTAATTGGACCATTTGTAGCTCTGGCTCTGTACTCCTGTAAAGTTTGACATGAGACAATAACTGTGAGCTTAGAGTGTAGAAGCGTATCTTTAATTTGAGATCATGCACATCTCGGAAAAATCAAGCTCAAATAAAACTTGCTGTTTAATGCTTTCTTTGCAAATCCTTTGAATGTCAGCACCATTGATGATTCTCTGCCAAGGCTGTGATGCGGCTGGTTTCCTTCTTGTATGGAGGCTTTTAATAATCTTAATTCACTGACTGAAATGCTTCAATTAAGAAGCATCTACTTTTTAGGGGTGTTTGCTTTTATATTAGTTCAGAATTCATCCAGCTGTTCCAATTTCACCTTTTATAATATATTCTACAGTCATCAACTATGTCCATTGTCTGCCAGGTTCATTTTTATATTGTATCAGTGCATTCTTATTGCTCAGAAAAGCCCCCCCAATGATTTCAATTTTGGCAGCGTCTGTGCAATTTAGGCCCATGACGACTGGATTTATAAGTAATAACACTGTTGGTCCTGATGTTGCATCCAATTACATTAAACCATAAAGTGATGGGACTATAACTAGTCCAGCCTTAACGGTGGCCATTTACACTTTAAAAGACAACTGATAACAGACTAAGAAGAAAACGATTCAATCTGAAAAGGAATGTTTATTAAATTGTCTTAAGTCAGTTACATATTTAAGATGCGTATAGAATCTTGTCAAACATATTTAATGTTAGTTGTCAGTTAACACATCAATTGAGATGAGATGTAAGAGAAGAAAAAAAAAAATCAACCTCTAGTGGTCCCACAGAGGTGAAAATAAAGAGGGAAAAAAAAGATGCTCACAATGTCTCAAAACCATATTCAAATGGCCACTCTGTAAACATAGTGCTCCAAATAGGAACACGTTGAAATGTGATATCCGGATCACTGGCTGAAGAAATGTATACTTTAACAGCAGGGCACTGAAATCAAGAGCAGTTGGTTTCTGGAAGCAGACAGTAAGAAATTCATTGAGCAAAAAATAATGATTCTGTGTAAAATGGACATGGCCATATCCACCTGAAGAACTGCAGAAATTCAGGCAACTCAAGAGCGAATTCTTTACAGATGGCAAACACACCAGGAAAATTAAGGCGCATCTCCAGTTTTGGAGATCAGGCACAAAACAGCAGATAGAAAAAGGCATGAACTGCAGTAAAATTCACAACTTAAAAAAGCCATGCAACATTGTCAATATATAAAAAGCACCTGCCAGTCATGTGAGTTTCTGAAAAATGCACGATACAATCTTAATCCATGTCTGGTTCTTTTAAAACCTGAATCATTTCCAGCAAAAGTTCAAAGAATGAATCATGGCTGCAGCGCAGCTGAGGGGCGGAATGGGGCGTAAAGAATCACTTTGCGAAATAAATGCAGTGCTATTTCTCAAGTGATGCAATTTTTTTTCACATTCCCAATAAGAGATTTAAAAAGCTGCCACAACTTGAGTGAGCAGTACCTTATCTGCATGATGGTTTCATCCAGTAACATTATTTACATCCCTCCACATGTATTTGAGGTGTTATGGAACCGTTTTGGCAACATTTGTGAACTGTACAGTGGATTCCTATATGGGATGCTTAGTCCCCTCCCTGTAGTGTTTGAAGTTTCACTTCTTCACTGTTATGTCATTCATGTGGAGGCATGATGCTTTGAGATCTCTGCTTTGAGCAGGAGAAAAGCAGCACTCTGGCTCCATCTGGAGTTCAGAATGGTGTATCACCACGGCCCACTCTCTGGATAACTGGGTACGGAGGCGGGATACTGTGGCAGACTTGGGCCAGTCTCAGCAATAGCATTGAAACCAGCTTCTCTCACAGGGGCGCTCTTCCATACTCCAGTGCTCCATTCCTCTTGGGCACGCTGAAAGCTGCCTCCACCCCCACGGTAAAGCCGGTGAACCTGAGACATATAAAACATGCGAGACTCACCGCTTTAACTATTTACTTTGCAGTCATTATCTCACACCAAAGTTTACTTAAGTACAGCTTAAGTGACTGATTCTATATTTTTTATCATGGGAAATTAAATGTCTTGTCCATAGTAACACATATGTGGAGGAGTCATTTAAAGTGTATTCAGTATAGGCCCCAAATGTGCTTTGTGTCCAACTCACCCTGATGAGAACCAGGCCCATAAGTACCGTGTTTATAGTGAACAGAACAGTCGAGAAGAGCATAACCACAGCAGAGCCCACGTTGGTTTGAAAAAACGTCACTGTTGCTATCCAGCCACTAGAGAGGCATGAGAGAGAGAAGGACACTGGGTTAGTCATTACCAGGCCTTTTATCTTTCACCTGCAGTGCTGTGAAAAAGTCTTAGTCACTTGCGAAAATATTTCAAAACTGCTTAGATGAGCAGTGTTTTTTCACATTAACATGACTAAATATACTAAATAAAACACATTTACACAAATAACATTACACAGGAAATAGTGAGTATGTACTGTATATCTATGTTCTTGTGGAATACCACTATTACTTGTAGTTTCCATCAAAAACCTGGTTTGACTCAATCAGGCCTTCATTAAATTAAATCAGGAGCTGATGATGGAATTTCACAACCGAACCTGTGTTCTCCTCACCAGCTCACACAATATCAACTACTTTTTTTTTTTTTTACAAACAAATCAAATCCTGATACTTTTTTACTGCTTTCTTGTTTGTTTGTACTTATTCTAATGTTAACTTTACTAGCAGTAAGGCGCATTATCACACGCTAAGTAAAATGGCTTTAAACAATTTGTATAAGACTTTTGCACAGTACTGTGCATACGTGTGAACATTAAATAGCTCTCTCAGATGGAACTTCGAAAGCATTTAAAAACCATTATATTTGGAAGAAGCCCACGCATTTATTTTAGGTCAACCTAAAAGTGCAACATTCCTGCTATTCATTAATTCTCAGCATGGCCATCTGATAATGAACCAATATGAGAAGACTTTATTTCTGCTGTTAAGAACAAAGTAAAATAATGTCAAATCAAATGTAAAATAGAACACATTTTTTGTATTTATACATCTGGAGTTAGATAGTTTGAGATGACTTGCAAATCCACACCAATAGGAGACAGTAATGAAGGAGTCCATAATCACTAGTAAAGGAGGCCTGATCAAGAAGCCTGCCTGAAGCAAATGGTCTCTGCTAGAGTTTAGATTCTCTGCCCGAACCCGACACAGGCCGAGTCGGGCCGATATTTCTTGCCACTGTCCTCGGGCCGGGCCGGGATCAAGCATTTGTTTTTTTTAATCATTACTTAATTAGCCTATTTGGGTGGGGAGCTATGCCAAAATTAGAAATATTATATGAATATTTTAGCAAAGTAAAATTGCTGCGTGTCATGCACAGCAACGCTCCAGCTCCTGCGACAGCGTCCCCTCCACTGGTGGAAAGTCAACGAATCGGTCTACCCAAAACTAGCCAGGCTGGCAAGAACTGTCCTCTGCATTCCAGCAAGCAGCAGCAGCAGCAGCGAGCGGGTGTTCAGCACAGCTGGCCGAACAATAGAGCAGAGGAGGACCGCTCTGAAAACCGCTACTGTGGATGCAATCTTGTTCATGCGTGACAACATGTAGAACCATGTAAGTAGGCTATAACTTTGTGATTAATATGCTATTATATAATGGTTACATTATTTATAGGCCTATAGCAGGCAGCATATAACCTTGGCCTAATCAATTCCCCACACTCCATCTACAGGCTCATACACAGGCAGAACTGACGTGCCCGTCAAAATGGAGTGTTTGAACCTGCTCAGTTTAATAAGACTTTTTTATTTAGTCTAATCCAATGTTACTTTGTTAATTTTTTCTATGTTCAATTTTTTGGTATTGGAGTGTATTCGTTGAAGGCTACCTTGCATCATTAGCCCATCCCCTCGATCCCTCCATGTGACTTTTTCACTATGCCTATAAACAATGCAGTTTACATGCTTCGTCCTTGTTGCGTTATTCATTAAGATAAAACAATAACCTAATTCCTGTAGTTCAAACCACTCACTTTCTGTGAATAAACGAACGGTTTCTGACATATCAAAATGGACATAAACACATACAGCAGGTTAAAATAGCGGTTAATGTTTCAATCAGTAGCTTGACAAGTGAGGACCATGAACTCGAGTTTGATCGAGTTTGTTTAATTGCCAATTATGAACTTTAATTCATAAATTAATCTGGAATCTGCTGTATTTCCTAAAAACTGTCTGCCGCTGTTTTCAGTTAGACTGACGTCACGCTCGGCTGCTCTCTCCCTTCAGCTGGAGTGCCTGGAGTACGCTCTGAACACTCCGAAAGTGGGACGCCCTGAATAAACAAACAACAATTCCATCCACACTCTGAATTTACGAACGGTTTCAAAGAACCAGAGTGTGCTCACAGCGCTCGGAGTGTCAGTTTACGAACGCACCCACAGCTGAGAACGTGTGTTATAACGGCCCGCGTATTAAAAAATTGTTGGGTTTAATTGGGCTCGGGCCGATAATTACAGTTAATGAGTCGGGCCGGGCTGGGCTCGGACACAAGGTGCACCGGCTCGGGTAGGGTCGGGTTTCATTTTTTGGGCCCGGTCTAAGCTCTACTCAGCGGTCACTGTATCAGTCCAATGCGGATTTTTTCTGAGAATGGAGCTAATCATTTTTTGCTGAAACTCCCACACCAACGTGGAAACTGCAGATATCCTCCGCATTTTTTTGCTTTTGTGATGTCCAGGCCTCGTCCGACTCGCCCCCTCGTCCTTGTGCTGGGTTGCTAAGCACCGCACCCAAACAATCTTTTTTTTGTGGCAATACAGTATGTCAATTTTGAAGCATTTTAGTGCTAAATTATTAAGAAAAATTAAAAATACTGATTTTGTAACAAATATTAACGTAAATTCAGCTACATTCCTATTTAAAAATAACTATACATTTTTTGTCACTGACGAGACAACACAAAGAAAGTGCATCTTGAGATGTTGAAATACCGCTGTACTCACAGGCAGAAGGTTTGAAAATAGCCAATCCGGGAACGTAACAGCCCTAAAAAACAGTGTATTCAAACAGGAGTGTTAACAACCAGAGTAACCGTTCTGGGACAGCATGAATCCTCAGTGGGGGTAATTATCACATAATAATATGATACTGATATAAAAGTAATATCTGATATTACTATCTGAATATCTGAAATATGATATAGATATTAATAAGTGATGGGCCGATCCACGTTTTAACAGTTCTGATTCCGATTCACGACTGCCGATAGAGACACAGATTTCGATATAAGTCATCTTTTTTACTTTAATATTAGCATTATTTTTGTTGAAACTGTGCTGTTTGTGAGTAAGGTTACATCACAGAATAAATAAACTACTAACCACTTATCAGAAGAGCAAAAAATATACACAACTACACTTAAATTAAACGCATACCAAAGGAATTTATGTCACACTTCAGAACAAGGTAGCAGCAACAGCTGTAAAATTTTGTAAATATCAAAAACACAACAATCTTGGCTGAATCATCTAAACAGTTCAAGTATTATGTCCATTCTAGCAGCAACAACTGTGTAGAAAATAAAGTGCAAAACTAAAACATTTAAAATAATGTGAATTCGGAGACAGGACAGGGCAGAGTATAATCTCACCGCTTCTGTATTTAAGGTGGACTGGACGAGTTACAAGATGCCCAACTTTAGTCTCGTCCTGTTTTGGGAGATAGAGACAGGGGGAGAGGGCAAAACAGCCAACAAAACACACAAAAAAGTCCCTGAAAGAACCCCAAAGAGGTCTTGAGAGAGAGCTAAGAGCTCTGATATTCCTTTCGCTTTTGGGTTGTCTGCTGTAAATTTGTTGCGTTTTTGGAAAACGTCAACGAGCGTCTGCTGCCTGGCGTCTTTTCCCTGTTTGCTAGCATCTCCTGGTACACTTTGTCATGAAATCTCTGCAGGGGCTTGATTAAATGTGATGTATTGTACGATGCAACCATACTTCCACCCCTCGGCACGCCGGCTTTACACACATTGCAAGTAGCCGTCTTGCTTTTCGGCGTTTCCAAACTCTAGTATCTCCAAACAAGCGACATTTTGCTCAAAACAAGGCTCGCTCAGATTGAAGTTGCCGCAGGTTCATGGTATGGGGGTGGTGACGCATCTCGCATTACACACCGTCGAGTTTAAGGTCCAGCGCAAGCTGCGAACTGGAATATAGAGATCGGGGCTGCCCTCCGATTTCAGAATTACAGCTATATCGGGCCCGATACCGATATTGTATCAGATCGGGCCCATCTCTACTATTAATATCTGCATCAGTCTGTGTGTGAAATCATCTCTCACCTTCCCTCAGTTACAGAACATGTACAAACCTTCACTTTTATTTTCACTAGCTCCAGATATATAGTAATACTAATGTAATAATATATGTAATAACAACAATAATAATCATGATCATTGTTTCTGACACTAAAACGAAACAATAATAACAGCATTAATGATGATATCTATCATTATTATTATTGTTATTATTATTACTAATAACAAAAACAACAATAATACTTATGGATTAAAGAATTCAGCTCTCAACGCCACTTTTGGTCTTAATTACTTATGTACTTAAGCACCAATTAGGCATAAGTATTAGTTCTTTAAAATGTTCAACATTTCTGACACATCACATCACTAACAGCTCATTTAAACTGTTTAAAATCAGTCTAACACCTGACTGAAGACCCTAACAGCTTTGACATGACTCAGTATTTATCATTTTAATATAATTCGAGTATCAGAAACACTCGGAATTATCTTATTATTATCTGAAGGCACTGAACAATGAACTGCACTCACCTCTCATTTAAATGTGTTATTATTAAATTAATAGATTCATTATTTTCTGATGACAGCTGCTGGCGTTGCCAGGTGAAGCGCTAATGTTGTTAAGCTAACATGCTTTCAGTGATGTACACATTGGGTCGAGTTCGTATGATTGTATAAAGCATCGGGCCAACACCTTTACCACTGAAACACACACACACACACACACACACACACACACACACACACACACACACGTCATTCCCAGCCTCAGGTGGATCTGAACCCAGGTGGTTTCAGGTGGATCAGATGTTACAAAACCAAAAAACGATATGAGAGGGTCACGTCAGTGGCGGCACCCACAACAGAGACTCCCAACACCCGAACAGCAGATTTACGAGGGTCTGAGTGAGCGGCGGGGTGTGTGAGGTGGGTTTCAGAGTGTGTGTGTGCGTGTGGCTGCAGCACAGGGTCACTGGAGAAGAGTAAGGAGACCTGAATCCGAAACTAAAGACACTATACTGGAGCAAATAAAGTACTTATGCTACATACACTGCAAAAAATAAAATCTTTACAAGCCAGAAAATCTTGAAAAGAACTAACAAATCTTGAGTTTTTATTTTAAGAACAACTGACTTGATAATGTAAGATGGATAATCTAGTTTTTAGAAACTCTTAACAAGTCTGTACTAGGAGATAATTTAGCTTGAGTGTAGTACCTCTTTTTTGTTTTCTTTTTTTATTGTGATTTTTTGCAGTATGTTCTAAAGAACTACTTTTTACTATTTATACTGAGTTAAAAAAGCAGATATCAGAACCCTGGCAGAAAATCTTCTGGTTTTAGCAGTTTTGGAGTTAATGTTACTACAGAACAGCTTAATCTCTAATCCACATATTTATTACGGAGTCTTTACATTTAGAAGCTTAGAAACAGGAAACAGGAATCAAGATTTTAAAACATTTTTGCTTCTCTTTTTGTGAATAACACCTTAGTTCATCAGAATACTGCATGACATTTTAATTTTATTCTTTAAAAAAAATTCACTGAAATTACACTGAAAGAAGCAGCTGTTATTCCACGTTTTCTATTTTATTTTGTTTAAAAATGGTAAAAAAAAAATGTCTTTACTAAAGATGGCCATGTGCTTTTTCCAGCCCCAGTACTACACCGCCAAAAAATAGTCTGCATAGATTAAACCCTGTGCCTTTAATATTGTCTCTAATATTGTACTTTTACAGTGTCGACACAGAGCTGCCCTTCATCTTCAGGAATGTTTAACCTGCGTGATGTTTATAACAGGAGAAGCGGGACAATAGGAAGAAGACCTGCTGAAGAAGCATCAATAGCCTTCAGTGTTCTGTTGATCAATTCTTAGAGAAACAGAAGAGAGGCATGAAGAACACAGAAACACATCCAGAATTAAGGAGCTTAAAAAGATCTCCAAAGCCGATCCCAGAACTGTCCAGGATGTGGTTCCTTATGGGTATTATGTCCAGTGTCTTATCATTCAAATGATTACTGTGTACATTACCCAAGGGTTCCTCAGTGGTGCCACTAACAGTTCTGGGGTTCAAATCCACAGCCTGCTCCCTAACCACCAGGCCACCAGCTGTGCCCCAAAACCCGCTCATGGCTGGATTTGAATCCAGAACTCTAATTCTTAGAGTAACCACTGAGCCACGAGGGGGTTCAAAATTCTGCTCACAGCGGGGATCGAACTGGCGACGTTCTGATTCTGTTCAGTCGTTTTAATAATGATGTTAAAGACGCTAATAAACTGAAACATTTACATTTTAACATCATCGTGACTTCTGTGAACCATTACAGTCCTAACACAGGTCGGCCAGACCGGCGTGTTTGTATGTATGTGTGTGTGTATATTTGTGTGTGTGTGTGTGTGTGTGTGTATGTATGTATGTGTGTGTATGCTTGTACGAGTGTGTGTGTATGTTTGTGTGTGTGTGTGTGTATATGTGTGTGAATGTGTGTGTATGTATGTTTGTGTGTGTGTGTGTATGAATGTGTGTGTGTGTTTGTGTGTGTATGTGTGTGTGTGTGAGTGTGTGTGCATGTATGTTTGTGTGTGTGTATATGCGTGTGTGTGTGTGTGTGTGTGTGTGTGTATGTTTGTGTGTGTGTGTGTATATGTGTGTGTGAATGTGTGTGTATGTATGTTTGTGTGTGTGTGTATGAATGTGTGTGTGTGTGTGTATTTGTATGTGTGTGTGTGTATTTGTATGTATGTGTGTGTATGTATGTGTGCATGTGTGTGTATTTGTATGTATGTGTGTGTATGTATGTGTGCATGTGTGTGTATTTGTATGTATGTGTGAAAGTGTGTGTGTGAGTATGTATTTGTGTATGCATGTAAGTGTGTGTGTGTAGAGGTTACCTGAGGTGGTCTCTCTGGAATGGGTTCATTCCTCAGCGCCTGAAGGGCCTTCATGGCAGCGTTGTGTCGGGCGGCCTGACGAGTTCGACCCTCACCAATGAATTCATTGTTCCCGACCGTCAACTGCACATAAAACACCTTTGGCACTGGGTAATGGTACCTAGAGAGAGAGAGAGAGATAAAGAGAGAGAGAGAGAGAGATGGAGAGAGAGAAAGAGAGAGAGAGAGAGACACAGAGAGGGGGTGGGGGGGTACATGGTTACTTTATGGTTACTTTACCATAATCAGCACCTGAGAACACATACATAGTGAGATGAGATGTTTTTCCACAGTGCACAGTGCAACATACAGCAACTTTAAACAGAGCGCAGGTTCTGACAGAAACTACACAATAAACAGACACCACAACACTGTACAGTAATGTAATGTGAACGGGATGGAAACCTTCCAGAGTGACTTAGTGTGATTACAGCATTGAGCCGCATTGAGAGAATGTAAATTATGGCTGATCAAATCAGGTAGTGTTTGTAAACAGAGGGTAAAGTGCAGGAGTAAAGTGTAAAGTAAGAGGCAACAAAGTGAGGTAGCTTGAGGTGGCATGTTCTTACTTAGGAAACAAAAAAATATGATTAATAAAAGAATGAACTCATCAAGATTCCGACCACTGTATCAAGGGCCAGCCTGTTATCAATCATCAAATTCACACCCAACCTGGATTCCGTATGTAGTGCATCTGTGCCACTAATAAAACTACCCTTGTAAAGTGTTTAGGAACAACTTTAAATTACTTCACAGCTTTCAATAAAAAAGCATGTACATTTCTAGTCTTTCTCAGTGTGCTGTGGGCCCTATGGGAGTCTGGGTTTTGATACTGATAGTTAGATACCCTTACTGATCTACTCTCCACAATCTGGTGCAGAAAATAAAGACACGACATGAAAAGCTGTAGAAATTCAGCAGTGATTTAATTGTGATGTGTTGTGTTTATTTAGTCAGTTCCTAATTTGGTCAAAAATGACTGAGTATCTCCCAGTTCCTTGAATTTTTCTGTCAGTTTTGGTGTCAGACCTTGACCGAAGTTCTCAGATCTCATAGACTTTTCTACTGATGCTGCTTTTTGATACTGATGTTTTTCCATAGATCCTGTGATTGATCTACTCTCCATATTCTCCTGGTGCAGAAAATAAAGTTGTCACATGAAAAGCTGTAGAAGTTCAGCAGTGATTTTATTGTGGTGTTTTGGAGACATTATGATCTAAACTGTGTCCTGAGTTTCTGTTTCTATAATGAGGGCGGAGCGTCGCTACAAATGTTCTGATCAACAGAGCGCCGCTCCGTCCCTCCACAAGACCCAATCCAGCATCCACAGTTGGAAACGCAGCTGTGTGAGAAAGTATTAACACTCCAGAAACACCCACAGCAGCACCGCCTGAACAGGAGCCTCTCCAGAGTTCAGCAGGAACCAGGCAGGAACTGGAACCAGTTTAGGACCAGTACTAGTTCTCAATGCACATCACTGGTTAGCCTGTTAGTTACTTCCTGTCTCATCTGAGCCAGCGGGTACATGAGTTTGGCCAGTTTCATGGTAGGGGAAACACTGTTCTGCAGTAAAATAACTTAAATTAAGCCTGGAGAACATATTCTATTGAGTTAGAAGCACTTCAGATACCAAACAAAGAAGGGGAATTTTTTGGCAAACTGTTGCTTTAATCTTCCTTTGTGTGTGTGTGTGTGTGTGTGTGTGTGTGTGTGTGTGTGTGTGTGAGCGAGACACATGCTTTGAGCTCCCACTGAGAAGGGACTAAAGAAGCGATGGCAGAGGGGGGGTTGGACAAAGGCTTAAAACAACTGGAGAAAGAACAGATTTATATCCGAGGCGGAACCTGAACAATATTGGTGAAGTTATAAATGGTAAAATTAGAGGGCCCTTCTTCCTCGGGGTCAGCGACACTACAGCAAGGGACTGGACGGATGGCTCCCCGCAGGCCCCTGGCGGAGGATCTCCAAACAAAAGCCGCTTCACATATATCCAGCTTTCTTTATCTTAACTTTGGCTCACCCATGCGGGGCTGTCAGGCCGCTGTTCAGCGGGCAGATTTAGGGCCTATTTGCACTCCCGGGCCTTTATGAAGAGGACCACTGCCTGACCCCGAGAGAAACCCGTTCCCTCTACACACGCTCTCCAACATCACACTTTCAGCAGGAAAACATCTCGACACAAAACCATGCGCGAGCAACAAAACCACAGCTCAAAAAAAATACATAACATCTTATTAGCCCTAACCTAATTTGGAGATCTTGAGTGGCATCTTGCTTCCCCACTCCTACCAATTTCATTATGAATTACATAATTTATAAGCAGTCTAAATCTATTTCAGTCGCAGATGTCTGGTTCCATTGATGAAATTTCATGAAATCTGGTGTGTGTCCAAAGAACGTGGTGGTGATTCAGCGCGTCAAAATTTCATGAAGTTTGAACTTTTACATCACGAGATATTCGGCTAATAAAGTGCTAGACTGTGGCAGTGATGTTATTCACTAGCTGGTGCTACTCCACAATTATAATAAGCCAGGGCCATGTGCCTCCTAGAGGCCAGCCTATCATACCAATAACTTTTACCAATATGGGAGTTGAGTTATTGCCCACAACTTTATTGTTTTTGAGCAATTTGTATTGTTAGTGCCTCCCAAACTAAAGGGGGTGCTAGCGCCGTGGGGCACGCCCACCTGGGTACTCAAACTTCTTATTCTGTTTCAGTCATGTGGGGCTACAAGCCCACCAATCCTCAGGTGGATAGACTGATCTCCAAACAGGCCTGGCTTCAGCTTCAACATTCCCAAACATTCCAGCTTTTTAGTTTTAGCTGTTAAGAGAACTTCCACAGAGAGATTTGATATCAGATCTGAAACCATATGGGAAACGTTACGTTTAGGGAAAATGCAGAAGCCACCAAGGAAGAAGAAAGGGTGGAATTACATGCATGCAAACGAGATCCAGGCTGCAGCTCCGGCACAATAAAACCAAAAATAGCCCCTCAGGCTTTCCATCGCCATATTCAGATGATTAACGGAACAAATGATTTTCAGCTAAATGAACATGCTGTGAAAGTTAATACTGGACACAAAACTCCTGCACCGAGCCTGAAAACCACAGGCTTCACACCAGCTCCTGCTCCAAAACATCTATGGAGAGCAGACCAGAGCAGGACCAAGAGCTGAAAGCCATCAGTGAAAGTGAGAAATCACTAAACAGCATTTATACTTGAGGTTCAGTTCCCTTGAGGCCCAAATCAAAATGATACACTGAATGTCTGCATGATACAGCACTCCACCAAAGTCTCTTCATATTTTGCTTTGAATCTCCTTGTTGGTTCAAAAATACTATTTTCTGTCAGACATAGTTCTGACATAATAAGTAGATTAAATTAAAGAAACGGGAACAAATATTCCAACCACTCAGCATTCAGCACCACCAGTATACTGATCACCGCCTGATCATCTGGAATCATCTGCTCCTGTTT
>JBBPCX010000038.1:11763199-11806973 GCA_037974365.1 Hydrocynus forskahlii
TTGAAATGTGGGTGTGTTTTTGAAATGTGGGTGTGTTTTTGAAATGTGGTTGTGTTTTTGAAATGTGGGTGTGTTTCTGAAATGTGGGTGCGTTTCCTGAAGTGTGGTTGTGTTTTTGAAATGTGGGTGTGTTTCCTAAAATGTGGGTGTGTTTCCTGAAATGTGGGTGCGTTTTGTAAATGTGGGTGTGTTTTGACTCTCAGGGCCACCGTAGTTATACGCTATATGAGCCAAAGTATTGGGTCGCCAGACCATTACACCAACAGGGACTTCAATTACATAGCATTCAAATACACAGACAATATGGAGTTGACCGCCCTTTGCAGCTATGACAGCTTCCTCTCTTCTTGGAAGGCCTTCTACAAGATTTTCGGAGTGTTTTTGTGAGAATTCGTGTCCATTCATTCTGTAGCATAGTTAAGAGGTGTTGGACGAGAAGGCCTGGCTCGCAGTCTCCATTCCAGTTCATCCCAAAGGCGTTGGATTGGGTTGAGCTCAGGTCTCTGTGTGGGCCAGTCAAGTTTTTCCACACTGAACTCATCCAACCATGTCTTTATGGAGGTCAGGGGCGTAGATAGCATTTTTAATGCGGGGGACGAATCAGCGGGGGCGGGGCTTGGGGGGGCGGAACTTTGGGGAGTGGCTTGGGGCGGGCACCAATGAGGCAGCTCCTAGGTCTCAGGACTCCAGAACAATAACAGAAGATGTGTTGCCAGGAACTATGAGCTCGAAAAGAACGGTAAATGAAGTGGCATGTTCAGGTTTTCGATTTAAGATGTGCAAAGTAAAACGTTTTAGACCCTGAAACAGGAGTATGAGTTATACATCACTACATCATCTGTGCTTCGGGGGGACGGATCGAGGTCTGAGGGGGGATGGATCGAAGTCTGAGGGGGACACATCCCCCCCCCGTCCCCCCATCTGCGCCCATGAGCTTACTTTGTGCACGGGCGCACAGTCATGCTGGAATTGAAAAAGGCCTTCCCCAAACCGTGCCCACAAAGTTGGAAGCGTGATGTTGTCCAAAATGTCTTGGTATGCTGAAGTTTAAGATTATTGTCCTTCACTGGAAGGGGCCTAACCCAAACTCTGAAGGCGTGTCCCAATACTTTTGACCATATAATGCAAAAGTAGTGTAGGGATAAGTTTGTGATTGTTCAAAATCACTACCTGACCTCGCTAGTGCTCTCCTGGCTAAATGAAAAATATACAATATATATTTCAGTGAGAAGGAAAGCAGTTAACTTTAGTCTGTGTGTGTGTGATGTTCCTTTAGGCTCTTATACCTCAACAGAGAACCTTCAGACTTACATTCTTAGCATGCACAATTTGCTAATTCGCTTTTGTTCAAGTCAAACCAATTTGTGAAATTAGTCTTCTTCATGTATTAAAAGTATTTTATATTAAATTTATATTTATCTGGCCTTATGATCAAATGATGTGAGAATAATTGTGAAGTCCCCTGCAAACATGAAAGCATTATTAAACACTTTTTTTTTAAATCAATATAAAAAACATCAACTTACCACATGCATGTACACTATCAGTTGCAATCACAGTACAGATTCAGTTTGGTATGAGGAGGTTGGATGTTTTGGAAGTATGTGTATGCATTACCCTGTATGTATTACCCTGAAACTCGCTCCTGTATCCTTACTCACTTTATTTATATTATTGTTACAAAATACACTATATGGACAAAAATACTGGGACGCCAGACCATTACACTAACAGAGACTTTAATGAAATTGCATTCAAATACACATACATTAACATGACATTGATAGACCCTTTGCAACTTCCACTCTTCTTGGAAGACATTCCACAAGATTTTGGAGTTTCTGTGGGAATTTGTGCACAGTCATTCTGTAGAGCATTTATAAGGTCAGGCAGTGATGTTGGACGGGGATGCCTGGCTCACAGTCTCTGTTCCAGTTCATCCCAGATGTGTTGGATGAGGTTGAGGTCCGGGCTCTGTGCGGGCCAGTCAAGTTCTTCCACAACAAACTCATCCAACCATGTCTTTGGGAACCACTGGGGCACAGTCATGCTGGAATAGAAAAGGTTCTTCCCCAAACTGTGTCCACAAAGTTGACAGCATAATAGGCGTTGTCCAAGAATGTCTTGGTTATGCTGAAGCATTAAGATTGCCATTGACCGGCCATTCAATAATTAAGAGATGTGTCCCAATACTTTGGTCCATATAGTGGTATCTTCAGTTTTTATTAAGCGTCCACTGTATTTGTATTTACAGCCACTAGGGAGCGTTTAGAACGCAAGGCCCGTTGCTATGGAAACGAGGGGACCAATCGCCTTGGGTGTTTCGTCTGTGGTGACGAAACGCCCGACTGACCAATCAGGGGTGGCGATGCACGCTCACGCCGAGCTCCCGCCAATTCTGAGTGAAGCCGCGGGGAAACGGTCAGAAGGGAAAGAGTAAGGAGTCTAGCAACAGTGAAAGTGAAGAAAAGGAGCATTTTTTAAAAGAAATTTTATACAATTTTTGAGTCGCCAAGTCAATGAAAGCGTCGGAGGTTTCCTTTTGGCGTCAAAGAACATTCTTGGTTTGACTCCACTGGCTGCTTTTATCGCTGTTTGCGTTGTTAGGCTAGCAGAAAGGTGCTAAGTCACCCGACGGATGGTGGTGGTGATGCTGGCGGCCGAGGACCCAGCCGCGGACGGGCCTTTAGCCTCCACGCCGCGCAGAAGTACGACATTTTCTACATTTGGGTGCCTTATTTTCTACAAAAAAGAACCTTAGAACAGACCGCTGCCAACTTTATTTACATAAAATCACCAAAAATGCTAATGAAGCTTGCTAAATAGCTAACAAGCTTTGAAAGTACATTGAAGCTAAGCTAATCTGAGCTACTTATGTGACTGTCCCCGTTTTGTGCTTTTTTTAAATCATAAAGGCAGTTTAATTTTGCAAAGCATTATAAATGAAACTCTAATGTCAACTCTAACACTTGTCAGATTTGTCAGCAACTTTGAAAGAACTTGGGCGTTTAGCCAGCTAAGCTAATTTAAGCTGCTTTTGTGACTTTTTGTCACGGTTTTTCCTCTAATGTGCTTTTTAAAACATGAAGTCAGTTTAATTTTGCACAGCTTGAGAAATAAAACTAATGTCAACTCTTAACACCTGTAAGATTGGGAATGCTAACCTAGCTTTTCTATTAGATTTCGAGAGTACTAGCAACGTCTAACTTATACACATCGTAGGAAACGTTTGTTTATTGTAAGAATTAACGTTAAGTGTCAAGGAGCTTATGTGTTAAACGAAGCCATTTAGCCTGTTTGCTCACTTCGAGGGGTCTGTAACCTCTTTCTGGGTTATTGTGACTAAATCTAGCTCAAGTAAAGGGTGCTGATCTTTTACACAGAATATTGTTTCAGACTCCTCGTGCTCAAATCGTGTGTAAAATGTTTCGAAAACGTGGTTTTTGGTCGTGTGGGATAACATGTCCGTTGGATGGTGATTATTGTTATATCAATTATTCACATGCAGTAGTAAACATTGTGTTTCTCGTAATTATTAGGTTTTATAAGCCCATCGAGGTTGTGGTGCGTTTAACAAAGCAAATTGGGCACGTCGTTCACTTCGAGTGGTCTCTTAACATCTCCTTTCTGAGTTAATGGGACTAAATCTAGTTCAAGCAGAGGCTGCTTTAGGTGGTGAAGTGAGGAGCCAGCTAAGCACAGCCAGGCCTGCTGCATAATGGATTCGCTGAATGGCGGGAGAGCGAAAAAAGTTTTTGTTAGAAGTCAGCACTAAGATGTCTGTCAGTACGTTTTGGAAGCATTAAAGACTATTTAGTGTATGTAACTGCAATGGGATGTTACACGTTATGTTAGGCTAAAACATAATAGCTTGAAGCTAATGGAACCTCATAAAAGCAGTTAATTAATGTGAACGCATAAATAATTTTGTTACTCTGTCCTGGCTGTCATCGTTTACTGCATACATTTACAAGTGTATTTGTGGCAGTTTCTTACATACCCTTGACATTCTCATGCAGGTATGGACTGTGCGGACAAAGCAAATACTGCCACCAAGAAGCTCGTTCAAGGTAATTTTGTCAATTGCAGTATGGAATAGTCCATGGATTTGAGCCGTCAGATCCTCATATTTATGTGAGAGAATATAAATTAGAGGTGCACCAAGTGCAGTCTGTTAAGATTTTACAACATCTGGTTTAAAATGTTTCATTGTGAAATAAGTCAGCTGAGGAAAAAACTGCTGAAATGTACAGTTTAATGAGCTTTTACATAAGTAATTATTTCCAGGCTCTTTCCTTCTTTTTTTTTTATGTTTTAAAAACCTGTTTTTTGAGCATGTAGAATAACTTGTCCATGGAATGATGTTAATTGTTGCACAGATTCTGTATTTGTTCATTTGTATTTAAGTTAAATGTATGTTCCTCTCTTTGCAGCTCGTCTACCCTTCAAACGACTGAACCCAGAGCCTAAGGAAGGCAGGGAGACCAAAAGAACAAGAACGGGACCTTCTGCTCCACCTACCCTTGATTCTACTGCTTTGGATAGGGAGAATGAAGTAGATGCACCCTCTCTCCCCTTGCAGAGTAAACCTGTGTTGGTAAATGGGCGTGGGCCCCTTGATTGTTTCATGAGTCGGAGAAAGCATCCCCTGGTTAGCTCTAGTTTTGGTGTTATTGATCTAACAGAGGACTCTAACTCCACTGATGCTGTCAAGGAACAGCCTTCTGCTCCTGTGGAGGCTTTGTGCCCTGTTGTGGGTGGTGATGCACAGAATGCTGAGCAGGCAGAAGATGCAGAAATGCCCCCTGCTGTCTCCCAGTCTTCAGAAGAAAATATGGAAACAAGTGAAGTAGAGTTGGACCTCACTCTGGAGGGTGAAACTGAGCCTGAGCCTCAGACACCGCAGCAAGAAGAGGCTGAAGAGAGTCAGAATGAATCTGCTTTGTCTCTTGCATCCACCAGCTCTGCATCAGCTATTGAAAGCTCACCAGAGCCAAGCAAAAGCACACTGGCTTCTCCTGCCTCTGTGAGTAGAAGGATGTTCATCTGTAAACCACCCACAGTGCTTTCTACGACCTTTTATGTCATATTGGATTTTAGTAGTTTGAGTTTACCTCTATGTTTGTCTTAGATTAAGGAAGAGAAGGTGAGAGATTTTTTTTTTTATACTAAATGCGATCTGTCCTAAAACATCCAAATGGGCAGACAAAAGTGGTGAGCCATGCTTGCTTAATGAATGATAATTATATTAGATCATTCTTGGACCTCTGCAGTGGATCATTATAAAATTGTCTGAACCTATAGTACCAGAACATGTATATAAAGAAAATGCTTTAGAATTGTCTTGATTTCTAAATCTGTCAAATTGCCCTGAGGTCACTGGAGTTACAGGACTGTTGAGCTAACAACATTTTTGCCAGTTTTCAAATATCTGCACATGCAGAATTACCCTTCACTGATCTGTCTTGGTGGGTGTAAACACTTGCATCCTGATTATAAATGCATTTTTAAAAATGGTGTTCTTCCTGTAGGTGCCAGTGACGAACACTGAGCAGAAAAAAGTGAAAAGGCGCTCCCTCAAGGTAAAAGCTTTGTGAGGGCAATTTGAACTTTGAAACAGTGTTAATTGCAGAGCTATCTGTTTTTTTTCCCTGACAATAAGTATTCAGGTCTTGATGTACATGATCCTTGTCCCTCAGAGTGCTCAGGAACTGGACGAGAAGCAGCGACAGCGGGAGGAGAAAGAACGGCAGAAACAGGATGCAAGAGCCGCCAAAGAAAAGAAGAGGGAGGAAGCACGCAGACTGAAAGAGGAGAAGGAGAGGGAGAAAAAGGAAAAGAAAGAGAAGGATGAAAAGGAACGACGAGAGAAAAAGGAAAGGGATGATAAAGAGAAGGCAGAAAGACAGCGGGCAAAAGAAGAGCAGCGTAAAGTGAAGATAGAGTGAGTTACGCGACTTCAGTTTCCATCTGATATGTAAATATTTTTCCTTTTGTCTCCTGTTAATGTCCTGTTTTTCAAGGGCTAAACTTGAAGAGAAGAGAAAGAAAGAAGAGGAAAAACGGTTGAAAGAAGAAAAAGAGGTGAGTATTGGTGCTTTAGGATTTAGGCAAAGGAACTTTTTGGTAATTTTGTAAATTTGGTACACAGGGGGTTGGGGGCTTAGATTTTTTGCCTTGAAAATAGCTGTTTAACTCAACTCTTTACTGACCTTTTCAGCGAATCAAAGCTGAAAAGGCAGAGATCACACGATTCCTACAGAAACCCAAGACGCAGTTGGCACCAAAGGTAGGAAACAAACTATGCATGACATATGTCTTTCATTTTTTTAATCTTTTCTCCACATCACCTGCCAGTCTGCAAAATGTTTAATTAAAAATTTTAAAGTTATGGTTGAATACCACCATTCTTTCAGACCCTGGCTTCTGTCTGTGGGAAATTTGCACCTTTTGAGATCAAAGAACATATGATCTTGGCCCCACTGACCCGAGTTCACTGTGATGATGCTGTTCTGGAGGAGCTTGATCGGAACCTTTGTGAACAAGATACTTCCCTGAAAGGCTTGAAGGATTGGATAGCCCATAAACCTCGCAAGTCAGGCCGAACCAAATCCAGGCACACAGACACTATGAGGTAAGATTACAGATGGATTCATAATTTAATAATTACATGACCTGTTGGCATAAGTGGAATTGCTCTGGAGTGCATCAGTGTTGCTATTGTCTCTTGCTAAAGCTGTGCTGTTTTGCATTCAGTGATTGTTTAGTGGTCACTGACGGTCCAAAATCACAAGATGTTCCTGACCGCAAACGCTACGGACGCATGAAGCTTCTGCAGTTTCATGAAAACTATCGCCCTGCTTACTGGGGCACCTGGCGCAAGAATAGCACCTCCATATCACCTCGTTGTCCTTTAAGGCGGGACAAGGTAAAGCCTCAGCCAATATCTCACACACTTGTGGATATGCCAGTTTTGTAGCTTCTTCATGGTGGTGTACCTGTAGAAGGTAAGTGAACTGATTGACTTTGTGTATTACAGGAACTTTTGGATTATGAGGTGGACAGCGATGAAGAGTGGGAGGAGGAAGAGCCAGGAGAGTCATTGTCACACAGTGAGGGGGTAAGGTGGATTTGAATTAAAATTGTGTTGAAGTGTATTGTGGGAATGTCAAGTCAACTGTGCTGTTTCAGTTTTAAACTTAAAGGATAAACATGCGTCTTCCTGTCTAAGTTTTGTTTCATTGTTTTGTTTTAAGGCTGGCACCATTAAGTAATTTCAACAATATACACAGAACATCTTGAAACAAAACAATGTTCCTACCAGAAAGGACTAAGACTGCAAAAGTTTGGGTTAATAACTATAATCTATAAGCAGAGTTTACTAGTTTACTTCATTTGCACCAAGCAGTGAACCCTGTGGCGTAAACTTGGCTTCATTAGAAACATTTTCTTTTTGATTTGTGTATAGTATGTTTGCCAGTTGGCATCAGCCATGACTATCAATACATCATTAATAATAATGTGACCAGATCCTGACGGTAGGCGGCCTAGCTCAACTGGGAGTCAAATCAAATCTCAGATGTAAGGCATTAACTTTGTAGGTCCAATTATTTAAAAGTGAAAAGGAGACTTTCTTTTGTTAATGTGGTCACAGCAGTGATTTGTGAATGACGGTGGCCGCCTTGTGCTTTCTCAGGATGATGATGATGAGGGAGGAGAGGATGATGATGAAGACGATGGCTTCTTTGTACCACATGGTTATCTTTCTGATGGGGAAGGAGCTCTTGAAGATGAGGTATGAAAGCCAGCAGCCATTGTGAATAGTGCTGATCTCATGTTCATTTGCATTCAGGTTTGTTTTTTGGAACAGTATAACTTAAGCTGACAACACCATGTGGTTATTTAAACAAATGTCTGTAAGTATAGGAGGGTGGGGACCCTGAGAAGCAGAAGGTGCGTCAGAAGCTGAAGGCTCGGGAGTGGGACGAACTGATGTCTAAGAGGAAGTTGAAGGTCCTGGAGGCAGTAGTAATAGGTTGCATGTGGGAAGAAGACAAACCCTCACCACAGTTGCTGCAGCCCTATGCAGTCTGCATGCTGGCACCTCTGCACACCGAGGAGCCCAGCACACCTGAAGAAAATGCATCTCGCCAACAAAGGAAAGAACAATGTGAGTTTGGATCGTGTGCTTTGGCTTTTGAGACTTGGTAAACTCTGTGTAGTTATACTTCTGTTGTGGGCTTTCTTTTAGTCAGGTAGATTTGCTGATAGACTTTACATTTTAATGAACTCTGTGCCAAAGAATACAGTTAACTGATTCTTTATGATATGTTTCAGGTCAATGTATATACTCTTATGATTTTTTTTCTAGCATTTTAAATGACAATGTTTTAATGCCTCTGAGGTGTCTTACATTTCCCTGCTTGTCTCTCAGTGCTCTCCCAGCTGCTGCCCTTACTGCATGGTAATGTTAACAGCAGTAAGGTTATCATCACAGAGTTCCAGGAATTCTGTCGCCAGCAAACACCTTCACCGACTGGTAGCCCCCAGAACTCAGACTACATCCCCCCTAGGTGAGTTGTATCACACTTTATTTCTTTAACTTCATGAGCATAAAATTTAGACTCCCAATTTACAATATTAGGCAGTACACACCAAAGCTGAGTTTTCTAGAGGTTTTAAGTTACAAGACTGCCAGGTTTAGCCTTTTGAGTTGCTTACCCCAGCAAAGCTGAATGTTTAAATTAATCACTTCAATTGCAAGTATGTATGTCACAAAAAAGTTATTCTTTGTTTGGGGGGTGCTTATAAGCTTTGGTTACATGCCAACAAGATGAAATAAATATTAATTAGAGCTGGCCAAGTCAGCATTGAGTACTACATGATGTTCCTGTGTGAATACACAAATACTTAAGATGTTAGTACAGCATAGTTATAGTGACTAATAAATGCTGCAAAAGTATTGAAGCTTTTACCCTTTTCCCTGTTCTTCCCCAATCATTAACTGATCAGTTCTGATCATCTTTTTGAAGGTTTGTGCTGCGTGATCCATTCTCATAATGTTACTGGTTAGGACGTGTACATCACACAAATGACCTATAGGTCACTTGCAAGCACAAATGAATGGACAAGGCAAAAAGATCTGGACACGCAGTATTGCTAAAACATTGATCTGAGCAAAAATTGGATTTATAAGACTTGGAACTAATTGGAACAATATGACTGAATGTAAACACAGCCTGTATTGGATAAGGAGACTGCATAAGAACTGTGACTTGATTCAGCTCAAGTAGATAGCAGCGATGATCGAGAAATATTAATTCTGCATAAGATTGTTATAAAATTCTGCTGGGGAGATGAGGATTTACAAAACCACTGTAAAAAAAAAAAAAAAAAAGAATACTCAAGTATTCCAATAAGTTGTTCCAGCTCAAGTTGTATTTTTTGTGCATTTTAAACCATTAGACTTTACATTTACTGGCATTTGAATTGTCTAACTTGATGGCCATTGCAATAGACAGTCTCAGCTATTGCTAATTAATTTGTCAGTTGCCTGGCTCTGATAAGTCCTCTTTATATCTTTAATCAGGATTCATGTGAAGCGTCTAATTAAGGAAAATGCTGTATATGAGAAGCGCTCGACCTACAGGCGATGCTGCTGGTATGTGCACGCGGAAGTCCTGGCACGCTTTGGGCAGGAGTCTCTGTCTGTACCCTGCAAATGGACCTACCTCACTTCTGGGGCCCACGCTCCCCGAGATGAGCCCACAGGGCAGCAGCTAGGATCACAGAGCACCTCTCCTGGTACACCCCAATCTGCGTCCATCACCCCTTCCAACAAGAGAAAGAGTGCAAGTAACCACTCTATCACCAAATACATGAAGAAATGTGCTGACCCTGAACAGGTATAATTTTATTTTATTTCAGCTTTGTAAAAGTTGTATTTTTATGCTAAGAAAATTGAAGATTTAAATGAGAATAGAATTATTTATGTAGTCGATATTTTTAAATAATAGTATAATTGTGAGGAAAAGATAATGGCTATTAAGCAACAAATTGTGCTTTGAACCCCTCAGACTGAGGCAATGGAAACTGACGGGTTTCAGGCAGACACTGAAGAGGATGAAGATGATGACTGCATTATTTTGAGTGAACAGTCTGGTAAGCCTAGACCTTTAACTGAGCTCCAGATCTTTAACTCTGAATATAGAGGGGAGGCCAAATGTTGACTCCCACTTGCTCTCAATCGTTTAACCTAGGGTCTTCCGAACAAGATGGTCACACATCAACAACAGGTGCCAAGAATGCAGAGCTGGTGGGTGCGGATGTCGGTGATGCTGCTCTGCCCCTCCCCTGCCCCACATCTGCTACTGCCTGAGACTCAACACATTGTGTCTTAGAGAGGGTGTTGGACAAAACTAATCTAGGCTACAATCAGTGGGAACAGTATTAAAGGCCCTTCAAATGAGCTGTCATGCTGTTGAAATGTTAAATTAAGTGTTGGATTAATTGTAATATACTACCAGTGGACATTGTTCAGCTCAAAGAAGCTCTTTTGAAGAGGCAGCTATGGTTTAATTCTCTGCCCCATGGATGAGTGGTGGTGGGCTTACTGATGAACAGACTGTCCAGGCCCTGCTTGTCCACTGTGGTCCAAACATCACAACCTTTACATGACCAGGAGTGGTAGGTGTCTGCTGGACTTATAGCTCAGTGCTTAATTTTATTACACAAAAGTATATATATATATGTGTTCCCTTTTCCAGAATACTTGAACTGGGTTTTTTCATTAAAACGTGATTGTGGATGATGTATCGCACTTTTATATGCCTTTACTGTTAATATTCTACTCTTGGCTCACATGTATGTCTTTAAATGTTCTGTTGGATTCCCCTTTTAGTCTCTTGGAGCTTTTGTAAAAAGGAAAAAAGACCCTACAAGTGCCGTTTGTCCTCCAAGCTGCTAAACACGGTGTAAATGATATTTCGAACCTCTGTGTAACATTTAAGCAATGGTTTTGAGGTGGAAATGTTAAATGACCGTCCAAAAAGGAAAAAAGGTAACATTTTTCTGTTGGCATGATTTTGAATCTGCAGAATAACTGCAAAACTCATTGCAGTTGTGGGTGTCTTTATAATACTTTGTTTAAATAAAGCATTATTTAAAAAGGTAAGATATTTTCTTCATGTAAACCACCAACTGCTGCAAAGGCAAGAAGAAACCTCTGTTTAGCTGTAACACTAAAAGCACCTGCCTAATGCTGTGTAGAGCCACCTCATGCCACCAGTACAGCTGTACCCCAGTGAGGCAAGGACTCCAGAAAATCTTTGAAGGCATACTGTAGTCTCTGGCACCAAAGTGTTAAAAGCAGGTCCTTTAAGTTTGTGACTGGGAATTTACATGAGTTTGATTTAGGGGTGGGCGGTAGAAACGATATGCGCCTGTTTTGGTCGAAAGGATGGCAGCGGCTGCAAGCATGGAGCTTACATACGGGGAGGTGCTCGTAAACAAGACCGGTGCGACGTCGGTCATATGGACCTGATTAGGGTTTAAGGAGTCGGATGTTGAGCTGAAAAATAATCTGCAAAGTATGCCGGGCAACAGAAAGACCTCGTCCACACGGCTGCACGTTCGTGAGGCGTCAAATTTCTGCCGAAATCCTTCCTGCCTATATCGACTAAGTTTTAACAAAATAAAACTGTTTCAACATAGAACTACAATGCTTTCAGTGTAGAACTACAAATCAAGATGGCCAACATGTAAACAGTCTGGAGAGAATAATTACTTCCCCCACAGGTGAATACCCGAAACTACACATTGGGCTGCGGGCTGGTGTTAAACAGTCAGATGAGCCCGGAGTAAGGCCTCACTGAAGTCAATCAAGCGCAGATACAAAAACACCTATGGCGTTCAGAGTGCGTTCATACGTCCGTGTGGACGAGGCCTAATAGCGAAGAGGGGGAATACAAGTCATTTGTTTTATCACCTCAAAATGAAGCACGGTTTGGAATACGAAGAAAGTCAAAAACTGCACCCTTCACAAGCGCCCAGTCAGTCAAGTGGAAAGAAAAAGTTGGCCCTACACCGGCAAACTGATATTTTACAAGCATTTTCCAAAAGCACTCCGTATGACAAAAAGAATAGGCGGTGGACTGATATTACAAATGCCATTACCGTGTACCTGTGTAAGGACATGGTGCCGTTTCTTACAGTGGAGAAAAGCAGCTTTCAGAACAGACTCGATCCACGTTACGAGGTACCTAGCCGCAAACACTTTAGCCAAATTGAAATGCCCAAACTGTATGACAAAGTTACACATCTTAAAAATTACTTGAAAAGTTTTGTAATTTTTAAAAAGTTTTGAACAATAAATGTTCTTAAAATTGCATTCTATACTTTTTTTGAAGTGTGTTTATTCTGCTGAAATGTATCTGGTATGTGAGTATGTTCAGAAACAGTCATTTTGACATATATATGTACAGAAGAAAAGAATATATCGCAATATATATCGTTACCGCACATGCTTCAAATTATACCACAATATAGATTTTAGGCCATATCACCCAGCCCTAGTTTGACTGGTTTGTGCAGCACATCTGTTTGTTTCTCAAACCATTCCTGAACAGTTTTTGTGCTGGGTGTTGTCCTGATCACAAAGACTACTGTCATCAGGAAATACAGGGTTGAAGGTCGTACACAACAAAGTGACACCCCCATAAACGCCAGGACCCAGGGTTTGTCTGCAGACCATTGTCTTGAACGTCACACTGTCTCTGCTGCTTTGGCTTCTTCCCATAATGCAACCTGGTGTCATTGCTTCCCCACACAATGCACTTGACCACCTGCATGATGTCATTCAGAGCAGGCCATGTTGTTCCATGGATCAGTTCTGATGCTCTTTGCCCATGTTGGGCTTTTCCGGTAGATGAGTTGGTATGGGCACTCTGGTTGGTCTGAGGCTATGCAGTCACATATGTGGCAAGTTGTGGTGCACAGTATGTTCTGACACCTTTCTGTCATAACCAGCATTAAACTGGCAGACTCTCATATGTATGTGTAAAGGAGTCTGGAATTTTCTCCAGGTTTTCTCCCCAGAGTACTAACAAGGATTTCGTTAAATATTTTATGAAGTAACTTCTTTTTTAAAGTTAACCAATGGTTGTATTTCAAGAAGTGAAGAGATCAAATACTTGTAATGGAGATCAAGTAATGGATCTGCTGCTACCATATAAATTGCCACAACTGACACATCCAGTAATGCATCTTTAAACTTTATTTCAGTTAATCAAAGCAACAGAACAATGCTACTGTAGACAAGACATAAAGTATTTCTTCTTGTGCTATTCCAATTACACTTAAAGCATGTCTCAAAACTAAAGCATGTCTCAAAACAAACATTTTTTAACAAGCTACTTGCTACTTTTCTGTTCCTTGCTGACAGGTGCATACTGTAATAACTAGTTGGGCAAGTAAATTTCATAACTGTGTTTCATAGATGGCATGTTTTCTCACAAAGCGGGAGTGGACATTTACTGGTTTGTGAGGAGGTAGGTTGTTGTCATCCTGGTTTCTGCATCAGAATGCAATCCTTTTAAAATGGTGTCATAATGAAACTTTATTTTCCTTTTTCTTTTGTTAAAGATGTTAAATCTGAAATCAGAAATCAATTAAAATGTTTCAACTGGAAAAAAACAGACTTCATGTTTATTACACTTGATACTAATGTCTTATAATGCAGTTTAGTTTCATCATAGCATATCTAACAATTCTCTTTTGTTAAAGTGGCCTCATAGTGCTTTAATCTGTTCCACGTAAAACAGACGTTTTACGGCAGCATCACAGTGCAAGTTGAAATGATTTCGTTCTTCAGCATAAGAACGACACACTGAACACTTAATCACAAAAATCCCTCTTGGAGGAGGTGAAACGATCACACCCGATCAGATCATGATGCCTTTGCTCAGTTGTAAAAGTGCTGGGTCTCCTCTCAGAAGGAGCTGTTCCTAAGCTGCTTAATCACAGATCAACCATGATGTCCTCCCGTAGTTCTCGTCCTGTAAGCCCTACCAGCACGTGCAGTGATGCTCTGAGCCTGTGAAACTGTGGACTCCAGCAGGGAAAGAGGGCTGTTAACAGAATAATGAGAAACAGGCAGGGAGCGAAAGGGGAGCAGAGCTGGGGTTCAGCTCAGGGTTTTTATGTTCTTCAGCAGTTCTGGATTCAGTATCGAGCCGCTCTTCCCTCCAGCTGCAGCGATGTCCGCCTGCACCGCTGCGTCCCAGGAGAATGTCAGGAGAGCAGCAGGGGCCTGAGGGAATACAGGAAAGAAAATATGAAAGATTTCAAAATTCTTTATTTGTTACATATACAGTTCTACAAGTACAACATGTAGTGAAACATGCCCCTGAAACATCTATGAGACTGTGCAATATAGTTATAATAAATTTAAGAGAAAATTAAAGGCCAAAACTAATTATGTAGAAAAAGTATATTCAGATAAACATTACAAGTGTAAACAAGTGTGGCTGCATTATGGTCTCTCAAGATGCAAACAAAAAACCCAGTGGGATATCAGGCAGTGCAGTACTCCATGTACTTTAGCTTTAATTTAGTGGTGCTGATTATTTCTCAAAACCGGTCAACCTGATCTTCATGCAAGTACTGTGAAAGGGCTATTTGTCTTAAGAGTTGATTAATAAACAGTTTTAATTATGTTATTTCAAACCTATCCTATAATAATGAATAATGATTTAGAGGTGGACATAATTAATGACCATTTAAAAGGAAGAAAGTTGTAAACATTAGCTTTGCATAAATAATGGCATCACAGTTTTCAGTTGTGACCGGTATTGTATAATTATTAAAACATCTTTAAAAATAAACAAGCTACAATAATGTGTTGAAAGAGCAAGCTTCCAGACCACTGACTATTTGGTTGTCCTATTTATCATTGACCTACGTACAAGGCTACATTCATTCAAGGCCACATCCTCGTCATCCTTCAGTTTCTGGCCCCCAGGTGCCAAGAGCTCGAAGGGCTGCCAGCTGTTCTCCAACGAATCTCGAACAAACTCATACAGCGCTCTCACTTTCTCCCAGGCCAGGAAAGTCCCTGTTGGTACATGTGGTGATAAGTTTGTAAACTCTTCACAGTGTTGAGTCTGACATACATTCAAACCTGGGTGCTGTAACAAATGAGATACACAAAAATATATTTAAAACCTAGTCTGGATTTGATATGCTCAGTATTAACTGTGAAATGTGTGTGATTTTTAGGCTAAAGTGGCATTTGGCTGTAAGTCCAGAGCGACTTACAGTCATGAGTTATAGGCACAGTGCCTCTGGAGCAACTGAGGGTTAGTTGTCTTGCTCAAAGACACAATGGTAAAAAGTGGGGTTTGAACCTACAACTTTGTGGTAGGGTCTGTTTGTAACACAGGACTTGCATACCTTGTAGTATATTCCCGTCAGGTAACCGTACTCTCAGGAGAGCGTAGTTGTACTTCCTTCGCTCCCTTTGCTCATCCTTTTCCCTCATGGCTTTTGTCCTCAGCATGGAGTTTCTGTCAACAATCTCGCTCCTGAAAGAAAATTTTGTTTTTGAGAAAGCAAAAGCCTGGTAAATAAATGATTATTTAGGGACACACTTTATTCATGTGAGCATAAGTGAAATGGTCATATTTAGGTATGTTATCTATTAATGATTTCCTTAAGTAGTTCCCCAAGTCAAAACTAACCAATATTTATATCATGACAGACAGATATTGAAGTATCAAAGACACTGGGAATACATATTCATTTTCTTTCCTACTTGAGCTGCTGTTCTCTTTTGAGCTCCTCTGCAGTCAGGTTGTAGAAGTCTGGTGGCAGCTCAAAACGTGTCGCGTGTCGTGAAGGTCTGAAGGCTTGAGGCTGGCGGTCCAGCTTGGCTCGGACAGGCTCTCCGATTTGCAGTTGTTCTTTCCTCTCTTTCATCTTCTCTAGAGCCACCGCGTCCTGCTCTGCCAGAATCAAGAACTCCTCAGTGCCCTCTGGAGAATAACAGCAGGAGCATGAAGAGAGTTTGGCCACAACAAACACATAGTATTAACAGGGCCGCCTTCATAAGTATCAAAGTAAGAATGGTGACCTAGAATGCTCAACTAGAATGCATTTCCGCAAGAAAATGCAAACTGTGATTTGTTGCTTGTATTTGCTTGTCGTGGTGTCTCAGGTGGTTGCTAGGCTGTTGCTAGATGGTTACTATGGCATCACAGATGGTTGTTAAGATGTAGCTAGCTAATTGTTATGATAACTGTTGATGCAACTACACTAATAACTTACACTGGCGAAGCCGGAGCTTTATTAGAACTATTGAAATTCTTAAAGTTCATTGTTTTAAGAAAAAAACACTTAAAACTCTTTTAAATCACAAGCTGCCCTTTAAAATGTGTGAACATTTTAATCTTTAATGGACAAAGAGAAATGGTCCAAAATTACTCTGAGATAAATGTTATTATATTAGCATACATGTGGTTAATACTCACCTGGGACACCATGTATCACACATACTTCTAATAACATTTTAAAATGTGCATAAAACGATAACTATACATACTTCATGTATAGACAGGAGGCGATAAATTGTAAGCATCTGATAGTGTAACTGACTTCTAGTACTGTATTCATAAGCTGATTAATTACAAGCTGTGTCTTCACATACAGATGTGCAATAAAGTCTATGCATTTTAAATCCAAATGTTTATAACACCAATTTTAGCTATATCAAAAAGGATTACATTCTTCAGCAATTACATTTTGTATTTTACTTACCCTGCCCATCCACTGGTAGCATGGTGCTCTCAAATCCCAGAGCCTGCAAGAACTCCCGACTCCCCTCCATCCCACTGACCTTCTCCTGATTTATACAAATGAGGCAAAAAAGAAAATCAGTGTGAAGATGATATTCAAAAAGAAAAAGTCTTTTTTTCTCTTATTTACTAGGGATGAGTGAAATGATTTAATGATTTCATGATTGCAATAAATTATGTTTGCAATAACTGATTGCAATAAGTGGTTCCCAAGTTTTTTACTCTTATTATCATGAGACCACAAGAATATCAAAGATGCCAAGAAAGGCTAATTGGATTTTCTTAACTGGATAGAATATGTAGGCATGCATTGCAGTTTTTGAATTGAATAGTCAAGAAAGTCAAACAAATAATAAGATCTTTGGTAATAATTTAAATTTTCTTACAAGACAGTACAAAGCATGGCTCTGTTACATTGAAAATGATGCAGTGAGAACATCACCATTTATTTTACACACATCTGCATATATTTAGTGGATTAAAACTATAAATTATGAACTTTGGTATCAGCTGACTACCTCTTCACAAAGTTTTTTACAAATGTTTTACATATCATTTTAAATGACAGTTTACAAATTTGAATATCAAATCAGACTAAAAATTCTCATCCCGAGTAGTAAGATGCAGTTGGTGAAACATTAAAAGCATTGGTTTATGTTGTCTTTCTAAGCAGAACTACTGGTGCAATACGTGATATTGGGATATTATTTTTATTTGTCTTATAGCCCACCTGAAATACTTTGTTGCCAACTTTAATCCTCCTGTACTTCTCTTCTGTTGGATTCTTGCAGATGTTGTCGATGTATCTGAAATATTTTTAGAAATGTATTGAGAGGAACATGTCATGATTTATACCCTTTTGCAAAATACAACAAGAAGCAAACATTCTTAATGGCCCTCACTTGCTGATGATCTCCACAGCAGCCTTCACTTTCTCCCTGTCCTTGTTGAAAGTGTGGATCATCATAATAGAAGCCTCGACTGGATTCTCAGAAAATCTCTGCAAGAAAAGAGCACCCACAGCTACAGTTTCCCACTTAACAAGTCAATCCAGTGCTTGAGTTGCTCATATTGTTTGTGTAAATACACATACCAGGAGAATGGCCTCTTTAATGTGCACCTCTCTCTCGCTCTTTGTTATGGTTTGCCCAGTCAGAGGGCAGATAAAATACACCCCAGATACAGAGAAACAGGCTGGGTCCTTCACTGGAACCTTAGAGATACAGCAAAGCATATAATGCAGGACTGATCACTTTAACAAAAGTGAGGTAAACAGAGCCCAAAGCAACAAGCATCCATTGTATGAACTAACTGTAGGGCAGCAAAATATCACTTCTCACCTCAGCATCTACACTTTTATGTCCTGCTGCCGTAGCTGCAGCCTCCGCTTCAAGCTCCTTCCTCACTGACAAAGAAGAATTTATTAATTAGGCACAAGTACTGAAAAAGGCTACAATGTTCTCTTACAGGCCTCTGACAGGCATGGCAGCCACTTAAATACTAATGAATGCACTAATAAATTGTAATTGCTGTGAGAATACCATGGGTTTTCTAGGTACAGGTGATGCTGAACAATAAGATTGAGCTTAAGAAAATTAAGAATTTAGCTACATGAGTCTATTTGATTTATATATCACTCTTTTTTTTTAAAGTTCAAACAGGGAATGTAAGATTTTTTTAAAATAATGAATTTAAAATTAAATGAAATGAGGAGCTACAAAACAAACATAAGTATGGATTTTTTTTTTAAACAGTTCCATACTTATATAATTACACAATAATTTCAGGGCCTGATTTAAGAGACTCTCTTTTCAGGGCCTGATTTAAGAGACTCTCTTTAATAAAAAAAACAAAAACAAAAACAACATCTGATACTACAGTAATTGAAAAATGTTTCTCTTCTGCCTTTTTGCACGTTACTTCTTGAAATACTGTGTCTGTAAATAAGGAAACAGAAATATTATCGCACCGCCAAAGCAGGAAATTACAGCACTGTGCAAAAGTCTTGAGTCACCTCTCATTTCTTTATATTTGGCTTTGAATCACAGTTTTATGCCTGTCAAACTGGCTTATCTTTTGCATATTTAGCGGATTAAATTAAAGAAATTGGAACAAATGTTATCGTGACAGGCAGCAAGTAGCTACAGATACAAGGAGCCTAGATAAGTGTTCCAAACGCTCAGCATGCAGCACCACCAGTATATTGATCACCGCCTGATCATCTGGAATCATCTGCACCTTCTTCATTGGTTCCGGCCTTAAGTTAGATGACTTTGTTCTGCTTGAATGACTCATACATAGGTCACTGTGTGCCTTAACAAACAAAAAAAGAGTAACTGGTCAGGTATAGGGACTGGAGCCAAACACATTAAAAAGTCTGGAGAACTGTTCCTCAAGACTACTTTTAAAAAATTCAAGAATGTCTGGCTCTTTGAAAGGAAAATTAGGGGTGGCTCAAGACTTTTGCACAGTACTGTACCTTAAAGGCTTATTACACATCATTATTTTAAATGTGTGTCTAATGAACAATGTCCAGCAAAGTTAGAAGTCAGAGAAGTTTGCTGTCAGTAACTTCTCCGTCTTCTAACTTTGACTTGCTCAGACTCGCTCACCCTGGTTCCTGATGGCCTCCTGTGAGGTGGGTATGTGTGGCCGGTGCTGATGCTCCACACGCGCCAGCGCTGCGGCTCCAGCTCTCTGAGCACTTTCATTGGGAGCATGACGAGGCCTAGGCTGGCTGCTGGTCTGACCCACCGGAGGTTTAGTACTGAAAACACACACACATGTCTTAGCAGGAATGACACTGTTATGCCTAATAACATTTTCTTTGGAACTACCAGTTACAGACAACTATCTGACTCAATTATCAGGAGTAAGATTATAAATATATATATTCATATACAAACTTCTGTATTCATATTTTTGTATAGTGTACTTTTGTACTCTCCACTTGCTGCCATAACAATGCAAATTTCCCACCTGGGTTATCTTATCTAATGGCGAGGTGTGAGGTAAATGGTTTACTAAGAAAAGTGTTTGTATTCTCAACTTTAATTGCAGCTGTTAGTTCTTAGTATGAGAGCGAAGATTAGTCAACCATTAGGCTACATGTAAAGCTGATCAGACTCAGATTCCGAATCGGAAACTTTATTGATCCCAGAGCGAATAGCTAATGTTATGACTGCACAGTCACAGAGAGACACACAAAGACAAGAACAGCTCTTAGTTCTTAGCATGAAAGTGAATATTAGTAAATCATTGAGCTACATATAAATTTAATCAGGATCAGAGAACTTTTTTATCCCAGAGGACTGCTTATGCTACGACTGCACAAACATACAGACACAAAGACAAGAACAATATAAAATATAGTATAAAGTCAAAATAAAACTCTCCTGAAAATACTCTGCAGTCAGTACACTGTGTTCTATACACAAAATGCTGTGTTCAGCAAGAGAGGTTGATATAAATACTACAGATTAATAAATAAAATTACTGTTGAAATGGTTTACTAGTAGTTTAACCACAAAAAGTGGTTTGAAGTTGTTCTCTATACTGAGTCCATTACTGCACATAATAGTGACATAAGTAGCGATATTGCACATGATAAGACTACTGCACATAATAAATACGATTTAGTCAAAATGTTGCCAACTAGGTAATCATAATAGTATTATATTAATGGCCCTCAAAAATACCCCTCCCAACAAAAATAGTTCCAAATAGTGTATTAATTGTTTAAAAGATGTTGTATTATCTCTGTCAATAACCAGAACTAGGCCTCTGGGTGTGTCCTGTCTATTTCTGAATATACATTATATGGACAAAAATACTGAGACGCCTGACCATTGCACCAAAAGGGACTTTAATGACATTGCATTCAAATCCATAGACTTTAAAATGGAGTTGGTCCCCACTTTGCAGCAATAACAGCTTCCACTCTTCTTGGAAGGCTTTCCACAAGATTTTGGAGTCTATGTGGGAATTTGTGCCTATTCATTCTATAGAGCATTTATGAGGTTTACAGAGGTATTTATAGAGCACTGATGTTGGACGAGAAGGCCTAGCTCGCAGTCTCCGTTCCAGTTCATCCTAAAGGTGTTGGACGGGTTGAGGTCAAGGCTCTGTGTGGGCCATACAAGTTCTAACTAAACCAACCATGTCTTTATGCAGTTTGCTTTGTGCACTGGGGCACAGTCATACTGGAATAGAAAAGGTCCTTCCCCAAGCTGTCCACAAAGTCGGAGGCATGGCGTTGTCAAAAATGCCATGACATGCCTCCAGCATTAAGATTACCCTTCACTGGGAGAAAGGGGGAACCTGAATTCAATCATTAGGAGATGTGTCCCAGTACTTCTGGTCATATAGTGTACCTGAGTGTGTGTGTAACGTTACAGCACTCAAAATCAGGTCGTTTCGCTTCATGACTTTGCTTAACACGGTTAATTTGGATAGCAGGATAAAACGATAAATAAACCATTGTAATTAGGGCATAATGTGGTTTAACTGAAGGCTATGTAAAAGGTGAAAGCAATTAAGAGCTGTCAGAACTAACGGGGCTGTAAATAAAGACTCTTTATTTCACCTTGCTTCCTCTGTAAGCTTCTTCCCTGGTCCTGCTGACTTGAACTTGATGTCCTTCTTGATGTCTTCGAAAAACTTCTTCATTTTAAGTGCAACGAGGTTAAAAAGGGAGCAAGAACTGTCTGGACATTAAAAAACGAGCAGAGTAATCTGTTTACATTCACAGAAGAGGGAAGGGCAGGAAATGAACATCATTCGAAGAGGTGCTGATTTGTTGCGCTCCCTGGCGGAAAGGTGGTATAAACACAGCCAGAGACTCCAGTCCTGAAAAAAACTGTTCCACGTCAAGTACACTCTGTGGACAAAAGTATTGGGACACATTTACATTTACGGCATTTAGCAGACGCTTTTATCCAAAGCGACTTCCATTCCCTAACTACAGGGGACAGTCTCCCTGGAGCAACTTGGGGTTAAGGGTCTTGCTCAGGAACCCAGTGGTGGTGTGCTGAAGGTAGGATTCGGACCCATGACCTCTTGGTCCAGAGGCAAGTATCCTACCCACTGAGCTACCACCACCCCACACAACTCTTAATTATTGAATTCAGATGAACCCTTTCTTCCCGTGAAGGGTAATCTTAATGCTACAGCATACCAATACATTCTGGACAACGCCATGCTTCCAACTTTGTGGACACAGTTTGGGACAGAACCTTTTCTGTTCCAGCATGACTGTGCCCCTGTGCACAAAGCAAGGTCCATAAAGACATGGCTGGATGAGTTTGGTGTGGTTGAGCCCCATCCAACACCTTTGGAATAAACCGGAACGGAGATTGCAAGCCAGGCCTTCCCGTTCAACATCAGTGCCTAACCTCATAAATGCTCTACAGACTGAATGGACACAAACTTCCAGAGAAACCCTCCAAAATCTTGTGGAAAGCCTTCTAAGAAGAGTGAAAGCTGTTATAGCTGCAAACGCGGTGGGGGTGGGGGTGCAATGTCATGAAAGTCCCCTTTGATGTAATGGTCAGGTGTCCCAGTACTTTTATCCATATAGTGTTTTCTGTCATTTAAACCATATATATACAGTACATAGTTAAATGAGACAGTGTTCCTCTAGGACTATAGTGCAAAAATAGAAACAACACCGAGAACAAAAACAACACAAAAAAACAAAAACAGAAACAACACTACATTGGACTTCACATGTGCTGGCAGGACAGGACTAAAGAGAGAAAAAAATACAGGTGTAAAGTGACCATTTGTCATATGTGAATAACACAAAATTCTTCCTCTATGTTTAAACCCATTCACCAAGTGAATCTGCGGGCAGCCAGTAGCACAGCTCCCGGGGAGCAGTGTGTGGGGATGGTACCTTGCTCAGGGGAACCTCAGAGATCCCACTAGTAGTCCTGGGATTTAAACCCATAACCATCTGATCACAGGACCAACTCCCTAATCCCTAATCACTAAACCACCAGCTGCCCCACCTGAGCGAAAGTATGATAATTTACAAGACAAGAAAACATACAGTGCAGCCAACAGGAGCAGTGACAGCACTAGGGTGAGAAAATACAGTAATTATGGAAAAAACAACATCAATAGTAGCAACACGATTAAAAATGTACATTATATAATAGATATTGGGTATTTACTGAGGCAGTGAGCTTTCTTTGTTTATGGCTGAACAGTTTGGAGTGTATATGCAGTTTGGTGTGTATATGCAGTACAGTTTAGGGAGAGAGAAAGAGAGAGAGAGAGAGAGAGAGAGAGTGTGTCTTTGGTGTGTGTGTGTGTGTGTGTGTGTGTGTGTGTGATGTATAGTTCCATTCCATTTTGATTGCCAGTATTTTTGTGATTCAAAACAAAATATGAATAATTGAGTGATGCACAGTTCTGTATGAGACCTCTTCATTTCTTTATGATTTCGTGTTGCCACTTTTACAGAAGAAGCAGAAAATCATTTCTGCACGTGTTTCTCCACATTTCCGTGGGATAGAAGATAACTAAATTTAACAATGTTATCCAATACATAAAAATGCATTTTTTGTGACATTTAATCTCCACAGTGTCCAGGTCTGGGCAGGAGATGTTTCTCCTTCGCTGTAATAATAATAACACTGTGCTATGTATATGAACTTGAACAATACAGTATGAACTCCTTTTTTTGTTTTCTTTATGATTTTGCATTGACACTTTAACAGAGGAAAGCAGAAAAAGCTTCACAATCATCATGCAAGTTTAGAAGCGTACTAAATTTAACAATGTTATTCAAAATATTTAAAAAATAGCTTTTAATGGCAATGACAGAGCTCAGAGTGTGAGTTCTTTTTTGTAATAATAATAATAACCTTGACGTGCAAATTACTAAATTTAACAATGTTATCCAAAAGATAAAAAGCTCAAGAGATTGAGATTTACGCGTTTTGTGAACATGAACCTTCTCAGTTTGCAGGTCTGGTCTGGGTATGTTTCTCCCTCACAGTAGTAATAATACTGTGGGACACAGTGTGTGTATCTATTGGACGACGGCCCCAGTGGCAGGCGGCTGCTCCAGTGAGGCGGCCAGGGGGGCGGGAGTTCCGCCGCGTGGCTCGGTTGTGTGAGCGGAAGCAGGCTCTGGAACTGTGGGCGCGTTTTGTGGAGCTCCGGGTCCGAGAGAGGGGAGAAACGGGCCGCAGCAGAGAAAAAAGGGCCAAAATATAAACTTCAGGAGCTGCTTCTGCACCAACAGAGGAGATGCCGCACAACTTTCGCCCCGGGGACCTCGTCTTCGCCAAGATGAAGGGGTACCCGCACTGGCCGGCCAGGGTGAGTGAGAGGCCGGCGCGGTGTGTCCGGGGCTCCGCGTCCCAAGAGGGGCAAACCGGGGCTCCCAAACACACCCCCTGCTAGCTTAAACATGCTACACACACACTGCACGGTGCACCACCAGCAGCAGCACAGGCCCTGTGCTCCAGCTGGAAAATTAAACATCTTCTCTCGCCGAGCAGAGCATATTTAGCCCCTAACTAGTTCCACTATGAGCCCGGTCCAGCTGCAGACACCCGGGGCTGCTACCGATGGGGCCACCGTGCAGCACTTACGGGCCAACACTCAAAATTAGCCCGGTTCCGAGTTACTCAGGGTCTCTTTTTAGGCCCTTCGTGTCTGTGGTGTCAGAATAATAATGATATAATAATATTTTATTATTTATATAGCGCCTTTCTCAAACTCGCTTTGCAAAATAGTTCAGACAATATGGACAAAATTTTTGGGACATTCCTGTTTTTGGGCTTGTTGTAGGGCAGTCTTAATGCTTCAGCATGCAAAGACATTTTGGACAGCCTCATGCTTTGTGGACACAGTTTGGGGAAGAACCTTTCCTATTCCAGCATGACTGTGCCCCAGTGCACAAAGTAAGCTCCATAAAGACTTGGTTGGATGAGTTCGGTGTGGAGGAGCTTGACTGGCCCGCGCAGAGTCTTGACCTCAACCCCATCCAACACCTGGAACGGAGATTGCGAGCCCGGCCTTCTCGTCCAACATCAGTGTCTCATAAGTGCTCTACAGAATGGATGGACACAAATTCCCACATAAACACTTGATATCTTGTGGAAAGCCTATCTGACGGGACGCAGTGTTTTCAGTTAATATGCGCAACTTTGACATTCACCATTCTGCAGTTTTCCTGCCGTCTCTCCTTCTTGCCTTCCTTCTAGCCTTTTTTCAAACTGTCCATGAGAACTCCAGCTCATCCGACTCGTCTCTCTTCTTGCACAGGAATTTTTTCAAATTTTGAGCCATAAACTATCTTATCCAGTGTCAGCATTCTAGTTTGTATTCCTATGCATGTCCTGCTGTTGGGGCAGTGGTTAGGTTTGAATCCCAGGACTGCTAGTGTCATCACTGAGGTGCCTTTGAGTAAGGTCCCGTCCCCACACACTGCTCCCTGGGTGACCCCCGTTGGTGGCTGCTCCCCGCTTTACTTGGTGTATATGTACACCATATATGTATATGTACACCTCACCTTCCTTTCTTAGACTGTATATGTACACCTCACCTTCCTTTCTCAGACTGTATAAGTTTCCAGACTGTGTATGTAAATATTTTTGCCTCTTTCTCTTGCTTCTAGATCGAAGATGTTGCTGAAGGAGCTGTGAAACCACCGCCCAACAAAATCCCTATTTTTTTCTTTGGGACTCATGAAACGTAAGTAGATCTGAGGTAATATGTGATCACTTTATAGTGTTAAATTGTCTTCTTAAATTAAGGCAGTGATTCATTTGTGATCGAGTCAAGCTTGGGTTCAATAAATAATCATAACTTAATCATAACATAGCTACACTACCAGTTAAAAGTTTCGCCACACCTTCTCATTCAATGTTTTTATTTGTTTTTATTATTTTCTACATTGTAGATTAATATTGAAAATAAACAATGATGAAGGAACACATGGAATTATGCAGTAAACAAAAAAGAGTTAAACAAACCAGAATATGTTTTGTAATAAGGTAGTGATGGACTGTTGTTTTTTTTTACTTAGTTAAGTGGTTCTTGCCATAATGTGAAGTAGAACCGTAGTGGAACAGGATCACTAACTGTGTACCAACCCGACCATCAAAACTGATGGACCCAAACACATTAAGGAGGCTAGAAATTCCACTAATTACCTCTTGACGAAGAGCACCTGTTAATTAAACACCATTCCAGGTCAATACCTCATGAATCTGATTGAAAAATTCCAAGAGTGTGCAAAGCGTGCATCAAAGCAAAAGGTGGCTACTTTGAAGAATCAAAAATATGAAACATATTCCGATTTGTTTAAGACTTTTTTGTTTACTCCATAATTCCAAATGTGTTGCTTCATAATTGTGATGTTTTCAATATTAATCTACTATGTAGCCAATAGTAAAAACTAAGGAAAACCGTTGAATGAGAAGGTGTGTCCAAACTTTTGCCTGGCAGTGTAGTTATGTTATGACAGTTGGTTTTTGAATCCTAGCTCTGGCAGCTTTGTTCACCACAGACTGAATGCAAAATGGTAGACTTTTGCTTTCATGAGCCAATAGATGGCACTACAACTTTTTTGACCTTTTTTCCCCTCAATGTAGTGCATTCCTTGCACCGAAGGACCTCTTTGCCTATGAAAAGTACCAAGACAGGTATGGGAAACCCAACAAAAGGAAAGGATTTAATGAGGGACTGTGGGAGATTCAGAACAATCCTCACGCTTCTTACAGTGCTCCTGCGGTGAGTAGCCTTCATTTTCACGGCACGTGTTAAAAACGTCTTGTCTGTTCCAATTTCTTGGAATTTTCCTTTTAATGTAGAAATGATCTAAAGTGACTATAGAGCGAGTGGTAAATCCACTTTATTGCTCTGCTTGTGCTTATGTGTGGGTTTTGTAGGGTGGCTTACCTAGCTTACATTAATCTTGTTATATAGCTTGCAATTCAGAAATCATATGTGGGTGTTTTCAAGTTTCTATTACACAGTCCAGCTCTCTTCATGAAACATAAAATATATAGCCTATATATTTTGACCTAACTGAAGCCATTTGGGGTCTATTGACCAGTTTTGCCCCCTGAAATCCCATTGTAAAGGCTGTATTTGTGCTCCTTTTATAATTTCCTGTCATTTCATTGGTCACATTTCTTTGCCATGAACAGCTTGAGAAAAATGAATGTTCTCCGATTCAGATAAGACAACCCTTTATTAGTCCCACAATACACATAATACAAGATTCTTTGCCACATACACAGTTATACAAGTACAACATGTAGTGAAATGTGTCCCTGAAACATCTGACACTGTGCAGTATAGTTACAATTAAAGAGGACGTTAAAGGCTAGAGCTAAGTAATTAAAAAACATGTAGAAGAAACGTGGAGTTCCACATTCCTTCTTAAAAATGAACTTGTGTGTCATATGCTTAGCCTGCAAGCTCATCAGAGAGTGAGGAGAACGAAGCTGCCCCAGGAAGTGACGCACAAGATGATGAAGAAGCAGTTGTACCGAGGAAAGCAGAAACAGGAAGTGAAGATTCTGACTCTGGGAGCGAAGATCAAGGAAGAGGTGCAGTGAAGCGGAAAGCTCCACCAGCAAAGGTAGATACACCACTGTTTTTTTTAATGTTTACTTAATATTTACTAAAAATACACTCAATATTCCTTGCAAACAAATCAATTTAGTCACCATCTAAGTACCTTTTATTAGCTAGACCATGTCATATTTTGTATTCGTTACTACTGACCAACAAAAAGCCACTTAAAATAGTAAAAATGTCAATCACCGGACAAGTGTTAGGTATATTTAATAAACTATTAAGTGAGAGCCAATGGGATTAGACAGTTAATGAGTGCATTGAAAGTTAAAGTACAGTCTAGAATTTGGCTCAGACGTGAATTATTACAGATTCTTTCATCTTAGAAATGAAACTTGTTTTATTTGACATATTTTCACTTGTAGATGGTCACTCAACAACTGTCCAATGTTTAACAAGAATAAAAATCTGCAGTTTATGAACTAAATGGATGTGGTACAGACCTGCAGTGTACAGAAACTTTTACTGGCTATGTAAATGTTTATGATTACTTCTGCAAGCTTGCAGTTTCTGTTGCAGAGGCAGGTGTATAGAAGAACTATAGCTCAGGAATATTTGCATACAGAAGCATGAATTGCACTGGTAATAGGGCTGCACAATTATGGCCAAAATGATAATCATTATTATTTTTTATCAACATTGAAATCATGATTATTAATCACAATTATTCATTATTTTAGGTAAAACACATTTTTATTGCACTTTCTATTAAAAAAAAAAACAATAAGTGAACAAGGCTTTCAGTACAAAATGAAACCTCAAAAAAAAACAACTCATAAATAATAAATAACATTTACCCAAGACAAAGGGCTAACAAAAAATAAATATGCATTTGCTGAGTGCAATCATAAAGTGCAAACAAATGAAAAGAAAAAAATGAAACCTATGCAGAAAAGGCACATACTACAAGGAACAGGTATGGGGTGCCATTTGTAGAATCAGCTCAACAAATTTAGAGGTGTCATTTTTTCATCAATTTTCACACAATTTTCACACATTTAGAGCTAAATGTGTTAAACTAAATGTTGCGCTCTAAATCTAAATGTTGCACTTTTACAAACGGCGACTCAAAATGTGGGATTTTAACGTAGCACTTTTACAAAGGGCGAAATATGCTAATTAGCCATGCCCCATGATTACAATTGGCTGTTACTTAGCAGGGGGCTGGGCTGCGTTCTGTGATATCCCCTCACCAACATGGAGGATTTGCCTTAAATGATCTTAAATCTAAATGTTAAATACGAAAAATATATCTTGCACTCTAAATGTGAAACTTCCTTGTTAGATAGGCCTCGGTGAGACCTTTCCAACAACCCCTCGTTTTGCCATAATAGCCCCTGGAGATCTGGAGTTATTAGCCAAAAACCGTTCACCTCGGACAAAAGTAATGGGACACCTGGGCGAGGTGAACAGTTTTCGGCTAATAACTCCAGATCTCTGGGGGCTATTATGGCAAACAAGGCATCTTTGGATAGGTCTCATTGAGCCCTATCTAACTGTGAAGTTTTACGGAGATTGGTGGTCGCCCCGAACCGCGAGCGTGTTCTGTGGGGGACTAAAGTATTGGGACACCTGGGTGAGGTGAACGGTTTCGGCTAACAACTCCGGATCTCCTCGCTGCAGGGCGTGCTTCTTTTTTAGGCAGCTTAATGAAGCCCTAATCTTTCGTTCGCCCCCTCAAATGTTAATACCACCGACGCCAAAATTTTGGCAGCCAAAATTGTGATCATGATTAAAATTCGATTAATCTGAGTTAATGATGTGGTGAGGAACAGTATAAAAAACAAACTGACAATTTTTTTTTTTACAAATGTAGCACTACAGATTTACGGATGCATGTTTGGAAACTTAGAGGTAATGCATTAAATAGATATCCCCCTGCATTTGACTATTCAACTAAACACCTGTTAAATTCGCCTTGATTTTCTTACACTTAAAAAAATAGGGAAAGAGGGAAAAGCTGTAGCACTGGTAAACATCATAAGCTCAGACATTAATTACTGAGCCCAATAACGATCTCAAAAGATCAAGAATCTAAAAGTGCTTGTGCAAGTACATTTTCTGTTTTGTACAATCCATCTTTCCACTTTGATCAGCATTTTAATTACATACATCTGCAATACTGCTCTATTTAAGCACACCTTTACACTTACAAATTACTGTTGTTCCCATAGTTTTAACTTCCCAAACCATTAAATTAAATCCTCCTTTTGGGAGTTTTATGTTGTATAGTTGCTGCTTGTAATTCCTGGATTTCTCCTCTGCAGCGGCCCCCAGCGAAGAGAGGCCGAGCGGCCTCCAGTGAACAAGATGAGGAGAGCGGATCTCCCTCTGAACCGGAACCCTCACCCAGCTCGGACTCAGACTCTGGCAAAAACAGTGACCAGGTATCTGTGTGTGTACTGGACAGTATGTGAGGTCATGCCATAACAGTGTGTATTTTGTCCTCCTGGCACTGGAACGCTTGCATCAGTATGCCAGCTCTCAAGTATTCATGACCACAAGTGTAAATCTCAGTCTCACCTAGTGCCACAACTGTTTAAATGTTGGTCGTAATATTGGGAGACTATGAGTTTGATCCCGGTGGTGCAGGAGCCATCCCAGGCATGGAGTCCAACAAAACCCAGTTGGCTTTGCTCTCTCTGGGTGGGTAGGATGGCCTTTCTTACAGTCCTACCAAGCGTGTTACACAGGGAGGGAGGCAACTGAAGCCACTGCTTCATTGTACACACATCATTCAACCATCATTCAGCCAAGTTTCTGTTACAGCCGTATTGTTGCTTATGGCTACTAAGCAGTGAATAATTCTGTAGAACTGCATCCACCTCTTCCATTCTAATTAATAACTTTGCTTTAGTGTGCAGCTGTACATATAGTATGCAACTAACAAACATTTTATGTATGTGTGTAAATATATAAAATGTTTTTGAGCTAGAATCTTGATCAATACACATTATACACTGAAATACACATATCAAATACGTATCAATCAGTCCTTGCCTAAAATATATATTTTTTGTATTTTACTCCATAACTATTAGAATTACAATTGTGTAATATAATAAGATTGTTTAAATCATTTTGATAGGATTATAATTACTAGTGGCTGACTGTTGGAGGTGGTGTGTGAGTGGAGCAGTCCTCACTAGTTGGTGGACTTGAAGACGCCTAATTGACTGGGAAACCTCTTAATGGCACCATGTTTAGTTACAGTTCAGTTCATGAATTTGCTTCTTCATTGCTTATCATAATCACTTACACACTATTGCATGTGTACTTTTTAGGACTTCACTCCACAGAAAGAGTCAGGTGGACGCGGGGGCAGGAAGCCTGCAGGGAGAGGAAGGAAAAAGGTGAGCACATATCAATCATATCAATAAAGTCAGAGTTGTTGGATCTCTACTTTTGTATTTTACCTTTTGTTGTTCATTTTAGAAAGCGTCCTCAGACTCCGATTCAGAATCAGGCTCTCAGTCAGATCACAAGGTGGACAGGAGTGATTCTGAGGACGTAAAGCCACGGCCAGCCATCTCTGGGTCTGAGTCTCAGTCCGGATCCAAATCTGACTCTGACTCAGAACCTCCTCCCAGGAAGGGTCCACAGGCACGCAAGAAAGGTGAGGTTAATAGCTGCTGCTGGTTAATTTTGCATGATTGACTCAATGGCTCAGTGAGTTTGTTGCTGGCAACAGGAAGGGCAGACTGAAGCCTTTCCTTTTTTAGACTGTTAGTTCAGGTGCAAAATGAACACAACAGGCTACTAAATCATACTTGCCTTATTTGTATTCAGAGAAACCTCCGCCAAAGCCACGTGCCAGGAAGCCCAAACCAGCACCAGAAAGAGCTGCTTCCTCTTCTTCAGACAGTGACAGGTGTGACATGACATACATGATGCCAGTGCTCATTTGTAATTATAATAGTATAATGCAACTGTAATTCTAATGGTAATAGATTAACATACAAAAAAGCAAAACAAGACAATGATTGATTTTGGACGAAGACTTAAAATGTGCTAGCAAATTAAACATATTAAGAGAAAAAGCTACAAACGTTATTAATGCACTTTACATTTCGTGAAATCAACAAAAGATTCTAGCTCACAAACACCTTAATTATATACATATACATACATACTTACACACACCCACCTTAAATACACCTACATATCATTTCAGTACATTCCATGCATAGAAAGAAGGTACAAGAACAGCCTGTTTTTAATTTTTCTTGATTATGATGTCAAGACCATGACCCACTTACGGTGGCAAGAAAAGCCTTTTTCTGCATTAATTTGTCGTAAAATGTGATCTGATCTTCATCTAAGTCAAGGGTATTGATAAATATAATGTGCCAAAAATAATAACAGAAAATTTTGATCTTTCATGTCTCTATTGAGGACAGCCATAAAAATCTCACAGTGCTAGTGGAAAAATTATGTGAACCCTTGGAATTAATAACTGGTTGAATCCTTGGAATGAATAAATGTCCCACCTTGGCAACAATAACCTCAACCAGGCACTTCCTGTAGCTGTGGATCAGACCCACACATTGTTCAGTCGTTCTTCTTCTACGAGTTTTAGCTGATGTACAGACATTCTCACATTATCCTGAAGATACACTTGGAAATTCATCTTCCCCTCAATAATTGCAAGCTGGCCAGGCCCTGGTGCAGCAAAGCAGGCCCAATTCATGATGTTTCTTTCCAAATATTGAAATCTTGAGTTTCATCAGTTCATAAAACATTTTGCCGATACTGCTGTGGAGTGTCTGTGTGCTCTTTCACACACTTCAGGCATGCAGCAATGCTCTTATTAGTAAGCAGTGGCTTAGACACCCTGCTTGTTCAATGTTTTATGTACTGTAGACTCATGAACACTGATGTTAGTCAGTTCCAATGATGCCTTCAAATCTTTGGCTGTCACTTGGGGTTGTTTTTTTACCTTATTGACAAGTCTTTTTTGTGCTCTCGGGGTCATTTTGACTGGGTGCCCACTTCTTAGTAGAGTAACCACAGTCCCAACATGTCTCCATTTGTGGATTGTAGACTGGGGAATTTCTAAAGTCTTTGAAATCACTTTGTAGCCTATTTATAGCTTTTTGTAAATCATCAATTCTTGATGATAGACCCTCTTAAAGCTCTCTTTGGTGAGGCCAGGCTTACATAAGCGTATTCTACTTGTGCGGGGCAAACTCCAAAAGTTTGAGTCTTTTTTTTTTTTTTTTAAATCAGTCAACGAGACTCCAGATATGCTAGCACCTTGACTTCAGCTAGATTTTTTGAGGTTATTAACTTAAGGGCTCACATACTTTTTCCACATACATTTTCTCCTCGAGTTTTTTATGGTTGTTCTCAATATAGTCATGAAATCATGATTTCCTTGTTGTTGTTATGTTAGGCACATTAAATTTGTCAATCACATTTTATGACAAATTGATGCAGAAAACCACAAAGTTCAAATACTTTTTCTTGCCACTGTATGTATGATTTAATGCTTAGTAGCTATAAGCAATAATTTGACTGTAACAGAAACTTGGACCTGGTTGAATGATTTTCATTTTGTCTTTGTTGTGCAGTGACAGCGAGCCGGACCGGATCAGTGAGTGGAAGAAACGTGACGAGCAGCGGCGACGGGAGCTTGAGGAACGAAGGAAAAAGGAGGAGGCAGAGGAACTCCGCCGGCTGAGGGAGCGGGAGAAAGAGGAGGAAGATAAAAGGAAGAAGGAGAAAGAGGACAAAGGACGACATGGTAGTAGTAGCAGCAGCAGCTCAGACGAGGGTGTAGATGACCATCCTCTCAAAAAGTCCAAGAAACCGCCACCGCCTCCCATCCCTGCACCTTCAGACTCGGACTCTCCGACACCTGCTGAGGCAAGACTGGTTTCGCACAGTGTTTTTCTCCCTCAGTTTGTACAGTGTTCTGAATATATAAATGGATGTTTCTTCTCAGGTGAAAAAATCTGCGAAGCGTCAAGACAGCCAGAAAGGCAGACAAAAGAAAGAGAAGGAAGTAAAGGAAAAAAAGGAGAGAGAGAGGAAGGAGAAGAAGGTGCAGCGGTCCGAGGAGAAACACAGAGCAAGGTATGTTTGTCTAGACATTTGTCCACTTCTCTTCCAGTCATGTTTGCGCACCTCTGGTCAAAGTACCATTTTTCTGCACGTTTTAGTTTAGTCTCTGTAGAGAATGGGGCTATGCCAACTGTAGCTTAGAACTGTTTGATTCAGTTTAATTAAAACTATTTGGTCTGTTTCCCAAGGTCTAAGCCTGAAAAGCCAAGACGAAGGCCTGAACGCCCACCTGAGAAAAAAGTGGAGAAAAAGAAAGGTATGTTCTATGACAAAAAACATCCGATGCTTGGGATATTTTACAAAGAAGAAATCTCACTAACCTGGATAATTTAAACCCAAAGTGAGCATTAATGAAACAGTAATATTGATGGGCAGGCCTGGTGTTTAACTTAAGTTAAATGTGAAACATCTCTTTTTGGTAAAAACATCTCTTAACCAACATCACATTTCTTCACCTACTCGGGAAGACAGACACATTCTAATAATTCTGTTTTACTCAGACACAATTTTCTCAGGTTTCCTCCTGGGAATCCTGTCCAGTTTACATCTGTGTATCTCTAAGTCTAAACATTTTTGCTTGCTTTGTGTCTCCTCAGAACCGTCTCCAGAAGAGAAACTCCAGAAGCTGCACACAGACATCAAATTTGCGTTGAAGGTGGACAACCCAGTAAGTGGACGCTTTCTTGTGATTCCTTTTATGTAGATTTTGCTAGAGGAGCACTTTAGAGATCAAGTGTCTGTGTACTAGTTACCCTTAAATGTGAGATGTTATTGTCGTAACTTTGAGTACTTTAGTACACCTCTTTTATTCTGCAAGTTTTATGCCTGAGGCCTGCATGTGATTCTTCTCTCCACATCTCAGGACATTGAGAAATGTTTAGAAGCCTTGGAGGAGCTGGGCTCTGTACAGGTCACCAGTCAAATCCTACAAAAGAACACTGACGTCATCACCACGCTCAAAAAGGTCTGCTCTCCATGTTGGATAATTATGTAACTACGCAACACCTACTCCATGTTTTGATCTGCAGTGTTGGGTACATGTAGAAAATACTTGAAAATGCTCTGTAGGCTTCAATTGTGTATTGTTTAATATAGCATTGGGAAGAAATCTGTTGTATTTTGTAATTTAATTTAAAAATATGATATTAATGCCGAATTGACTGCAATGGAGTGTTTGTATTTGATCAGTTGGACTGTAGTCGCTGCAAGCTTTTCTGGGAATGCTGGATCGTGCCCAATGTAATCTCATCATATCCTCTGTTTGTCTGACAGATCCGCCGATACAAGGCAAGCAGTGCAGTAATGGAGAAGGCTACTGAGATCTACAACAAGCTAAAACTCCAGTTTGTAGGGAAGGTGGAGGCAAATAAACCAAAAGCAGAGGAGAAGGAGGGGGAGGAGAAGACAGAAACACCCACACCAGGTGACGTCTTTAGGCTCATATAACAGCTTAAAACTTTAACTTTGGTGTGTTGTGCTCTCACATCTTCTAAACCTGGTAGTTAATTGATGGATTAAAATAGGTATGCAGTCGCCCCCACTTTCACGCGGTCAGCAGTCGCTGTTTCAGTCCATCACGGATTTTCGAACCTCCCACCTCTGAGTACAGCTGACTGTGACGTCCGGGCCTCGTGTGCCTCGCAGCGGTTACCAAGGCAATCATACACCTGAACGGAACGAACCTCCGCTGCTCAGCACCGCCCCAAACACAAACAAGCAATACGAGGACATCACAGTCAGCTGTACTCAGAGGTGGGAGGTTAGAAGGTAGCCAATCCGAGAACGTTATTTCTCCTTGCTGCTGATTGGCTGCCCAGTGACGCTGCAGTCCAGAATTTTCCCCGAGGAGCGTCTCGAGTGGTCTCGTGTTTTTCATTTTGTTCTTCTATTTATTACTGTATTTACCTGCTTATACCAAAGAAAACGCACAATAAAGACAGTGCATAATAAAGAAAACGCACATGCATTAATTACAGTACGGTCTATACAGGGGTAACCTCGGTATTTACATTCCAGCACTGCGGGAGTTCAGTGTAAACTGTACAGTACAAACACGGGTTTACCTTTATATTTTTTTTCTTTAAGGGTAATGCGTTTTAAATGAAATTAAACTGTTTTGGGGCATATTTGGGTGTATATTTAGGGTTTACACTATAAAAATAAGCATTTTTAGGCGGTTTTTTTAACCACATCACAACAACGCGGTTTATCACTATACCTGGGTGCTCTTGGAATGTAACCCCCGCAAAAAGCTGGTGTTATTGTATTTGAAATCCCTAACTTCTGATGTTTTCCTACCGTACAGGACTAGAAAAGGTTACTAAGCAAAACTATTCAAGCTGGATTTACATGGGTTAACCGCTATTGAAATTGTTTCTGACTCTGCAGTATCTGTGATCTTTATTGTTTTTTTTGGTTTTTTTTGGTAACGTGTTAATGTTAATTTGGGCTATGACCTTTCAGTCCTGGCTAACTGGTAATTGGTGCAAATTACACGTGTCACTTTGCCATCCCTGCTAGTTCTTCATGTCCGCACAATTTTTTAGGATTTGAAAATTCAGTGTTAAAATTTTCTGTTTAGTCATCGGCTGCAACTTCCCATCCGTGTTCTGCAATATAGGATGTAACTTGGTTTTTCATTTAATTGTTGATGAATAGAGTTCATTTGTAGTTTTGCTTTGCAAACCTGCAGACAAACAACTATATTGGTGTTCATCTTCTTGGCTGTAGGAGCATGAGATCAAATTCACACCCGTCTGAAAATGTGGATTTACAATGCTGTATTTCATTCTGACATCCAACAGATTCCAAACCAGTGAACGGAGAGTCTGAAGCTGTGAAAAAGGATGCAGTTTCTGAATCTGAATGTAATCCAAAGTCCACAGAGCAGGAGGAACCAGATGAGCACAAATCACAGAACACCGACTGGTAAATGCCCAACCCCCCTTATTGTTTTGGCTTTGCTCATAACTCATACTGCTGTCTGACTCATAGGCTTTCACATTAATATCAGACCTATCCTGACGATTGCTATTAATCACGTCAACCTCTGTATGAGCAGGCAGTGTATGCAGTCAGAGTGCATTTCTTTAACCATTGGTATTTCTTAGCACATGCAGTTTAATGTTCTGATTTTCTTGAAAACCAGGTTGAGCTGCATTTTGTTCCTGCCAAGGTGGAGTGGTAACTTGAATGTGTTTTCTTTCTTTTTTTTTTTAAAGTCCTTTTTCAATAACAAAGTACAATTTCACAGACAAATACAATTACGAAAGTCTGACAGTTAGAAACACACCACTCCCCCCAACCTACCCATATAGACACAGAGAGGGACTGATGCAGTAAACCAAATGGCTTTGTAACGAAGATACAGACATTGCAACACAAAACAAGCACCAACGGTGTATTTCCATCTCCTTTTTATGTTTATAGTTGAAACGTATGAGCCCTACATAAGGGTATGGATGTGTTTTTTTTTTTGTTTTTTTTTTATGAAAACATCCCTCATTGCAATTCCAGGAACAACGTTCCAGCTGTCAACAAATCTTCAAATGTAGCTGAAGTTCTGTAGATGTAACATATGTATAACACTTTGCCCTGATTAGATGGTGGTCTTTTTAAATCAAATATATCTTTTCCACCTGTGTTTTGTGACTATTTTGTCATTAAGCAAACTAGATTTGCTTTTATAGTTAGTGAAGAGGCCACTTTCTCTTCTCACACAGAGAATTTGATCAAGGTTCTGTTTAAAATTTTAACCAAAATGGTAACTCTATAGGAGAAGAAAAAATATTATGAACTATGAAAATGATCAGGTTTAATTACACGTTTAATTTTGATCCATTCCTCATTAAATGCACACACACTGCAACAGGCAACTGTAGTTTTCATGTTGGTGCTGTTGTTTTATTCATCCCTGATTGAGGCTTAATGTTTGATGGCCACTATTTTAGGCCTGGACCAGACAGTCCCGCAGAGGAACGATCACACGTGACTGAAACAACAGAGGCAGAGGCAGATCCGCCAGTACAGAGCTGAAGATCGGAAAAGCCGTCGCCTTTTCACAGCTGAACACAGACCTTCATCATTGATACGTGTATTCTGTGCTGACGTTATCCCTCCTGTAGACTGTGTCCCTCTTTTACACATGTACACACTCTGACTCTTATTATTTGTCTTGGTTTTTGTTTACTATTTTTGAGCACTCTTTTTTTCCCCCATGTTGTATATAAAACACAGTGGATGTTGTTCACACTTCGAACAGGCATTGAGATGTGATGTGGTCAGCAATAGCCTTGTACATGTTTCTGTGTGGCAGAGATCCTGCACTAAACGATACCGGTCAATGTGAGTGTGTGGCAGGGGGCAGCATTATTTAAAAATGACTGATATTTAAAGGATATGCCAAGGCCCTGATATGAATGGAAACGTTATGGTTGGTACTAAATTAGCCACCATTGTTAGCAAGACTCTAATTTTTTTCTGTTCTTTTCCTCTTTTTGTAGAAAAAAAAAGAAAAAAGGAAAAAATGAGATTGTTTTTTTTCCCAAGACACAGAGCCCTATGTAAATGGAGCTATACAGCAGGAACTAATGAAATATTTTCATACAGTAGTTCACATGAATTTTAACCCACATCAGTTTCTGATAATAGTGTCCCAATGGGCTTATAATGCTAGATCCTGTTAGGTTTTCCATATAACATTCTTTTTAGTGTCTGCACACTGAGTAGAATTAACCATGTCATGAACAGGCTTAATGGCATATGGACAATATTTTGTTGGAGGCAACTAAACATTTGCTTGTCTTGCATATTATAGATATGTTTTTAGTGCTCTGTAAATTGGTCCAATCATTTTTAAACATTAATGGAAAAAAAATCAATAAAAGTCAGCATGGTGGCCCTAACTTTGAATATTTCTTTCAAGAGTAGATGATGAAGCAGGAAAGTCTTTCACTCTGTCCTTGAGTTAAAAACAGAAGGAAACAAGGTAAAATGCACTAACATTTGAAAGAGTGATGCTGTAGTCAGTGAGTGCAGTTGAACAGCAGGGGTTGGTGATGTGAAGTTAAGCAAAGTACATACCTGTTTTTTTCCTTTTTTATGTTTTCATTTTAGATTTGCATATGTGCGTGTATAGAAATAGTTCATCCCAAAGGTGTTGGATGGGGTTGAGGTCAGGGCTGTGTGTGGGCCAGTTCTTCCACACCAAACTTGTCCATCCATGTCTTTATGGACCTTGCGTTGTGTACTGTGGGCACAGTCATGCTGGAAGTAAATTTTTAAAAAGGTCCACAAAGTTCGAAGCATTACGTTGTCCACATTGTCTTGGTCTACTGAAGCATCAAGATAACCCGTCACTGGAAGGGGACTAGCCCAAACCCTGACAAACATCTGTCCCAATACTTTTGTCCATTTATATATGTGTATATATAGCTACAACCAATTCTGCATTTTTATTCGTCAGGTTTAGGCCAAAGCTTAACGTGTTTAAAAAAAAATAGTTTTATAGCTTACATTTTTGTATAGTATATAATATAGCTACACCCAATTCTGCATTTTGACTTCTCAGGTTTAGGCCATTGAAATTTAGCTCGTTTAACGTGTTTTAACTTCTCTAATAAAAAAAATTACAGTTTCATAGCATACTTTTTAAATGGGGCATCGATGTAACCAGTCATTTTCCGTATTGTAATTTAGACTGTTTTAATGTTTAATATTAAAGTGTTTTAATGTTTAATATTAAAGTGTGTGTGTGCGGGGGGTGTGAGATAGAAAAAAGCTCCTGTAGTCAGTCAGCTGACCGGGGCGCCATTTTGTCAGCCATTTCCTAGACGGGCTGCTCGGACGGTGGGCTGCTTTTCCAGCGGGCAGGAGGACGCGACCCCGCTGGCCTCGCCTCTCCTCTCCCCGGCGTCGGATCGGGAAGACTCAGCGGTGCTCTGCTCCGGCTCCTCGGGTGGATGAGAGCCCGTCCAGCGGCCTGAGAGCTCAGAGAACCCGGCGCTCGGTCAGACATGGCTCTGAAAATCGTGAAAGGCAGCATCGATCGGATGTTCGACAAAAACCTGCAGGACTTAGTACGTGGCATCAGGAACCACAAGGAAGATGAGGTGAGGGGGGCACAGTGGTTCATTTACTGCCATCTGGAACATTTAAAGTCCTTTTCTTCATTGAGAAATGCCGTTCATGCCACAATTGTGGACTGTGAGGCCGTGTCATCTAGCTAACCTTAATGCTAAGCTAACATTAACAGACCTTTTTTAAAGCAAGCAGCTGACTCAGAGTTTAATCTAATGTGTGTTGTTAAAATGGAAACCACACGTAAAAACATTTATTATAAACAAATATAAAGCGTACTCGCGTATCTGCTTCATTCCTGGTGGCTTTAAATTAAGCCACAATTAAGTTTAGGGTAAAATACACCGAGTTCAGCTTATAAGTTCCTACAAGCTGTATTTATATTCGTTCATATTTACCATGGGTTGCCAGTGCTGTACAAAATTCCAAAGTTTCCTAAATGTGCAGGTTTGCAGGTTTGTCCGTTTTTAAACTGTCTGGTTTAGAAAAGGTGTCGTGTTGGTGAGTTATGGGCCACAGAGACTAGCTAGCTGTCAGTATTTCCTGACGTGTCCAAGGCGCTGTAGAAAAGCTGTCTAGAAGGTCTAATACATATATTACAGGTAGTAGTCGGTTTTATTTGCATTGGGTTTCGAGGTAAAATGATGAACGTACGCTTTATAATGTTAAACGATGAGACCAACGCCTGGCTTTAGGTGGGGCCTTGTATGTAAAAGTGACAGATGGAAAAAAAAAGCTGCACATGCAGCATGAAGTATGGCAGAGAATGTGTTAATGCTCTTTTAGTGACCACCTTTGTGGACCAAGACAGAACTTAAAGCTGGGCCGAGTGTTTAAAGGCAGCTGTGCGGTGGACCTGAGTGTGCAGGTAACGCCTGGTGCTCCAGCATCAGCGTTGAGGGGCGTCGAATCTGCTGCTGCTTGTTTAGGTGGTGGAAGATCTTACTGACTGTCATTTCTGAACGATTGAGACTACTGCTGGTCTATCCTAATGACTTAAGACCTTCAGTTTAGGGGTTGAGTGTCCTCTGGAATTATTTTTTTACTTTGGGGTACATTTCTTTGCAAAGGTGACTAGTGCACAACTCCATTCGCTTTTCTTTACTGTTTTCGGCCTAGGGTTGTCACTATCAGTTAGTAATAATGTTATTGGCAATTTGAAGTGTCAGGTGTCCATTTTTGTCATACATAAACACACCACAGCAGACAGTGTAAACGGCACGAAATTCTTTCTCTGCATTTAAACCCATTCACCAAGTGAAGCAGCCGGCAGGCAGGAGTACATGCTTTAAAGCAAGTCATTACTATGATTAAGACCTCTATTGGTCTGTCTAATTGACTCAGGACTTTCAGTTTTGGGGCTGAGCCTCCCCTGGAATTATTTTTTCCACTTTGGGTAGCATTTCCATGCAAAAGTGACCAGAAATGGTAGAGAGAGTACACAGCCCCATTCACTTTTCCTCACCGTTTTCAGTCCAGGGCTGTCACTATTGATTAGTAAAATATTATTGACAATCTAAATGCTTTATTGACAATCTAAAGACTTTACTATGATTGAGACCTTTGCTGGTCGATCTTAATGACTCAGGACATCCAGTTTTGGGACTGAGCCTCTCCTGGATTGTAACTGAACTGTTCTTCCACTCTGAGTGACATTCCTTCCAAATATGACTAGAAATAGTTAATAGAGTGCACAGCCCCATTCTCATCTCTCCACTGTTTTCAGTCCAGGGCTGTCACTATCAATTAGTCATAATAGTATTTACTATTTAAATGCTTAATGGCAGGACTTTACTACAATTGAGACCTCTACTGGTCGATTTTAATGACTCTCGATAGTCATTTTTGGGGTTTAGTCTCCCCTGGAATTATTTTTCCAATTTGTGTGTCAGTTCCTTGCAAAGGTGACATGAAATGGTAAAAGGTTTTCACAGCCCATTTCACTTTTCCCACTGTTTTCGGTCTAGTGTTCTTAGTGTTGATTAGTGATCACGTTAATATTATAATCTAAATGTTTTATGGCAAGACATCATACATGTCCTTTCAAAAATACTAGAGAAAACATAATCAAGAAAGAGACTTCATGACTGATACCATATGGCAGAGAATGTACATTCATGGGTGTGTCCAGCTGACTCTTTTCTACTGTAGACACCAGTAGGAATACTTACACATTATCAATCAGGTAGAGAATGATTTCTGATTAATCCATATCATAAATACTGTGTAATGAGGACTGGTCTCTTTCAGTAATTATTTTTCTCTCTCACAGATAGGTCATCATAGTTCAGTACTGGCGTGTGTTGTCAGTGATGCAGCAGTCATCTTCCAAGATAGACCACCAATGCTGCATCTGGCTGTGTGTGTGTGTTGCAGTGAATGTGGGCCTGGTCACTCTGTAATTTTAGCAGCCATCTTTGCTGCACGTGTATTAGCAGTGCTCCATTTGTTGGTTGTGTGTGTGTGTTCAGCTGTGCTCTCTTTGGACCGCCTGCATGCCCAGAGGGGACCCATAAGACTTGTGGTCATGTGCTAAAACACACCCGTTCTTTGGGGTCTGTAGGCAGTCACAGAGGGCTATGAGATTCTTTTAATTGAAAAACCTTATTGAACTGAAAAGCATTATTTAAGTTGATGAAAATTCATTAAAAAAATATTGTATTGCAGTATATATACATCATAATATACAATGTATTGTTTATTTTTCTGCCTTCCCAGATTAATCTTCTAGATTTTAGATTTCTGTTATCTAGAAATAGGCTAGTGGTTTCACATGCTTCCTCTACATTGTATTGCTCTTTTTTATATGTTGCTTGCAGTTATTGTTTATTATTACAGAATACTCTGTAATAGTTTGGATTTTACTTTGACCGAATGACAGTGCAACTCTCACACTTAAGAGGCTATTTTTAGGCGAGTTTCCCGATTCCAGCCGTTCCTGCAGCAGCATCTTTACATAGAACGTCCCAAGGGCCTAAGCGAGCCGTAATTACAGCTACTTTAACGTTCAGTTCATTTAAAATAGTTCATTTAGCAGCGTTCATTTTAGTCCATCTGTATTGCAGTGAGGTAATAAAGCTACTGCACAGCCCGTTTATGAAGAAGTGTAAGAATAGGCTACAGTCATCTGTAAAATATCTTGATCTTGATCAGTTTATTTTTTAATGAAAGTAACCTGAAGGTTATAGAGTCAGATGTTTAGTGCACTTTGCAGAAGCCATATGGGAAGTGTGAGACTTTTTAAAGACAAATCTCAGGCTGTCAAATATTTGCCTTTCGTTAAGCAGTGGTTTTGAGTTGACCAAAGCCTTTTATAAGGGTGTGGACTTTAAAGCTCAACTGAATGTCTTTTATTTGCTCAGTCAGTATCAGAACCTTTGCTCTTTTTCAGCACGGTTTCTGCCATTGGTCATCCTTTAAACTGCATTGCGCTGAGATGTATGATGGAGTTTGTGTATTGTTGTGTGAGAGATTCAGAACGTAATGTGGAAGCAGTGTCTTTTCGAAGGTGGTATGATGTCTCTTTACCTGTGTGTGATCTAAACTCACTGTTCGGTCCAGGGGTGTTTGGAGTCGGGTGTCACAAAAGGCTCCCTCAGTGTAACCTGTACCTGCTCACCTAGATACAGTGTCTGTTACCGTGCCAACAGAGGACGGAACTCTGAAATATTAATGCTCTCCAAAATGAACCGTCAGGGTGTGTGTGTGTGTGTGTGCATGTGTATGAGCGTGTTTGTGGAAGTGGATCTGTTGGATTGTCTTTTGTTTATGCTTTTGTCCAGGGTCAAAAGTGGCAAAGGACAAAACTGCCCACATGTTTTAAAAAAGAGTTCCACCAAATTCTGTACCTTTGGTAATAAGGGTACTGAAATGTGTAGACACATTTGTACACTCTGCTTAATTTGTACATTTTCTTCCATTCAGAGTTTAGATACCTGGTTAGTGGTCTGATATGATTTTTAGTTTGAACATTATTTTTCATGTGCATTTGCCCATAAACTGCCTGTAAATCAGAGTCAGTAAGGGCAAATACAGTGCCTCAAGGAAAAGTATTGTATCCTACACTGAACCTCCGACCAGTTTGTTTGCCTTCCCCAAAGTGTGTCTGTGTGTGTCTGTGTGTGTCTGTGTGTGTCTGTGTGTGTCTGTGTGTGTCTGTGTGTGTCTGTGTGTGT
>JBBPCX010000038.1:11814880-11837350 GCA_037974365.1 Hydrocynus forskahlii
TCTCTCTCTGTCTGTCTCTCTCTCTCTCTCTCTCGCTCTGTCTGTGTCTCTCTCTCTCTCTCTCTCTCTCTCTCTCTCTCGCTGTCTGTGTGTCTCTGTCTCTGTCTTTCAGTTTCTGCTGTTTCTATGCTTGACTGACCAGACTTGTTTACAATTTGTGGTTTGGGGGTGAGCAGTGGGTAACTGGCACTGTATTGACTACAGAGACTGCGTGTGTCTTGTTTCTTCCACATGACTTGATGGCCATTGTAAACTGATTTCAGGGAACATATCGCTAAAGTGTTTCACTCGTGAGAGATCGATTTACTAGTCCGACATGATCTACTTAATGACTCAGCATTCCTGACAAGCTGGCCAGTGATCAAACTCATAATTCCACTGTGTCCCACAAAATTTAGCAAAACTGTGTCTTGTGTTTGTGTTGTCTTGTGTTGTCTCATGTGCTTGTGTGTTAGTGCTTTTCCTAAGTGTCATGTGTTTGTGTGTTTACTATGTTTTGAATGTGATGTCGAACCACTGATACGGTACTGTGCAAAAGTCTTGAACCACCCCTCATTGCTTTATATTTTGCCTTCTTGCAAAAATACTATTTTATTCCTGTCAAATGGTCTTTTTTTGTCTTAAGTTAATGGAAAGAAATGGGAACAAATGTAAAATGCTGCAGAGTGCCTGTTGTGGTGCCTAGAAAAAGGTGTTCCAACCACTCAGGATTCAGCACCACCAGTATACTGATCACTGGCCTGATCATTTGGAATAATCTGCTCCTGTTTCTTCAGTGGTTCAGGATTTAAGTTAGATGTGCTTTGTTCTGCTTGAGTGAATCATACATAGGTCACTGTGTGGCTTAACAAAGAAAAAAACAGGTAACTGATCAGGTTTTGGGACTAGACTGAAAATGAGAATCTAGAAAAATATGGAGAAATGAGGAGTGGATCAGGTGTACAGTACACATACAGATTGAGAGAGAGAGAGAGAGAGAGGGAGTTTTGTTATTTAATATTAATGAAAGTCATCTATAACAACTCCGTATTCTCAACCAATACTCTGGAAACTCCTAAAGCCATAGCAAGTCCTTTAGAACAGGTTAGAAAGTGGAGTGTTTGTTTTATAGCTAGTCTGGAGCAGTGGAAAGCTAGCTTTTTGCAGGCCTCCCTCACTGGCTGAATGTGTCATTGGTTACAGTGAAGTACCTGGGTCTGCTGGCCATGTCTAAGATCCTGAAGACACATCCTAAGTCAGTGCAGTCTCACAAGGACCTCATTCTGCAGTGTCTGGACGACAAGGATGAGTCCATCCGGCTTAGGGCTTTGGACCTGCTTTATGGCATGGTATGGTAGCTTTTTACTCTTTCTTGGGTTTGAAAATTGGTGTATGAGTCAGTTCTTTGCATCTTTAAAAGTTTGCTGTAGTAAACATAACCTTCACCAATTAGTGTCAACAAAATGGATATGTTGTTTGATTTGGAACCCCCCTTGATTGTCTCATGTTATTTGGGAAATTCATGTAAACTCGACTTGCCCTTTAAGAGATCATGACATTTGAGTTTAGACCCTGTGTGCAGAAAAGATTAGGTTCTTATGTGTGTATCCATGTGTGTGTAGGTCTCTAAGAAGAACCTGATGGAGATAGTGAAGAAGCTGATGTTGCATGTTGACAAGGCTGAGGGGACCACATACAGGGACGAGCTGCTCACCAAAATCATTGACATCTGCAGCCAGAGCAACTATCAGTACATCACCAACTTTGAGTGGTAAGCACATTCAATATACATGCAGTGCTAAGCTCTGCATTTAAAGCAAAAATCGTGTCTTTCTATCCCCTCTGACCTCTACCACATTGTGCTTTGATACAGTTGGGCATTGGGCGTTAACTGGCCCTCCTTTTCATCTCACTCTTTTTCCTGTTCTCAGGTACATCAGCATCCTGGTGGAGTTAACCCGACTGGAAGGCACAAGACACGGTCACCTAATTGCCTCTCAGATGCTGGACGTGGCCATTCGCGTCAAGGCCATCCGAGTCTTCGCTGTGGCTCAGATGGCCATGCTGCTGGACAACGCACACCTGCTTACAGGCAACATGCAGCGGAACGGCATATGTGAGGTCCTCTACGCTGCTGCCTGGATCTGTGGAGAGTTCTCTGAGTATGTCAGACTGTGAAAATCCTGTATCACTATACAGAGAAATGGCCAAAATAATTACTTCTCTTAGAATTCATTGTGTGTGAAGATGGGATAAATTGAGCATCCTAACCATGAAAGATGCATTTTTTGGAATTGCAATATCATAGTTCCTCTCTTCTGCATATGCAAAAGCTGTGTGTTATTGAATTAATCTAACATTAATGACATAAACTTTATTTGACCAACATCAGTGTTATTTTTGGTCGAAACATTGTGCTTGACACTCATTTGAAAACTCTTCTGAAGCCTCATGGCACTCATTACATTTGCCTCAATTATGTGTGTTAACTTTTCTGAACTGGTATATTGTTTTTGATGAAATCTTAAGATTTATAAGAAAGATGTTCTTCTTAGCTTACCATAATATTATTAGGCTGACACTCTTTGCTGTTACCTCACTAACAGCGATAAAAGCTTTGTCCACCACTAAATCAGATATTTTACACAGAATTGTAGATGTTGGAAGTTGCTTGTTACCAAATTGTTACCAAATTATTTTGTTCTCAGGCACCTGGAGGACCCAATGCAGACCCTGGAGGCCATGTTGAGGCCTAAAGTGGCCACCCTGCCAGGCCACATCCAGGCAGTATATGTGCAGAATGCTGCGAAGCTGTTTGCTACAGTTTTGAGGAAGCAGGAAGGGGCAACAGACAGCCAAGCTGCACAAGAAACCAGCCAACTCCTCATAGAGCGACTCCCACTTTTTGTCCAGAGTGCTAACCTGGAAGTACAGGAGAGGGTGAGAAGTAAAATATATAAACCCATTTCTATATGCAGCTTGCAATCCCTTTTCCCTGTTTATTCCTGTCTTCCATGTGCAGATGATTAAATATAACACACACAGTCACTTTCACCTTCAGCTGCTGCTGTCGACACAATTGATGATTTCATGCCACATTCATGCCCCCTGCAGGCGTCCTGCATCCTGCAGCTGGTGAAATACATCCAGAAGCTGCAACAGAAGGATGTGGAAGTGGCTGAAGAGGTGTCTGCACTATTCGCAGGGGAGCTCAACCCTGTAGCCCCCAAAGCCCAGAAGAAAGTGCCTATTCCTGAAGGGTGAGTCTTTTAACTCTACAACAACACACACTGAGCTTAAAGGAGAAGTCGACAACAGTCCAAATGAAATATGAATGTTTTTCAGGATATATGAATGGTTTTTAGAGTAGTATTCACTTCTTCATCCTAAGGTCAGCAAGTAATAAGTACTAATTTGCTATTTTGATATTTGAATTTCAGTCTGGACCTGGATGCCTGGATCAATGAGCCTCCGTCTGAAAGTGAGTCTGAGGATGAGAAGCCCAAAGCAGTGTTTGCTAAAGAGGAACCCAAACACTCACGACCACGTCACACTGAAGTGGATGAGAAAGAGCTGGCAAGGGTGTGTATATTCATCTTTGTACAGTGATTCACCGTATTAGGCCTGGAGCTCTGTGACGCCGTTTCTGGGCTTTTTCTGGCTGTTCTAGTTATTGACAATCCTTTGCTCATGTTGGCTCTCGAGCTAATTGTTGTGCTTTTGTTCCAAACAGAGGAGGGAAGCCAGGAAACAGGAACAGGCCAACAACCCCTTCTATATCAAATCCTCCCCATCATCTCAGAAGGTATGCTGCACATCAGAAATATGAGTTAAAATTCCATCGTGTTTTAGTACTTGAAAAGAAGGATTTGTGTGTACGTTTGTCCATGCAGGTGTATCAGGACACACCAGGGGTAGAGCACATTCCAGTGGTGCAGATTGATCTCAGTGTGCCTCTCAAAGTCCCAGGTGAGCCTGGCAGCATGTCTCCCTTTGTGTCACACATGATTCATTTTGGTTATTAACTGGAAACATACCACATTATAGACCAATCTGTGTCGTTTTCAATTACATTTACATTGGTGGTGACTCTCTCTGTTTTCTTTTTGTCTCACTCTCCTCACTCAGGGATGCCCATGTCTGACCAGTACCTGAAGCTGGAAGAGGAGCGCCGACAGAAGGAAAAGGCTGAGAAGAAGAAGAAGGAGAAAAAGAAGAAGAGAGAAAAGCATGGGAAAGGAAAGAAGGCTGACTCAGGCCCTGAGAGCGAGGAAGACATCACACCTGCTCACCAGGTCGACATAGTCACAGAGGAAATGCCGGAGGTGAGGCAAATAAATGGCATCATATTATGTAGGACTTTCTAAAGTGAAATGCCCTTTAAAAGAAAAGGATGATTTCTGAATTTTAACAATTGTTCTGATGAACTCATCTTTTCTCAGAATGCCTTACCAAGTGACGACGATGACAAAGACCCCAATGATCCACACAAAGCCCTGGATATAGACTTAGACAAGTATGTCTGTCTTTTATGCAATACTTTACATTAGTCTTAGTCTATATCACCGTATTCTCAATATCCTTTTTCTTTTTTTCACAACTACAAAACATCACCTGTCAAATTTTTAAAGTGTGAACATGCCTAATGAACCAGAGGAGATGAAGTTAATCTGAAGTTAATAATTGTTTCCCTTTGGCTGGGAACTACCCTTTTGGAAATATGAGACTGTATGACAGCAATGATATGCTTCATACCAAAAGGCAGGATTATTTTGTAGACCCCTCTGTGTTTAGCAGATACGTATTTGAAGAAATTACCATATCTTCTGTAAAAGCTGCTTAGTATTTGACATATAATTAATTTTTTATGTGTAACTCCACAGTTAATGGATGCTGTGATGCATCAGTATGTTTTTGTTTCTTCCCATGGACTTGGGGACACTGAGCTCATCTTCAGCCAACTCGTTCTCAAACACTTTTTGATCTGCATTTTTTTTCTGTCTTGTGCATATGCACATCTGTCTTCCTACTAGTCTGCTTTCTGGCACTAACTGCAGGTGAGTGTGATGTAAACTTATGGGCCAATGTGATGGACATCCCAATGCAAAGCCCTGGTATTCTACTATCCTTTACTGTTGGTGTCAGTAGATGTGTGGGTAGTGACTGTTATCCTTGACCTGAGAGGTATGTGTGTGTGGCGCTAATAGGAACGCACTCATTCAGGTATTACCTGTGCTTGTACCTGTGTAATTATTTTAGAATTTTTAATGATTCCTCAAACGATGCTTTTATTCGTTTTTATATCCAAATTTTGTGTCTGGGCTGAACTGGCACACAAAGTAATCTTGGCACAGTTTGTACTGAATGAATGCTTTGTAACAGACCTAGCTTCTAGACCTACTTAAAATTGCTCCAACATTCAACATCTTCGCCCCCTTTGCCTTATTTTGTTGTCAAGGCTGACCCTTTAATTTTCATTATCTTGCTGTCTGAAAGATCTGCCCCTGGTTGCTTAGACCAGAAAGTCTAACCCTGTGCACTGGGAACTCAAAAGGAATGTGGATCCTTGAAAGCATGTACCTGTTTGTCCTTCCAGGCCCCTGGCAGACAGTGAGAAGCTTCCGGTGAGGACACACCGCTCTGAGGCCCTGAGGAGCCCAGGGGGTGATGGGGATGGAGAGAGCATCCCACAGGAGCCCAAGAAGAGAAGCAGCAAGGAAAAGGAGAAGAAAAAAAAAGACAAAGATAAGGACCGGAAGGTACAATTGTTGGCAAAAGTTTGGGAACCCATGAACAAAGTGCATATTTTTATTATATTTGAAATAACACACATTCTACAGGAAATGTATTAATATATGAAATACATATTAATATTTTAAAATACAATATAGTATATGTGTTTGTGTTTTTGCAGAGTTGCTTGGTTAACTTTCATTTGATTTAACTCAAAAGTAGGAAAGGAAATAACAATGTTAGCATGTGCAGAAAAACTTATGGAACCTTAAGCTTTAATGTTTGATTCATACAGACTGGTTAAAAGTAAATAAATTCTTTTAGTCTTCAAACACTCATCCGTGAACTCTCCAAATGAACTGGTTAAGGATCTGAAAATGATACTGAGTAATGCCTATAAAGCAGGGGAGAGATATTTAAGAAATCAGAATGCTTCTAGCTTGTAATTACTACAGTCTGAAGGGTTAAGAAAATTAAGGTAAGGGGAGCTGGAAAGGATATGGAATATAAACTAGATAGAGCTGCTGGCGTACTAGCCAACAAGACAACGTAATCCACCATATGGCATGAAAGGACCTGCAGGAGCACAGCATTAGATGTTAAGCATTAGGATGGATGTGTTATGTCTTTGAAGTTGTGTGGGTCCCAATGGCACATTGCGTGGTTAGAAGTAAGAGTGCATTCAACTAATTATCAGCTAATTCTGGAGCAGTTAAGAAACAGGAGCTGAGAGGAGGTTGACTTTTATAACAGGACTGTGATCTAAAACATACCTTTTGAGAAATGCAAGCTAGAGCTTATGTAGTGACCCTACATATGTGTATGAGCTTATGTGTAGAGCTTAAACCTGCTGTGCATGCAAGAAAGACTAACAAATTAAGATGAACAAGAATATTACAAAATTAACTGTTGTGCAAAAAAGAGTGCATAAATATTTCTTAAGCAAGAACAGAAGGCCTCAAAACAGTCTACAAGATGTGTTTGAAAGCTGTGATATAAGGCAAAGGGGTTGTTACTAAGCACTGACTTAGCATCACCCCCCTTTGGTAGGGTAGGGTATCCTAACTTTTGTATGTGCAGTTGGCATTTTTGAGTTTGACTGGAATGTAGATAAGTCATTTTGTAATAAGACATATGTAATTGTGTCTCTTGGTGATTTTTACCTTGTTGACCATGTTGCAGAAGGGCAAAGAGGATAAAAAGAAAAAGAAGAAACACAAACATGATGTGGAGGAGGAGCCAGTGGAGCCCCCAGCAGAAGAACTGGTCCAGTCAGAGCAGACCAGTGAGGTGGTAGCCCCACCTACCGCCACAACTGCTGAGGTATGACTTCAGGTTTTTGTGATGGAAATTGCGCAGCCCTGTCAACAGTACAGGGGTGTCTTTGTGGATGGTTTTGGTTGAATTTATATCTTGTGAGTCTTACTTAGGGCCCGGAGGGCTGCAGCACTGCATAGTTTAATGCATTAAATCAAGTTTGTTAAATCTGATTTAACAAACTTGATTTAAAGAAATACTAAATTCTTTAAATCTGTTGTCTTTAAGGATTGGAGGTTGTATGTTGTGTTACAACCCACTTTAGGTACCGAAGATTTAGCTGTTTAACTATGTTTTAAATATAGATTTATTTTATTTTAGTACATACATCTACTCAGAGAATATTTCTTCTGACATTCACAAGATGGTGCAAGATGTCGGATCGTCTCGAGTCATGGAGGAAATACTCATTTGAAGGGACAAAGATGATGTAATTTGATCATGGCTGCCACACTAGCAAACACTCATGGCCTTTATTCTATTCCGTGACAATACTGAGCCTAATGAAATGTACAATTTCTCATTAGATTATATGGTGTTATGTTAGGTCTCCTGCCACCTTATGATTCTGATTTGTGACTCTGTTCACACTGCAGGTAAAAATGACCCAGTTGGGGGCACATTAGTTTGGTCTGCTGTTGCAGACATTCTTGTTTTGTCAGCTTTTGAATCGATTGATTTTTGGTGTGACAGGCCCAAACTGAAGTGTTAGTAAAAACTGATCACACAGACCCAGTGTCTGTGTCTTGTGTAGTTACTACTATTTTTACTCCTATACTTAGCCGCCGCTTCTCTTCAGGTAAAAAAGAAGGAACTGAGCGCTCTCTCTGTTTGGTCAGTTCTGCAATTAAATCAAGCACACATTGACCATGTTTACTCTTTTCCGTAAGCTTTGATCAGTGTGGTTGTTTTAGTGTTTAATGTTCAAAATAGACTAAGAGCAAAAAATGATGTGAATGACCAAACAGCAAGATTACATTGGAGTCAATTTTACCAGCAGTCTGAACATAGTCTTTGTTAACTACCTTTATTTCATTATTGTGACTTCTGTATTGCCTAAACTAGTAAAATATAGATAATGGAATAAAAACACTTTTTAAACGGGACATATTATGCAAAACTCTCTCTACTACTCCTATAAACACTCCAAGTGTGAAAAACATCCCTCCGTTTTCTGTGAATCAACTGAAAGATGGTGTCAGGAATCATTTGCTTCTGCGAGCCGTTTCGACGGCTCCCTTATTCTGATGTCAAAATAAGGAAATTTGCATAGAGCCACCCCTCTTCTGTTGAGCCCCACCCACTATATTAGTTGAAGATCTGCCATTTTTGTCTGCTGGTTTTATGAGCACACATAAGACGCCGAGCGCTGTGGCTACAGGCAAAGGCAAGTCACTCATGAAGTGTTGTGTTGTTGGCTGCAAAGAACAGTACAAATTCAAACATATAGGGCTGGATAGCGCCTCTGTTTTCTGCCATTTTCACATGTGTTAAACGTGCAGCGTAAGCATGGGATGGACCAGCAACATCTTATTTGCATAAAAGTGACAGAGCCCTTAAATGGCTCATTTTGGAAGTGATTGAAACTGTCAAGAATGGAGCTGGTGAGATCTCTTCATCCATCCATCCATCCATCCATCCATTTTCGACCCCTTTGTGCTGCACTTGGGGTCGGGGGCTGGGGCTGGAGCCTATCCCAGCTGCAATGGGCGAAGGCGGGGTACACCCTGGACCGTCGCCAGCACGTTGCAGGGCCACATAGAGAGAGAGAGATCTCTTCATGTGAGAGTGTTTTTGTGCAAAGAACTTCATTAACATGTTTTATTATAACTATAACTTATTGTAACTTATTATAACTTGCATAATATGTCCCCTTTAATGTGACTGCACACTGCTGCACTCCCAGATGAGGGTTACTATGAAAAAAACAATGAACAGGAGTACCAAAGAACCAACCCTAATATGATATAATGTTGAACAGTAAATTATTAGACCTGAATCAGAGCGGACATGAGATCAAAACTCATGTCAAAGGCTTGTAACTTAATTGGCTTGGATTTTCACATTTAAACATGAGTTTTCTTGTGCAGTGTTGAATGCTCTTGCAAAGTGCTGCAGTGTGATGTTCACATGTGTTGAAACACTGAGTTGTTTGATTAGATTCATCTTCCCCACCTTGCCCTCTTTGTTCCAGGCCTCCGATCTGGATTTCTGGCTCTCTAGCGCTCCTGTTGGCCCACCTGCCAAGGTCCGGTTCCTCTCTCGATGTGGTGTCCGTCCTGTTCTCTCCTAACAAAAATCTTTCCATTCCTTTCTCCCTTTTCTCTCACTTGCCAGTGTCTCACTTTGTCACACGTCCCATTAAACTTTTGACAGGGCTCATGACTTTTCATTTATATTTAAAGTGTCAGGGTGTTTGTTTGTGTTTGTGTCTGACCGGCTTGGATCACCATCTTTTTCTGTGTTGCTTTGTTGTGAGCAATGTTTTTGTAATCACAGATATGAAGGAATCTTGATCCTGTCTCACAAACACATACACACTCAGGCTGTCAGCTGTTGATGGTGCTCATAGTGGACATAGGTCACTTGAGTAACAATTTGAATTACATTTTTTATTTGCTTTTACCCTACACCAAATCATTTAAGCTGCATTGGTAGGAAGTAGCCACCAGTTTTTTCTTTCAGACTCTCTTACTTTAGGTTGATTTGCTCTTGCCGTTACTTTCTTCTCCAGAACATGGTCAGATCAATCAGCTAGACGTGAGCATTTCTGCAGGCTTGTTTTTGTGTGTAGTGTTTTTTTTGTGCATGATCTGTAGCTGTATAAGATGTATGTTTATATCGATGTGAATACATGCGGTGAAATGTTTTGTTTGTTTTTTGTTTTGTTGTTTTTCTTTACTTGTTCAGGAGGAAGCAGAACCAGCCACAGCCTTAGCCCCTGAGGTGAGCTTAGCAGCAGCTCCAGATTCTGAAGCAGATGAGCCCAAAGAAGCAGAACCTGAGGAGCTGGTGAGTCATGGGAAATCTTAGTATAGGGTCCTTTGTGATGGGGAAAAAATGAGTCATGCACTGGTTGCAATCAATGAAACAGACATTTAATCTTCAAAACCCGAATGCACACCTCTGCTAATGTCGTATGCAAAAGTGTGCCCATATTTGGAGCTTCCGTGTGTTTGGGTCAACAGTGGAGGCCTCATACATGACAGGAAGCTATGTTTCGTGATCATACCTTGTGTAGAATCAGAGATCTCAAAAATAGTGAGAATTGGTGTCGATTTTTAAAAATGGTTTTTAAAAAATGTAGTTTATGATTTCGGATCATAAAAAAGCTAAATAATTAACTGCGTTTTTATTTTAGGTGTGAATGCAGTTCATTGAATGCAGTACATTACAATGTCAAGTTAGTTTGCAGAAATTGAACGTTTTAGTGAGCAGGTCATTTTACCTAGTCCCCTTTTTGTTTAGAAATCCTCAAAACACAAGAAGAAGAAGCAGAAGAAAGAGAAGGAAAAAGAAGAGAAAGAGAAGAAGAAGAAGAAGCGGCACCACCACCATCACCACCACAGCGACGGAGGAGGAGAGGATTCTGTGCAGAATGGAACCATGGAGGAGGAGGAGCCTCTGCCAGTAAGATTAGTTCCATCAATAACAGAAGAGAACACTGCATGAGAAATTGGCTTGTGATTTGCTTTAGCACTGTGTACCTAAGAACACATTAAAATGTGCTACAGGATAGAGGTATATAGAAAATGCTTTGGAACTAAGTGTCCATTCACAGTATGTGTGGTTGGTCAAGTAGGTGGCTTTAAGGAGAAGGAGAGATGTTTTCATTATTTTAATACTTGTCTGTGGGTCAGTGACAAGTCAAGACTCTCTGAATGGTAATGTAAAACAGTAATTTATATCTGTTTTATATGCACCTTTGGTCTGATTACACTTTTTTATGTGGCCTTATCCGGATATAAGATCCATGAAGTGACCAGATGTGAACTTAATGGGGCAATATTTTGCCCTCTCCTCCTTAAAAGCATGTCTTTTTTAGTCAGGAAATCAGAATTTACAGACAATTTTTTGAGTCAGATGAATTTCAGCTGAATGCTTTTAAACACCCTGTTTTTGCAAAATTTTCAAACAAGAAACCGGCCAAAATATTATATTTAGAAATTAATTTAACTGCATTGTTTTTTGACAGTTTACTTCATCTACAAAGGTGTGATTTGTATCATCTGCCTTTTTTTGGTTTATTTTTTTGTCATGAATTTTCTGCATTAACTGTATTTTCCTGTTTCTCTTTATAGCCAATGTCAAATTACTGCCTGCTGGCTGAAAACATGTATATCAAGATGGTAAGTGCAGTAAAACCTTGAAATCAGTTAGTTTGAAGGACACATTAATGTTCATAGTAAGGAATATAACAAAGGAATGGCCAGTGAGTACAATTTAAATATGGTCCTACTTACCAGTCTGCAATGCGTTATATAGATTCGGTATTGACCAGATTGCTTATGGGTGTTAAGCAAATAATTTCATAACATTACTTTTGATTGCTAACTGGTTGGAGAAGTCACTGAACTTTCGTTGGGATTACTAACCCTGTTCAGCTTCATGGCTATGTTAGTTGCTAGCTGAGCCATTCTTTTATGGCACTTTGAGGTCATAATGCTGTCGTTACCTGTTTTCCTGTATATTTAAAGATGAAAGAGGATGTCGATCAGGTAATGACACAATACAGATGATGTGAACAACCTTTCTCTCAGTTGCAGTGAAATGCTTTAGTGTAAAGTTTGCTGCTTCTGTTCATATTGAAAACCTGGAGTGTATTTTATTTAGTTAAGTGCATGCAGAGGAACTGACGGTATAGCGGTTTATACTGTTGGATAATGTTTTGTACCAATTTATGAATTTAAATCCGTAAGGCATGGCCTTTTCTGTGATGCACATTCTGCGGTGGCCTCTTTTTTCCTTGTATGTGTGGCCACTGTGCCATATCAGAGGGCATGATGTCACCTTCCATAGCTATGCAGTTTAAACACAGCTTTACATTTGTGCCACACCTAAAATGAAGAGACAATTCAGACTAATACTTTTTGAACAAACAAGCCACATGCATTAATTAAATCTGAAGTGTGAGACACGAGTGTGGTCCTTGACCTTCGTTTTAAGTTGCACATTAGTGCATCACAATAGGCATCTTTCTTCAGAAACCTTGTCGAAATCAGGTCTTATCTCACACTGCATAATGCTAAGAATGTGACTCATGCTTTTGTTTTCTCTTGTTTGGATTATCATAATACATTTTACTGGCTTACCCAAAAAAGACAAACTACAGCTTAAACAGAATGCAGCTGCAAGAATTCTCACTCGAACACAGACGAATAAATGTATTACTCCATCAATGCAAGAATTCTCACTCGAACACAGACGAATAAATGTATTACCGGCAGCACCTCACTGGCTTCCTGTTCACTACAGAATATGTGTTAAAAGGTTTTTTTTTATTATTTGTGTTTGCATTCTTTTATAGACAAACACCATCGTTTTACGTCATTGCCTAAGTGAATGGTCCAAAGCAGCATCTAAGATTACAAAACACAGGATTACTTTCTGTTCTCAAACAGCTGCTTTTTGTATTAATGCTCTCAATCTGTGGGGCTCATTCAGTTAGCAGTTTCAATAAGCACCTCAAAAACATACCTTTTTTCAATAATTTTTTGGGATTTTTCTGTTTCTTCTTTTGTGCTGACTTTTTTTTGTCTCTCATTCTAAAGAAAATGTGTTCATGCTCACTGTATCTACTGTTTGTTCAACCTTGCATGTAGTAATAAAAACACTAAGACCATGTCAGGGAGTTCCTCTTTCATTGGTCTTTCTCTCTTCCAGACTCTGTGGTATAAACTGAAACCTGTTCTTTGTGGACGGTTTAAATCTGAGAGTGTTCTGCATGCTGATGAATGCTGCTCTTCGTAACATGTTAAAAGAATAATTGCCTTTTCTTTCCAGGTATGCGACATTCAGGGCAACTTGCAGGATGGCAGCCAGGTGGTTGTGTCCGTCATCTTTGAGAACAAGAGCGATAGTTTCCTCAAGTCCATGGAGTTCAATGTGCTGGACTCCCTCAACTCCAAACTGCAACGACCAGAGGGAGCTGGAGCCCATGATGGACTCGTTGTGCCCTTCCAGCTGCCACCAGGTACCAAAACACTTTCTGTTCGATGCATATACTTTTACTGGGACACAGATTTTATGATGCAAGTTACTTATCAAGCATACTTTACATTATAAATAGATATGCAGTGTTGAAATGTTATTTTTGGTTCCATAGCTTTATGAAGGGTGTTTCTTATTGCAGAGTATTGCCAATCCTTGAAAGGTTCCTTCAAAATATCAGCTTACACTGCCACAAAGATGAGACTGGTTTTATGTTTCATTAATTTTTCTCTGGTGTTCTGCAGGAGTGTCAAATGAGGCCCGCTTCGTTTTCTCAGTGCAGAGCATTGTCATGCCTCAGAAACTGAAGGGAACCCTCACCTTCATAGTCAAGGTACGTATTTTTGCAGATACATACAAGAACACTTGCACATATTTTAGAGGTGAGAGTGTCTCAGCACACGCAGAGAGTACCTCTATCATTAAACTATGTGCCCAAAAGTATGTGGACATCCAGCCATTACAGGTGAGGTTTCCCCCACTATAGATAAAATGGCCTCTGGTCTTCTATTAAAGCTTTCCACAAGATTTTGATAGTTGGATGGATTTGCGATTATTTGCTCAAAAGAGCTGAAATGATTTTGGAAAAACATACCTGGCTCACAACATACATTCCAATTCATGCCAGAGGTGTTGCATTGAGGTTGGTGCTTTGCAGGCCACTGGACTTCATGTTCAGAGAACATATTTCTACTGCGCTATAGTCCAGCGGGGGCATGCCTTAAGATACTTGACATTTCACATAGTAATCTTTGGATTGTGTGCCACCGCTCAACCCTTTTTTCATGAATCACTCATCACGCAGGTTTTGTGCTGATGTTTCTTCCAGAGGCAATTTAGAATGATGCAACAGAGGATAGACGATTAAGAAGTCTGTAGCCCACTCTAACTTTGTATACTGCTTTGTGTCAGAGCTGTTGTTGCTCCTACACTAATAATATCAGTGAAAAAAAAATGCATGAACTGACTTGTGGCCAAGATGGTGTCCCTTAAAGCCCTTCTGTACACCTGTTAGCAGTGTGTCTGACAAGCACCTGAGCTCAATAATTAGGATAGGTGTCCACATACCTTTGGCCCTGCAAACTATGGGTGAGCAAAAGTATATCACAATACTTACTGATACTTATTTTCTGAGATTTAAGATGAAGATAAGCAACAGTATAAGCAGCCAGTACACTCTGTGCTGCCCTAAATCTCATTTAATAGGATTAATGCATGTTAACAGTATCCAAGATATTATCAGAAAAGCATGTTATGGTGCAGTCTATCATAATACATGTCATATTGTTTGCCACTAATTACTTACGGTTTCTTGCTGCAGTCGGAAGATTCCTCAACTCATGAAAAACTGGACTTCAAACTGCACTTTACCTGCACATCATACCTAATCACCACTCCCTGTTATAGGTCAGAATCAATAAAACTTTTAATTAGAATTGAATGAATTGTGATCTTTTGGTTATTCTTTTTTATTGTATTTCTTGAATTGTCAATGTGTTTGTGTAAACAGTGATGCATATGCCAAGCTTCTAGAGTCTGGAGACCTGAAGAGCAGCTCATTGAGGTTGGAGGGAGTCAACATGCCCTTCCATCACCTGCTAGCGAGGATTTGCTTCCATCACCATTTCTCTGGTAGGTTGAAAATCCCAAGGAAAACAATTCTGTGCTTCTAGAAGTCGCTTACAATTGTAGTTGTCATCAATGCTGATTTCTAATCAACACTGTCATGTCAAAGAAACAAGATCCACTTCTCTTTTTTTTTTTCTTTTTTTTTTTAGTCAAGAAATTTTTTTTTTTAACACTTCAAAGAGTATGACCTTGTAAAAGACAGCTCATAGAAAGTAATGCAATATTTCAATTCTGATCTCATTCTTTATCTGCCAGTTGTGGAAAGGATCGACTCCTGTGCCTCCATGTACAGCAGGTCGATCCAGGGTCACCACGTCTGTTTGCTGGTCAAAACTGTGAGTTCTTCATTTTGTGTAGTGAAGTCTAATACTCAACACGTTCAACAACCGAGCAGTTTAACGTAGCAGTAGGTTGGATAAGCCTAAATGTTATTACTCTTCTGTTCTCTAATCACCACATACTACTACTCACTTTTGTCTTCACTTCTGATGTTCACTTCTTTCTTTCCTATTCACCTTTTATTTTCTCTATTCTTTCTCTCTCAGGCTGATCAAACAGTCTCCATTGATGCTAAATGTGACGAGCCGTCGCTGCTGGGGAATGTGCTGGATGAGATAAAGCAGACCTTCTCGCAGTGCTGATTGTGTCTGAGAGACCAACGGTGCCCTTGCCCCTGTCCCACCAACCCTTTCAACACTCAGAGTCATATCACAAACACTGAGGCTGGCTTCCCTCCTACTCCACCTCCTTCTTCCCTGTATTTATTGGATATCTTGTTCTATTATTCTTTTTTTTCGCTTTCTTGAGATCATACATAACTGATGTTTTTAAGTTGTGTGGGTCCGCACTCATTCTTCGCTGCAAATGCACATTCCTTTTGACTTTTTTTTTTTCTTCTAAACATCTCTTCAGTGTCTGTCTGATGTTCAGTCTCGCTAACCTACCCAACCCCTTTCTTCTCTCCCATTGTCTTAATAGTCTGACATTCATTCAAGTAACTGGATTCGTTTCTTGTCAATGATGTTGAGTGACTTTTTTTTTTATTGTTTTGCGTTTTGTTTGTTGCTTTCTGAATTCTGCGCCTTCCTCCCTCTTTGCTTTAAACATGAACTTAGTGTCAGTTCCTCCTGTGTGTCTGTGTGTGCGTGTGTGTGTGTGTATGTTTTATCTCTCTCTTTCAACCCTTTGTGGAGTGCTTTCTAAACTTGATTTCTCAGCTTCATGCCCGAAACCCTGCCCATCCCTTTTCCCAGCCTCCAACAGGCTTACATTTTGGTTTATCAGCATCCCTTGAGTAGCCGAATTGCACGAGCCCTGCCACGTGGTTCCAAATATGTGACCTAGTGCACTTTTGGACTTGGAGAAAACGGGTGAGTTTGGGGACCATGTTCTGAATAGCTTGGACTTGTTACCCGTGAAACTTAAGACAGAATGTCCTCACACTGACAGAATGAAGCAGACACAACACTGTTACTGTCCTGTGTCTGTTAGCCTTTTCCATGATTAATGTAGAGCATACAGCTTTACACGTTTACTGCACACTAAAAGACTATGGGCAAGTTTGTAATAACGAACAGCGTAACTAACGAGTGAAATACTTACGATTCTGTCAGGGTCATCAAAGTCTTTTCTCCAGGTCTCTCTTGTTTCTGCTAGTGGTGTGTCATACTTAACTGGGAACCCAGATAAATGTGTCCTTTTGAAGGCTCTACGTTACATTTTGAAGGACTTCTAATTCTGACAAATCAGTGACCAAAACCACAAGTATCAGTTTAACGCAAGTTTCTTCAGTCAGTATTGTAATAAGTGATAGCTTATCTCTCTCTCTGGAGATTACTGCTTAAGGGAAGCTTAATATCCTTCTGAAATGTACCCTCCATACCACCTCTGTCTATGTCACTTTTACATCTACTAAACTTCCTGTTATCTGGACAAAGACCTGGCTCATGTCTGTGTTTGTCTTTTTGTTTGCTTTGTTCATTTGGCAATTGTGGTGAATTACATCTTTTTTCCTCAGTTTTTTGTTTCCCAAACGCCTTTTTTTGTTTCCACACTACTGTACTTGTGCTGACTAATTGAGGAACCTGCTCTAATGTGATTTTTCTTATTTTGTTTGCCTGGTCCAGCACGCTGTAGCACTCAGTTGTAACATCCAACTGAAGTAGTTGTCCTCTTTTCTTAAGATCCTAAAAATAAGGTTTGTTGCTAAAGTGTTTAATTAAGCTGCAGTAGTCAGTAATCAGGTGACTATTGTACATGGTTGAAATGGAGATGTTTCTCATGCAGTTGCACAAATTGACCACGCTAGCTGTTCATACAGATGACCCACCACATTGCATTGTGCAGATTTGCTGATTTTTAAGGCTTATCCACCAACAACCTACACTAGATGATCCAGTGACCATGTGAATGCAGCTCTTTAGAGGATGTCTGTCACTCAAAGGCACCAGGTCATCTATATGAATGCAGGGTAAACTACAGGATAAACTACAGGATACTGGGAGTAACTACAGGATACTGTTACTATTAACAATACTGAAGATATTTTCTGTGCAGAGTTGATTTGAAATTTATATCTTGCATGAGTAGGAATGTATACTTTTTGTTACTTTGTCTAACACAAGGACACATGCATACAAAAGTTCCCTACCATTCCTTTAATGTTGTATTTTCTAGTTTTCTTTTATATATAAATATATACAGTATATTAAGTAAAAGTTGGCTTCTTCATGCTACACTTTTGATGGTATAATGTATTTTTATCTGTTAGGAGTACATGCAATTTGGAAAAAAAAAAGTCTTGGAATGTTTTTAAATTTTGAGTTTTGCATTAAATTATATCATTAGAAGGGCAGGTTTCGTTGGTTATGAAGACTCTGAAGTTGGGATGTCCAAATGGATGTGTGTGTATCCAGCTGTTAACAGCAGCTCAAGTGAAGCAGCCCATTGTCTCCCAAAGGATTTCCCCCCCTGGCAAACTGTAGTGCAGATCTTGCTGGATTTTGCTTGTATCATTCAATGTACTCTTAATGCTCTTCATTTGAAGGTACTGTCTGATTCCTTCACTATGTATTTTCTGACTGTATGATGTAATATAATGTTTCAAGAATAAATGACTGAAGAGAATGACCAATAGTTTGCCAAGTTCCCTTTAAATCATCCAGGAGAATAAGGAGAAACTTGGGCTGCTGTAGTTTTCTTTTGTGTGTGAAGATGGTGTACCAATAAATTCCTGCTTCTGAATAATCACTTATCCTTTCAATTGTCCGGTTTTCATTGCAGACCTGACAAGTAATTTATGTAATCTCTGTTACGTTACAGTGAATTGTATGAAGGACCCCTCAAAGTGTGACATCTTGCAATATGCGTGTGTTTTTGTTTGGGGTGTGTGCGTATATATATGAGAACAGGAGAGGACCAAATTGTTTCCTGTTATTAGTTCCTATTAATCAAGTCATGTTTGAGGTTCTCCTCAATGTTGAGATTTGGTTGTAGGGAGTTGCCCCTGTGATCAAAAGGTCTTGGGTTTGAATCCCAGGACTCTTAGTGGCACCATTGAGATTCCCTTGAGCAAGTTACTGTCCCCACACACTACTACACAGATGCTGTGTTCCTGGCTGCCCACTGCTTTACTTGGTGAATGGGTTAAATGCAGACGAAGAATTTCAAACTGTTCACACTGCGTGCTGTGGTGTGTTCACGTATGACACATGGACACCCAACTACGCTTATACCTGTACTTCACGAACTTGGCAAGTAACTGGACTGATAAGTTGGAAGAGGTGTGTTTTGGTGCAATGGAAAACACTCAAACGTGGAGGGCTCTGGATCTCAAAGAGTAGGGTTGGAAAACACTGTCTTAATTATAAGCTGAATATTTGTTGTTTTTTTAACTCTTTTCAGCTAAATTCATCACAAAACGTGAGCACAAAATAAGTCCCCACATAGATAAAGTGCATTATAACATACTTATTAACCTTATTATATACACTACATGGACAAAAGTATTGGAACACATCTGGGACACATTTAGGCTAGGCCCCCTTTTTCCCCAGTGAATGGTATTCTTATTGCTTCAGCCTCCCAAGACATTTTGAACATGCTTCCAAGTTTGGGGAAAGCCCTTTTCTATTCCAGCGTGACTGTGTCCCAGTGCACAAAGCAAGTTCCATAAAGACATGTTTGGATGAGTTCAGTGTGGATGAACTTGACTGGCCCACACAGAGCCCTGACCTCAACGCCATCCAACACCTTTGGGATGAACTGGAATGAAGATTGCGAGCCAGGCCTTCTCGTTCAACATCAGTGCCTGACCTAATAAATACTCTACAGAATGAATGGGCACAATTTTCCACATAAACTCCAAAAGTAGAAAGTCTTCCAAGTAGAACTGTTAGCTATAGCTGCAAATGGGGGACCAACTCCATATTAAAGTCTATGTATTTGAATGTAATGTCATTAAAGTTGGTGTAATGGTCAGACGACCCGATACTTCAATATAGTGTATGCAGGTTAAATTAGGAACGGTTATTTTCAAAAGTAAAAAAGATTCGATTCATTTCAGCTGGTTCGACCAATTCGTGGCGCAGAATCGGTTCATCGATTCGGACGTTGCTTGGAGCGAGTTTAATCTCGTTGGGTGGTTCCTCAGCTAGCTGCTTCGTTGGACGGGGCTTTTTTTTTCTCGATTTTGGCTGCTTTAACAGTTTTGGTTCATACACCTGCAAGTTTGTGGAAGTTCAGGGAACAAGCCTGAGTCAAAGACACAAGCAGACAATCGCTCTAATGGTCCAAAACATCTCCAAAATCTTCAGGAGGAGCTGCTAGCTAGCTGCTCTCTGCTAGCCCCGGACTGTGAGTTGACTTGTGTTTTGTTTGTAGCTGTTTAGCACTAGTTGGAGTTTGTTGTGTAATTTGGATGGAAGGATACATATCAAACAGTTTATACTAGTAAACAGACTTATAGCTGGCATAATAGACTAAAATGAATTAAATAGACGGCTAACGCTGCTAGCCTACTTTCCCCCCAAAGTTGGAGCTGAAGCCCAGTGGTCTCTCTGGCTCTGGAAGGGGCTCTGGCTGGACCATGGCTCAGCATGGACAACATCATGTTGCCAGTTCTCAGAAAGCCTTAATGCTGGAGCTGAAAAGCCTCCAGGACGAGCCTGTCGAGGGCTTCAAAATAACTCTGGTGGACGAGTCCGACTTGTACAACTGGGAGGTGGCGATTTTTGGACCCCCAAACACACACTATGAAGGTGGTTATTTTAAGGTGAGTTGGATCTCCTTGACTTTGCTTGTTACTCTTTAGACAGCTTGGCTGCAGTGGAGAAAAGTATTGGGACGCCTGACTATTCCACCGACACTGACTTTAATTACATTGCATTTAAGTACTTCAAGTTTAATATGGAGTTGGTCCCCCCTTTGCAGCTATAACATCTTCCACTCTTCTTGGAAGGCTTTCCACACGATTTTGTAGTTTCTGTGGGAACTTGTACCCGTTCAGTCTGTGGAGCATTTGTGAGGCCAGGCACTGATGCTGGACGAGGAGTCTGGCCCGTTACAGTTAATCCCAAAGGTGTTGAATGGGGTTGAGGTCAGGGCTCTGTGCGGGCCCATCAAGTTCTTCCGCACCGAACTCATCCAGCCATGTCTTTATGGGAATTACTTTGTACACTGGGGGACAGTCATGCTGGAATAGAAAAGGGTCTTCCACCCAAGTTGGAAGCATCGTGTCTCGGTATGATGAAGCATTAAGATTACTTACGCTGGAAGTAAGGGGGCTCCTGAAATCAATAAGTAAGAGGTTTGTCCCAATACTGTTGTCCATATGTCTTTTCCGTATATCTCTGTTTTTTCGCCACTGTGTGGGATGTTGATCAGGGACAGATCTCTGGAATAAAGCCATGCTGAAATGACAGGGCTAATCACCCCCATGACTTACAAAGCATCAGCTTACATTGTTCACTTTCATTAACTTGCTGAACGAATCCCTGCTCTGCTGCTTCCTCTTTATGTTCTGTTGCTCTGCCTCTGCCCCACTCAGTGACTTCCCTTTCCTTCATTGTTCTCTACTGCTGTTGTCTTCCTTTCCTTGTTTGGTAAATGTTTTATCAATAAATGTAGACTTTAAACTGCAAAAAAGGACACCAAATGAGATCCACAATCCAATACCGGTCTTATTTCAGACTGTACAGCAAACATGTTGTTGGTTAATTATCTATTAACCATTTCAGGGCCCTGACCTTATCAACTGATCAGTCATTGATTTTCATCCGATGAAGGTGGGCTTATCGATTCTTGAGCTTAGTTCAGACAGGTGCTCAGCCGTTCATCTTTTCTTTTGTTGTCACTGTATTGTATTTTATTTTTTATAAGACCAAAAGTGTAGACCAGGGGTTCATGCCAGGACACATATAGAGGTAATGTTTGAGACCACCAAATATTTTACAAAGTGAACTGAGACATGAACTCTTTGAGTAGTTTAGCTTTTAGTCCACTTTTACTCAATATATTGTCCTATGATAAACACTATTAAGTATTTGGTGAAATTGTGGAATAGAAAAACAAGATATTAGTTATATATTTGGATTTAATCCATTAAGGTGCTCCCTTCATTATGGACAACTTAAATTCCGATCATTAATATATAGTGGGGCATTAGATGTCATTTAAATTTGTTCTGATCCATGCCGTCAGCAAGCTTTAGTAGGTTAGTACCGTGCTCTTATCTCTGCTGTTTGGGTGATTACTGGTGCTTCACCAGGAAATAACCAGTTGCAGGTGACAAAGAGTTGCTCATAGCTTGCAGTAAATAAAAAAAAAAATAGGCTCAAAGCTTTGAGCGCGACCGCTGCATGACTTATGTCGTTTGCGTATGACTCTCTGTAACCACACGTTTGACTGTGAATGCTGCATGTAGCAGATATGAAAGGCCTCACTGAGAACACAGCAGAGCTCTGGAAACGGCACCAGTGCAGAAATGGAGGAGTTTCCTCCTTAGATCTAAAACGCACTTTGTTTAGCTCTGCTTACTCGGAAAAACACACAATCTGCACTGATTTTCTCGCAACACAAGTTTGAAAAATAGCTGGTAAAGGCAACCAGTTTTTGAAATGGATGTTAATGGATGTTAAGGAGTAAGTTAAAAAAAAAAAAAGAAAGAAAATTAAAATTATCCCTTTGTAAATGGTTAGAAAGAGCTGGCTAACTTGAAAGCTGAAAACGCTGGTGTTAGTAGCATATGTGCTAACAGCTAGAGAATGAGTGTTTGTTTTTTGGGGTTTTTTACATTTTGCTTGACTCTGCACATAATTCTGGGTAACAAGGTGAGTGGGTATGTGAGTATTAATCACCTTGAGATATGTTGAGCTAATAAAGTAATAAATTGTATGTTTTAGGCCTAGCTGGAGAAGTATAATTTTATAAAATTAAATAATTTTCAGTGGATTAATTCATGACATGGCATGCATATGTGTACATGTATTTGTATGTGTACATGTATCAGCACAATGTACACTACTCCCAAGAAGTTAGGGATATTGTTATTTACATGAGTGCTTTTCCTATTTGCTCTGAATTTTAATGAAATAAGTAAAAGTT
>JBBPCX010000038.1:11870451-11880482 GCA_037974365.1 Hydrocynus forskahlii
TCTTCCTGTAGAGGAGGAAGGATTTTTATTATGACATGAATCTGATGAAAAGAATCAACTCTAAAAAGATGAATGTAAATATATATCCTATATTTATATACATAATGTTTATAATATCAAGACATATTTTACATATATGTCTGTAAATTATGCTTCTAATTACATAGTTATCTTCTTTAACTAACATTGCAAAAAGATGGTAACTTCTGAGGGTTAAGTCACACAAAATAAGGGGATCTTTGTGTTTTTTTCTCTCACTGAATGACTGGCGTTATTCAGGCAGGTGTTGTTAACAGGCTTCGACTGTGAAAGAAAACCCAGGAGGAATAGCTCTGAGGCTGGTGCATGATGGAATTGGACTGACCTTCTGTTTCTTTGGGCATAGTTTCTCAACGATTGAAGGATGTGGTCACAGTGGGTCAAACTATAAGTTTCTTTTCCATAATTTGTCAGTTTGATACTTTTACTTCTTTCTCCACTCTTCCTCCAACTCAATTCATGATTTTTCACAAGAAGGGACAATTAACCGCTTAGAAATCTGTAAGCTGTTAGTGTTTTTGGAGAACATGATGCATTTAGAGCATACTTGCAGTAGAACAACTGATGTTCCTACATCTGATACATTCAGAGATGTAGTTACAGGGTCCATGTCTCGGAAGCTGAATTTTAAATGAAATAATTTGAGGTAGTATGTAAATATTAGTTTTAAAATGTCCCATTCAGTCTGCAGCCTATGCCTTCCATGAATGGAAACAAAACTGTGAAACAGCTCATTTTAAATTCCTTGTTTTTGTGATGTCACACTAACACTTTTAGATATATGCTCATTCTGCTAACTGCAGTTTAGCACCATCTATTTACAGTGAGATTATAAGGAATGCTATAACCTGGACACACCAATATAAACTGCCTGTTTAGAATCAGAATCAGACTCAGAAAACTGCATTGATTCTAGAGGAGATTGCTCACGTTAACAATAGAAACTATAATATAATATAATAAAAAGTCAAAATAACTCTACTAACTACTGTTGTTATATACTATATTGTTATATACACAAAAGGCTGAGATCAGTAAGAGGCGGATATAATACTACAGATAAATAAACAAAATACTTGCTGAAGACAAATAGTTGTTTGCTGAGTCTGTTATTTCTAACAAAAGTAGTGATATCACAGATAAGACTATTGCACATAATAATAATAATAAAGATATTGCACATAGTAATGATTTAGCACAAAATAAGAAATTGCACAGAAATTGAGTAGCAACGGGTTGTTGCACACATGATTGCGTGGATGTGTGACGGGGTCTGAAGTCTGAGGGCAGTGGGGAGGAAGGACTTGTTGCGGCATTCAGTGGAGTGCTTTACGCCTGTGATTCTATGGCTTTAAGTCTAATATATGAAGAAAGATTGGAGAAAAACATGTTTCCAGTACTCCACTGGTTGTGTGCTTTACACATCTGCAGCTGAATAATACAAGAAAACAATTATATGACCTCTTTAAGTACAGGTTACTCTGTTGTTATTTTGTACTGATTGCACAGACATGAGATTGACTGTGCACATAACAAATAGTAGCATCTCTATGGACTGTATTATTTATTTGGGGTCACTTGGTTGCCATCATTAGGCATCAGTCCAGTATTCATGGTTTAAGTGGCACAGTTATTGTGACGGAGGAAAAATAAAGAAGGGCTGGAGTTGTGCCATTAAAATGTAATCAATGTGCCAATCCTGAAATAGTTAAATATGACATTTCAGAAGGCCAGAGGGGCAAGACTCCGTGGTGGCAGCGGGGAAATGGGAGGCAGTTTGGATATGCAGAAGCTCTGCTTTCCTTTTTTATTCTATGGGCTCATTTAGGAGAAGTGCACCTGCACTACTTTTGACAGCTCGCTGTTCCATGCGCTGTGTCTCGGTGTCTCACCGTTGCATTTCCCGGCGCAATCTGCTGGAATCCTGTACTTGACAAGACTTTTGGCAGGTCTGACTAGAGCCTGTTTCAGAATCTGAGAAGAATACAGTATTCAAATGTACGAATCTTTCCAAATGAATGCACTCAAATTGCAATCCAGTCTTTTCAGTCTCCTCTCCCTCCTCCACTCATCCAGAAACAGAGACATTGTTTGTGGTCCAGATTAATCAGCATCGATAAAATGTTGGGGATTAATGGGATACCTCGCTGTCACTATGGAGACGGGGCTGATGCGGACACCTGTGAATTAACATCAGGCTGCGACGGGCGAAGCTTTAATTAGAGTCAGAGAGGAGAGGGAGAGAAAAAGACGAGCATAATGCACAGCGTAATCCAGTTCAGCATCCTTTTAATGCACTGCTTCCATAAAATCAAAGAGAATTAGCTCACAATCGAACAGGTGTCTGAGGGGCGAGAGCAAGAGGCCATGTCTGCTTTGCCTTTTCAACAAAACTCACACCGTCTAGACTTCACCCACCTCTTAACAAGCGTCTTTTGTCTTTGGTGCTGTAAGATTAATGGAGATGGGAAAGCAGTCTGCGTCTGACCTTTCTTCGTCCTTCTATTGGCAATTTTTTAACTTAAAAAAAAAAAACCCTGGCTATCTGAAAGTTTTGTTCTCACTGAACTTCCAGGGGTAGATTAACACAACAATAATCTGTATTTTACATTTGTCAAAGTCAAGTCAAAGTCAAAGTAAACGTTGTCATCTCAGTTATATACATCTACATACATAAAACCAGTGAGATGAGATGGTGTGGCTCCAAAAACAGCACGTAGAAAACACACATATTAATAAACTATAACTATAAACTCTTAATTAGTGGTGCAAATGTGCAATTTGGTACTAGGGTAATTTTTTAACATGCACAAATTGTGCAAATGTTGCATCAGCAAGTGCAAAGCAAACAATGTTGGAATGTAATTGTGTGCTTTATATGTTCAGATGATCAGATGATAAATATCCAGTCAGTCTAGGAAAATAGACTGTCTGTGTATTTATATTTATATTGTATAGTCATATGTATATTTATACTGACGGTCTCACTAACTCTGAGACAGCATTCAAGAACAAATGTAACATGGATGTGTTTTGTGCATATATTTTGTGCATGAAAATTGATTATTTGAAGTTCAGTGAATTCATTTTGAAGTCACTCCTGTTACTTTCTTTTTTTAAGGGCCCATGTCAAGGAAAACCCATTCCTCTTGCTTTTTTAAAGAAAAGAGTTTGTTGAGTATGTAAACACTTAAGCATACCATTCACTCCCCATTCTGTACAGTCTTTATAAGCAAAGACCCGTGTTGAATTCCTTGTTTCTACAATGTGATGATGATGATGATGAAATTTACATTTACATAAATCCACCTATTTAGCCTACATAAGTTTTGTCCACCCACTCACACTAAATATATAACAAATGTTTTGTGACTGATGCAATACAGGACATTCAATTAGAACACAGCTCATTAACACAGCTCATACTTTCCACTCAAAAACAAGACATTTACAACTAAAGCGTTACAATTTTTGACAACAAATACAACTGAAATGCATGCTACAGAAAAAGTATGTACAAAAACGTGCTGTTATACAGCTCTTTAATGAGTGAAGGCATTTTGGGCATATGTAAAGGGACATCATGGCATATGCTGTCAACAGTCAAAATGACCAAGAGGTATTTGTATCTTTTTTTCATCCCATCATTTTACACCATTTTCTTTATAATCAAAGGTCCCAATGACCCTTAATCAAAACGAGCAATCTGCAAATCAAATGACATACAAATGATAGCATAAAAGTAACAAAATCAACCCATATTTTTGGCTGTAAGTGTTTATAAAAACTGAAAGAAAGCTAATATATGAAAGCATAAGGTGCAGCTCTACATAAGCAAGAGAAAGGATGAGCAGCAGAAAGCTCAGCAGAGGGGAGCTGTTTGTTTTCTTGTGCAATTATTCCTCCAGTGTGTCTGCTCTGCCTGCTCAGAATGTAGCTGAGGGAAGAGTGTGTATGTGTGTGTTTGTTTTTCTAGGCTAACCTACAGGATTCCCAAATGCCACATGTTGAAACGTGCTTCGCTTTTTAAAGCAAACATGAACTTTTTTAAAGCAAAATATTAAAAATGAGGGGTGCTCAAGACTTTTGTACTTTTAATCATTCTTTCAGCATAAACCACACACATACACACATACACGGATTTGTTTGTACAGCATGTGAGGTTATACCTATTTGCCATTTCTATATGAATATATAGAACATTCTATATGTGTGTGTGTGTGTGTGTGTGTGTGTAGAACCACACATCCTGACATTGAATACAAACAAATTTGTGTATGTGTGTATGTAGACATTACAGTGTGTGTGTGTGTGTGTGTGTGTGTGTGGTCTATGCTGAAAGAATGATTAACACAACAAAGGAAGCCCTGATTGAGAGGAGCATTTGATATGTCCTCTAGGTGAGCATTCATGGCACCTCTTTGGACACACAAATCATTTGCTACACCCGACTCATGACCCACTTATGAGATTGAGCAGTATTTATAGCAGATGAAAGGAACAAAAACATAGAAAGAGAATAATGAACGTTGTCTGCCTCCCAGTGCCAGCTAGTTGCTGCATCAAATGGTGAGCGTCTCTTTTTGCCTGAAGCCACAGGTGTGTTCCTCATCACTAGATCAGAGACTGTCTGCGTCTAGGCCTCAGGTTATAATGATGATGTTTTGCGGAGGGGCGTCTTCTTATCGAAAGCATGCAGTGTTTCATAAGACAAAGAAAAGTGATGCTGTTTACAGAAAATGGGAAATGCCTTTTCCATATGAAGAATATTATATTGAATATATAGTGATTTCATTAACTACTGATTTTATTACGTTATTTTAGGTGTTTTTTTACTTTATCTTAGGTGATTTTATTATTTTATTTTAGAAATCACATTCAATTCTTGGTAGATTTATGGCTAATTAAGCTAACATTCATCATACCCTCACACATAAGCTTTATAACTGAGTGTTGCGGGAGTTTCCTTTAGTTTTGTGCTGGAGCTGCGAGGCTAATGCAGCTTAGTAATGGAAGTAATGCAAGTTCTATCCCATTTAGTTAGCATTAAGCAACCTGTTCACCCAAATCAGCACACATTTAACACATAACACACCATCTGAAATAGACTTGTTCCTGCTGTTTTGGGTGGTGTAGGTCATACTAGCCAGGGTTCTATTGTAGATGTGCACAAAATAGAAGCAATTTTAGTAAAATGTTATTTTAGTTATGTAATGTGATTAATGCTGGGTTTTCCTTTCTCACTATTGTCATCAAACAAGACAACTGATCTGCAAGATCTTTTCAGTTCTGGCACAGTTATTTCGATCCACCACAGTAGCCATGGTGGCGGTGCGTCATGCACACAAAAATGATTCCTTATATCCGGCAGTGGCCACATATCCGGGATTTTTGGGATTTAAGTGACTGGAGTGACTTTACAGAGGTCGTGTGAACTTCTGAATGACTCACCCAATATGTCATGAGTTGAATGCAACAGGACCCCTCGTGATGCTGCTGTCAGTTTAAAGAGACGCAGTTCATAGTCATTCGCTATTTTTGAATGTCATTCGACTTAATGTTGTGTCCTTTATAGGTTTCCATTTAATTTTAGCTAAATATTACTTTGTCTGAAATTCTGTCAGGATCTGCCCGAACTGTCCGCCCAGTGTTGCGTGGTGGATTAACCCAATCGCGGACTGTACACCAGAGAGCTGGTAAACCACGCTGGTTACTCAGATAATGCTCTAATAATAGAGTAAGGATTCCCACCAGGAATCCACGTTCACATACACACAACACAGTGACACCAAGAAAAGACCCAGAGTACTCACAGAACCTGGTAAGATCGTCAGGGTTGGAGTTGGGCAGTGACTCAATGACTGAGCACTAGTTGTTTACCAAATCCAAGTTTAAATCCCTGTGACGCGCTCATTTTCGGTGCCTCTTGCGCACCATGTCACTGGTGTGTGTGTGACAAATTCATCACATTGTCAGAAAAACGACCTAAAGCGGGCACAAAAATGTAACAATATATTCATTTTTTCCTGAAATTCACTTTCTATCACTCACTTTTAACGAAATCCAGGCGTCATTGTTGCTACGATGATGTTTAAAGTCAGTTGTTAAGATAATATTAACAAGTCCATTTGAGATGATCTAACAACTCAGTGTAGTGTGTATGTCCGTTAGGCTTCCACTGTGCTAATCTGGTGGGTGTAGCAATGTTAGCCTTGTAGCTCCAGTGTAAAACTAAAGAAGTAAACCTCAGGCATGATTTGAGCTAATGGGAAATCAGGGGCTAATCCTCATTATTAGCTGTTCTATACACTTGAATGCAGTGTGGTAAAGAAGGGAGTGCAGCTTTCTGAGACGTTTCCTAGTCTTTGTCTGTTTCTTTCTCTGCGTGTATAAAGCCATCTCTTTAGAAAAGTCTGTTTCCCCAGCGCTCAGACAGATGATATGTGTGTGGCTCTGAATAATCTGCCGCCTGGATCAAACAAAGGCAAGCCAGCAGCTTTGCTGTGTAAATCGCTGTGGGACTGACGCTCGGCCCAAGCTGTCACTGCTGCCACCGTGCACCTCTCGCGCCGCCATTTCAGCAGAAGATAAATTAGTGATACAAGCTGAGCTGATGCATTAGCTTACCCCAAGAGTCTTGCTTGGTTAAAGTCCCTTTTTAGCTCCTGTCGACATAGCTCAGGAAAGCAAGATTTCATCTTATCCCCATGTCTCCTTTGTTACTGATCAGTCATTTGGAACCTGTGATGGGTTTGGGAAGTGAAACAAATATCAGGAAAGTAAAGTGTTATGAACACAGGGCTCTGAAGACGTGAGGTCATTAGTATCAGGATGAGTGAACTGTCAATGGGAAAAATGAACGGCTTTTTGGAAAATCACTCCTGTTATGCTCTGTGGTTAACTGAGTTAACTGACAAATCCTAAAGCTAAAACATTTTGTCCAACATGCATTTTACCCATTTCTTTATGACTGTGTCATTTCCAACCTGATTTTGCAACTTTTCGAGCAGCCATCACAACATAGAAGCTATTCAAAAACGTGCTGTGATCGAGCCCGGTCTCACGAGTTTTCGTGCAGCCATCATGAAATACAATTTTATCAAAAGATGTGCTGCAATCACGATTTAGGGGATTTTTTTGTCCTAGGACAACGCTTCACTTTTTCGTGCTAAGACAACACTTCACTACACTATGTAGTTTAATGCGCACTGCGTAACACCGCCAGTATCAACGCTAACTGGTGACTAATGGACAGTAGGAGAGAAATAATGAGTTGATTCCTTATCGTTTTTGTTTGCTAAGCGGTTAAAAAGGCCTAAAGTGTGATCGCACAACCCAATCTTACAACTTTTCGTGCAGCCATCACTAAATAGGGTTTAATCAAAATACATGCTGCAATGATTTAGGGCTTTTTTTCGTGCTAGGACAACGCTTCACTACCCTATGTATTTCAATGCGCAGTGCGTAACACCGCCAGTATCTGCACTAACTGGTGACTGTTACAGTTAGGTTTAGGGTTAGGTTTAGGGTTAGGGTTAGTGTTAGGGTTCGGGACTTTCCCCGTCTCACGGCATTTCAGCCTGTTTCAACCGCTTTACAAACAAAAACGATAAGGAATCAACTCATTATTTCTCTCCTACTTTCCCTCAGTCACCAGTTACCGCTGATACTGGTGGTGTTACGCAGTGCGCATTAAAATACATAGTGTAGTGAAGTGTTGTCCTAGCACGAAAAAGTGAAACGTTGTCCTAGCACGGAAAAAATGCCTAAAGCATGATCGCAGCACGTATTTTGATTAGATTGTATATCGTGATGGCTTTACGAAAACTCGTGAGACCGGGCTCCTCATTTCACAATGTTATTATGTGGTCACACTGGAATTTTACAGTGTCTAATCCACCACACCTCTGAAATATAGCAGATAAACGTTCAGGGCATTCTGGGAGATACAGGTCAGGATTCTTATTAGAGAAGTTAAAAAGTTGAATTCTATATACATATATATACAGTTCTGTGTAAAAGTCTTAAGCACCTATGCAAATTCTTTAAAGCCATTATTACTCTGTGTGATAAAGTATGTTATTGCTAGCAAAGTTAACTTTAGAATAAATGCAAAAAACAAGAAAGCAGTAAAAAGTATCAAGATTTGTGTTGTTTGTAAAACAGTAGTTGATATTTTGTGAGCTGGTGAGGTGAACAGTTCCGGATTTCTCCTTGGTTCGTCCTGCCGCTGTTTGGATTTGTAAAATTCCATCAGCAGCTCCTGATTTAGTTTAATGAATGACTAATTGAGTCAAACAAGGTTTATGATGGAAACTACAGTAATACTGGACATCCACAAGAACACACTGATATACTGAACATAAAATCATTATTTACTGTATAATGGCATTTGTATTTAATATTTTTAGTTTTATTTAGAAGATTTAGTAATATTATTGTAAAAAAACACATCTTATGTAAAACAGTTTTTAAATATTATTTTCAGAAGTGCCTTAGACTATTGCAAGCTTTGTCAAAGGAGGTGCTCAAGTGCTTCTGACAGCACTGGGCTACAAACCCCCAGGTGCTCAAATCTGCAGTTGAAGTAATGTGTAGTTTTGGTAGTGCTCTTACTTTCAATGCAGGGTAAACATCTTGCATATACCATGTTCACTATCTGCCATTTTTCACCTCTTAGAACAACAGTGAAAACAACGGAAGTATGAAATAACACATATTTGCAGTGACAAAAATGTGTTTATTTTAGATTCTTAAAGGGATCATCACCAGACATTTGGCTGCTATGTTGTAGCCCATAGACTGTAGTACAGCATCAGACGTCTGTTGTTATGAAGCAGTTATGAAGCCCTGTAGTGTCTCTGCATTACCATCCCCCTTTCCCTGCATTACTCTTTTATTGCCTTCATAGCTTCTAAAGTAATTCTTCCAATCAAACTGTCCTTGCTTGTTTGTTTTTCCCCTCTAAAATCCTCTTCCCTTATCATTGCTTTCCCTTGTGTTAGCTGTAATCTTACTCCCAAATCTCCTGGCCAGCATTAGCAACTTTGGAGCAGATATGAGAGGATTAGCTTTATTTGGTCTCTGTTCTTCCGGCAGCCGGTGATCCCCACTGACACTCCTATTGATTTCCATTTCATCAGGGCCAGACTTTCTGTGACGTCCTAACAGCCAATGATGGTTTAGATTTTCAATATGCTCATAAGAAAAGGCCTGGTCTGGCTGAGGTTGAGATGTTTCTGGGGTAAATGTGAGGGCCGGTTGTTTTTTACTGTATAACTGTTCTCTCAGGAGGTGAAGTTTCTCATGTTCTTCACACAGATCCTGTCTGATCCGAGCTCACCTCCTCACTTTTCACTCTAAATCTCTCCATTTCTCTCAGAAACTGGCTTCTGGCTGTTTTTGCTCACTGTTTTCTCGCTTTCTTCTCCCCTCTGTCCTTTACCTCTTTCTCTCAACTTGGGCTTTCTTTTCTTTCCTTTCCTTTTCCTTTCTTTTTCTTTCCTTGTTGCATTCAGATTTTTTTCTATTTATTTAATTGATCCATTCTTTTTAAAACTCTTGCTTTCCTTTCATTTATTCTTTCTGTTGTCTTTCGATGCCTTTTTTCTCTTTTTCTCTTTCCTTTTTTGTTTAATTTTTTCTATCATCCATCTATCATGTTTTTATTTTTTTCTTTCATCCCTTTTTGTCTTTCTTCGTTTCTGCATTTCTTTCTTTTTCATTGTTTCTTTTTTCTTTCTTTCTTTCTTTTCTCTTTTTCCTTTGTTCAATTTTATGTTTCATTTCTTCTATTTTGTTATTCTCTCTTTCTTTCTGTAATTAGTTTTTCTGTAATTAGTTTTCTTTCTTTTTCTTGTTTCATGTCTTCCATTTTGTCCTTCTTTCTATTTTCTTTGTTTCTTTGTTTCTTTCTTTAATTGTTTCTGTTTTTTGTCTTGGTTTCATTTCTTCCATTGTGATGTTCTTTCTTTCTTTCTTTCTTTCTTTCT
>JBBPCX010000038.1:11889814-11913506 GCA_037974365.1 Hydrocynus forskahlii
ATAAAGCTGCTTGATGTGGACGACTGGAGAAGCGCAGTGATGGGAAGTTGAGACGAGGTGGATCTTTTCAGCGTCTTTATCTTCGCAACATGTTTTTTCCCAGTTGTATGGCTCGTAAGTGCACGCTCTCCCATACTGGAGAAAAGTATGACTGATTCACATACTTTCCATTTTGCTCTTCTCTCATCATTACTTTGGGTGAGCCAGTCCTTAAATTCTTCATTTTCAAGACAAATATCTTGAAATTTACACTTGCCTGGCGTGTTTCGTAAGTTAGCGAGTGTAAGGACATATGTCGACACAGACTTTGCAAAGATTTGCATTCTAGAATGTTGCACATTTTTAGAGTGGGAGAGGTTCTGAGCAAAACAAAAACACTCACTGGGGACAAAGATGCGTAAATACACATCAGGTTTTGGCTACTGCACTATATGCTATTAACAAAATTCCCTGATACAGTCAATCCAAACTTTTGACCAGTAGTGTATGCGCTTTGAAGATAAAATGGTCACACCTTGAGATAGATGACTGCATGAGTGCCCACACCCTCCATAGAGTACAGGTTCAGGTCTCCCTGGAAGTACCGTGCATACAGCCTTGAGATCGGCAAGCCATAACCAAAACCAGCCTGTGGGATATGGAGAATGTTACAACCTCCACACACAGACACACACACACGCACACACCCACTCATAGCACTGTATTGTTTGATGTGTGCTTACCAGAGGTGCAGCTCTATGAGAGGAACTAAGTCTTGGTGTGGGAGCTGTGGAGTACATGTAATTGAAGAGGCGGTCAATCTTTCTTAAGGGAACACCACCTCCCTGGTCACTAATCTAAAAGGCACACAGAAAGAGTATACAATAGAACATCAGTAGAATATAGTCTATGAGGAACAGGTAACTCTTAACGGGAATGTAGTATTCAGATAATATTCAGTTACTGATATTATGCCTTATTATCACATAACTTCTGTGAAGGAACTACTATAGAGCTATGGCTGTCACAATTACCTGTTTAAAAGGGATTACTAAAAAAAAAACAATAATATAGTACATTGCTGTTAAACTGGAATAGTTATCAAATTGTAATTTGAATGATAAACATAGCATTCGGCGTACATTCTCCACAAATTGGGCACTACATATGGCATTAGCAAACTGTGTAGTTTCCAGGGGTTTGGAGGGACACAGCACTGCGAAACAGTGACTTCACCCCACATTAAATGTTTACTGCCTGCTCCACCCAGCATCTCTGAACTGTTAAGGCTGTAGCCATGTGCAAATCGCAGAGGGATGGTAAAAAACACTGTACCAAGAGCTAACAAAGGAGTGAATTCCTCCGTAACACATGGTGAGTTACACTTGTACATTTCATCAAAAGCACGTTAATACTTTTTCATTTACGCACAACATGACTTCATGAAATTTTTTTTACAGAAAACCTATGGATGATGATAAGTACTATTTCTCCTTTTTTGTTATATGTTAGTGCCCTTTTGGAGATTTCTTCTTTGTTTCTTATTCACATAAATTAATATATAAAAAAGCAACAAAACACAATCATACTGAGTGGTTAATTTAATTATTTGATTACTAATATAATCTATAGTGACAAAACTACATGGAATTAATCAGTAAGGTATGTAGACATGAGAGTGTGGTATTCAAATGTGGGCCCACATACAGGCCCTTAAGGGTTAAGGGGTTAAGCATATGATGTTCACACTTAGATTAAGGGATTTGTTGAACATTCTGAAATAGGAGCAGTTACTCTGATGGAGAGATCTTCTTTTCCCAAAGTGACAAGTGCATTCACAGAAGGGATCCCTTCCTGGCTGTTGTCATGAAACTCCACAGTAGCTCGCATAGAGTTCTACAAATAAATTCAGGATTACTCATTAGTACCCCTGTACAAAAAGAAAGCGAGACCAAACCACCTAACCCAAGTGCACTTACCTTAAAGAGCTCAAAGAGCATATGAAACAAATGGGACGGCACATAGACCACCTGGATGGGATGGTTTGGCTTCTTGGCTGGAAAATATTGGATTGTCAGATATTGTTAAATAGTGAGTATGGTTTAGTTGTAGGGTTGTAGAATCTGAAGTCTTTAAAGGATGCTTTGTTATCCTCTGCTGACATGGCAGTTTTTTTGTATGAATAATGTTAGATGTTTTAAACTTACAAAGGATAATGAGTTATAAAGCATACATTAGTATTTAATAAGAGACATCTATGACACAATAATACAGATCTATGCAACAATAAACCATGAGCTAGCTCACTGTTGAATTCCTGGATCTGTAGTTCAGGCGCCATCATGTAATACTGTTCACATAGCATCTTTGCTGTCTCGTAAGCATCTGAAGGAGGAAGAAGACATGCATGCAGCTGAGTAATGTTAAATAAACACCTGCTCTACTTCCACAGGTTTTCAATGACATTTAGTATTGGAAGTTATTATTAACTTCCAATACAAAAATTATGGTCAAATGTAAAATGTACATTTTATTTTTAAGTGTGATTTTGAGAATAAGATTTAAGGACTTGTTCAGAAATACTGATTAATATATAAAATATGTAAAATCCTTCTTGGCCTAGCTCTATTTGTCATTAAGAACTTTTAAAATCATTTGTAAGCAGAAAGGAATTATTTTGTGATTATTTAAATTTGATAATTGTTTTAGTAGATTTTTAGTTAAGGGTAAGCCCATACCTCTCACCACCTCAACCACATTGCAGGCTGGGTCAATACCCCCTATATGTTTGGGATGTGCAGGGTTGATGCCGTCGCTAAAGAGGAGAGCTGCAATAGGACACAGGTAAATAAACAGTGAAATTTAGGACATTACGTTTCAGATCCATCTGATGCCTTTTCAAACCCATCTGACATTAACATTCTACATAATAAACATTATTTTTTGATATATAGTCAAATTTCAAATTTAAGTGCTCTTTACAATGCTTACATACAAAACATTGAATGAAACGCTGGGTACCCACTGTGCTGATTGATGAGCATGCGAAAAGAGATGCGGCTGGTATAAAAGCGATCCAGGAAGTATTGCACATTGCTGCTAATAAAAGGGTCAAAGCCAAACTTCTCCTTGTACTCAATCACTCCCTGGGCCATGGTGGGTACCACATCATTGTGTCTGTTCCGAATCTGGATAAGAATGTCTAGGAAACTGAGAATCAGAAGAAGGATGGAAAGATGATGAGCTCAGCAAAAGAGAAGAAATGTAACATTCAAAGGGGAATTTCACCAATATTTCAACTTTGCATAATTCGGTCAAGGAGCTGTAAACAAAGTCGTTCATTGTGGTCTGATGAGAGACTTACAAATTCAGAATTCTTTACAATGGTGGTGATAGGAACATATAGTTTTACAGTGTTTCCAGTGCAAATGTTGCCATTATATTGTCTACCAAAACTAATTAACCAACATGTACTCTCAGTTTAAAATAGAGTTTAATCTAAAACATGTTACTTTACATCCCAGCAGTGGGATGACAGTTGGCTGAAGACCAGCTGAGCTGCTGCATTCTGAACCAGCTGTAAGGGCCTTACCATGCAAGCTGGAAGACCCATTAGGAGGTCATTGCAGTAACTGGGGCAAGAGATAACCATACTGAGTCAGGCATGGCCTGATTTTCCTGATAAGGCAAAGTGACATAACAGAGACACAGATGCAATATGGGCAGAGACAGATGGAATAAGGTCAGAGGCTGCTCATCAATCATGACACCCAGATAGATAAAAGGTTTGGCTGGGATAACCAGAAGTTCTGTCAGAAGATTTAGCTGTAGTTGGTGATCCTTCATCCATGTGGATTTGTTTGATAAATGCAGCAGGGCTGAGGGAAGGCTTTTTGAGCAGAGGTGTAACATAAGCCTGTTTGAAGCTTGTAATAAATGTTCCAGAGGTAAATGAAGAATTAACCACATGCATGATAGGGGGCATGATAGTTATAGATGGCTTGGTCAAGTGGACATATAGTGGGGCGGTCACAAGTCAGGAGTGAGAGGGGTAAAAGACAGTAATGAGGTGCTTTTGACCTGAGTAGGTATAATGTGACCAGGGTTGGCCCTGTGTAAATTAAAGTATTGGCTACTGATTGCCATCACCTTTTCATTGGCAAAGACCTCTGTTGAGAGGTTTGTGTCTAGTGGAGGAGGTGAGACCAATGTTTTGAGCAATGACAGTATTGTCCATGGTGTAGTAAATTTTGTTGCTGTATAATGCAGCTTTGGCATCAGTAACGCTGAATGTGGAGGACAGGAGTGACTGATAGTTTTAAGGTCAGCTCGGTCCCTGGACTTAGGCCATTTTCTCCCAGGAGCTCAGGTTACTCTATGGGGACCTTTGCCTTATAACACCCTGCTTTCTGCTAAAAGCTGGTGGCCTGGTGGTTAGGGGGTTGCACCTGCAATCAGAATGTTGTGGGTTTCAATTCCATGACTGCCAGTGGCACACACTGTACACTGCTTCACTTGGTGAATAGGTTGAATGCAGAGAAAGAATGTCACAGTGTTCACACTCTTTACTTAAAATACATTTTAGGCAAAAAGGTTCTGTGAGTTAGCTTTAAAAGGTATTGATCTGGCTCCGATCACAACCACTTTTTATTTTTTCTAATTCACTTTCTTTTTTTCTCATCCATGCTGAATGATTTTTGTTACATCTTCATGTAAAGAAATTATGCAGACATTCTGAAAAATCTGTGTAATTCTACTTTGTGTCCACAGCAAAATAATGTTCTTACAAATGTACTAATATATATTGCCATAAATATTTTTACCAAACTTTTTGAAGGCTATGTTAAAATAACATGATTCGATTAAATTCTTAAGTATCATTAAAGTATAAATAATTCTATGTTAACCCAACAAAGTAGACTGTAGCTCATTAGTGTCCAGCCCTAAGGAGAGACTCACTCATTGAGGGTGCGAGGATCCTCTGGTCTCTGGTCCTCAAACTCTAGTAGCTCTTCAAAGCTCTGACTATACCTGAGTGAGCAAATACACAGCAATCTGTGATGTTCTGTGTGTTCTTACACTTTTCATAGTCATCATTAACCTTTACAGAAGTTTGTTCTACAATATGTGAAAAAAAAGACCAGAGAGGTCTAGCCTTTGCTCTACACATGCCTCTGTGAGCTTTGGGCACCCCCCCTCCACCCCTTGACAGATGCCACTGTAATGAGATAATTAATGTTATTCACCTCACCTGTCAGTGTTTTAAATGTTGTGGCTTATCGGTGGATACAACCCTTGCATGATCTACCTTCCAGCATTCCTGACATTGCATGAGTAAAATTCTTTCTTTCCATTTTCTTGGGGAGAATTGTTTTCAGTTCCCACTCATTACAAATTACTCTCCTGTTTTGCACAATACTACTGGCCAAACAGAGGTTGAAGGCTAGCAACATACTTTCTCTGCTACATGTGAAGCAAATCACATTTAAGCTGTGGCTCTTTCAGCATTTTAGGGCTGAATGTACTTCGATGGCTTCTCAATCTAGTCAACCCCAGAGGGTTCGAACACCCATCTTCAAATACTGGTGAACCATGCAATAAACACTAGTCAATATATGGTACTGTCATGCTGAGAGCTGGAATAAAGCAAAATTATGGACCATCTGTGGTTCCCCAAAAATAGATTGGAAAACAGTCACTCATCAAGAGCAAGGCCACATTTGTTCTGGTGGACTCCTGGCCATGGACGGCTCTGGCATCGCCATGAAGCCAACTTTGGTTCGAGAGATTGATGATCAGACCATTTTTGCATGATCCTTCCAAATTAATTTGCTTCTGTACTCACCACATTGTTCACACTTATCACCACCCCGCCCTTATTGAGCCCCGCCCCCTCACCAGCTCTGGACCAATTGGACAGATGGCTGACTGAGCAGGTTGCTAGGAAGTAATGTGACTTCTCTCATGGTATTGGCCAATCGTACGGGCAGTTCTTTCCTCAGGAAGATGTAAGAGGTCTTCTCACATGCATTTTCTCTACCTAGACAAGAACAACAGTGTACAGGGTAATACTTTGCACAAGTGTTAATTTACTTAGTCTATGCATGCCTGTGTGTGCATGTGAACGTGTGTACACATCTTTACTGCAACAATTTGCTTTCCTTGCCAGGAAAGGATGTTATGGTATGAATGATGATATCAGCAAATACTTTTCTATGTTTAGTAGATCCATTGACCAAGATCTTTTAAGGCTGACGAACTGCGGTAAAGTTGGTTTGATATTCAACATTCGTTAGATATTCGTGAATACTTCCTTTTCCACTAATAAACGTCAGTTAGAACACATTCACAGGACAATGAGCAGAAGAAGCAAGGAAACACACCCCAAAACAAAAAGTTTATGACATCAATTGATTATACTGTTTACAGGGTTCCCACCCTAAGTCAGACTTAAAATTCCCTGACTTTTCCATGACTTTCCCTGACCAAAAAGCAGGATTTCCATGAACTCCCGTATAAAGACATGTCCAATATAATGTTTGGATGCTGAGCAGAAAAGGGCATTTAAAGGGGTTATAGAATTCAAATTGCATTTACGTCATTGTTGTTGAATATAGGCAGCTTGGCATGTTGAATCAACCATACCAAAACCTCAACTCCATCTCTGACATCCTCTACATGCATGTTTTATCTAGAAATGGCCATGGTAAAAATGCTATAAAACTGCTTGATGTGGACAACTGGAGAAGTGCAGTGATGGGAAGTTGAGACGAGGTGGATCTTTTCAGCGTCTTTATATAACATGTTTTTTCCCAGTTGTATGGCTCATAAGTGCACGCTCTCCCATACTGGAGAGAAGTATGACCGATTTACATACTTTGCATTTTGCTCTTCTCTCATCATCACTTTGGGTGAGCCAGTCCTTAAATTCTTCATTTTCAAGCCAAATATCTTGAAATTTACACTTGCCTGGCATGTTTGGTAAGTTAGCAAGTGTAAGGACATATGTCGACACAGACTTCGCAAAGATTTTGCGTTCTAGAATGTTGCACATTTTTAGAGTGGGAGAGATTCTGAGCAAAACAAATCACTGGGAACAAATATGCGTAAATACACATCAGGTGTTGGCTACTGCACTATATGCTATTAACAAAATTCCCTGATAATTCCTTGACTTGGCACCCAAATGATCAAATTCCCTGACTTTCCTTGTCTGGAATTGCCTTTACTGAAATTCCCTGATATTCCAGAAATTCCCTGACCAGTGAGATCTAACTGAGATCTATTCACAACCTCAAAAGTGATTGTTCAGTCATATGACAGATAGAAGGAGATTGAAGGAGGTTCAGATAGAAGGATGTTGTATTGAAAGTGTAAAAAAAACAAAAAACAAAAAACAAAAAAACGAACGTGAACTAGTTCATTTCTGAGCAGTGAACTTCGTTCAAAACTTTAAAAAATGAAATATGAACGTGAACTAGTTCATTTTTATTTGAATGAATTGTATTTTGAACTAGTTCCTTTTTCAGTGTGAACTGGCACAACACTGCACACAAGTAGTACTGTTAAAGAGTGAATTGTTTTATTTGTTTACTTATTTTGTTTTGTTGATAACAATGGTTATATTTTCATAATTTTAGGTAGCATTATCTGCAGAATTCTGACATTACAGCAATGTTGTACCATAATTCTTTATAAAAAAGTTTGGAATATCCGGAAAAAGTTCTCTGACGCATTGTTTTTGGGATGACCCAGTGATCCATGTGAGGTTGCATTGTTAGCAGAGTGACATGAGAATTTGGTTGGCACTTGCTCAATTGTTAAAGAAAAAATGTAATTGATTTGGGGATGATGGGGTCTATTTTTTGGACTTAAGAGATCTTTCAAAAACAAGCATTCTCTGTGAGTGACATTAATCACTGTGCTTCAAAGTTATTTCGACACCAGAATGTGATGTGGTTGAAGAGACTGATAGATTTTATTGATCAATTCGGTAGTAAAACAAAGTACCAAAAAAAAAACCAAGACAATATTTCCGAAAACAGGCCTTGTGGTATCTGAGGAATATTAGTCAGTATACATTACACTTTGTTTGACACCATAAGGCGACATGGTTGAAGAAATTAATATATTTTATTGATCAATTCGGCAGTAAAAAAAACTGCAAAAAATAAACAAAGGTAATATTTCCAAAAACATGCCTTGTGGTATTTGAAGAATATTAGTATGTATGTATGAGAGGTAGTTTTGCATCACCATGTCACATGGTTAAAGAGATTAATAGATTTAATTGATCAATTTGCTAGTAAAAATTGTCAAAAAATAAACAAATGTAGTATTTCCAGAAACCTGCCATTTGGTTTGTGAGGAATATTAGTCTGAAGGTATTAGACTTGGTCTGACACCACAAAGTCACATTGTTGAAGAGATTAATAGATTTTATTGATTATTTTTGTAACCTTTTGCGTAGCTTGCAGTAGTTTTGCGACGGTGCCTAACGCAGTATTCGCGAATATCAAACGAATGGCGAATATCAAACCAACTTTACCGCAGTGGTAGACGACTAGGCCTTAAGGACAACACTGTACCTTTGTTGGCACAATTACACTGTTTGTACCTTGGATTATAAAATGTACCTGCAAGTTAAGGCATGACTCAGTTTTGCGTCCTTTTTGATGGCTCCTTACATTCAGAGCTCCAAGACTTCACATGAGTCTTCCCAATACATTAGAACACACTATCTGACAAACATGCTGCATTAATATGCCTTTCACTTTCTCCCGGCAGCCCCCCAGCGTATGACTCACATGTTCGCACCTGTTGATTTCCGTTCCCATGGATAAGAAAACAAGCCCAGAGTTGCGCTGTGAAGAGTACTCACCGAAATCCAGAAACTGTTTAATGGACATAGGCGAGGGCGAGAATCTGGAATAGTACTCTATTTTGGGCGTGACATCTTTCAGCAGAAGGTTCAGCAATTTCATGATTAAAAAATGCAGGCGAGCAACGTGTATCGCTTTCTGTCTGCACGTCGTCTTCCCTTCTAAGTGGTGTTACTTTATTTTCATTTCGCTCGTCTGATCCTCGGCACGTGACATGACAGCGCGCTCGCGGAGTGACGCCGTTGGCCAATGGAGGCGCTCTTTCATAAACACATATACCATGAACTACTGCCCACAAATACTTATCGACCTCATTTTGCGACAGCGATAATAATCACATTGATCCCTTGAGACTTATTAAATCATATATAATAATCATATGGACCTCAACTATATACCTAATTCTACTACAGCTATAATATCCATAGGTACCACTATTATACACCTAATTCGACTACAAATAACAATAATAGGCCTTAATAATCATTAAACATATTAGAAACCTTATTTTGTTATAGTAATTATCCTATGGATCTCCATTAAAGATCTAATTCTTATACATATAGGAAAAACTCTACAATAGTCCTTATGTTAAAAGAACAGTTATAATCATATAAAATGACATAGCTGTACTAATTATACTTCAGCTGTGATAAAGTGAAACTGCAAAGGACCAAACACCTTATCAACAATAATAATAATAATATGAAGCTCCTCTATAGACCTCCTCAAACCACACTTTAACAACACAATGAAACTAATTGTAAGAATATTATGGAACTGTAAGTATGTACCATATTTGACTATGTGACTCTTTTAACTAATTTTATCTCTAACTAAACATACCTCAAGATTGTGTGTAATTGCAGTGCATTACAAATGTTATGTATTTAAAGCAACTACTGGAGTGACTATTTTCAGCACTTGAATATACTGTAAATAAAATGATCTGAGTTGTGTAGACAGAAGCACCTGATTCAGATTGTGGTTATGTATTTCTTATGTCACTCTCTCTTTGGGGTTGATAGAGCACAGCAAGAAATCTAGACAAACTAAACAAAATATTTCCTCAATCTGAGATCTCAAATCTTTGGAAAAAACCTTTCCCAAGTCTTAGTCACGCCCTGAGTAGATTTATGGCACATATGTTTATGATTCCAATTAGATACAGTGTGGTTGTTAATATTCATAACTTTGAATTATGTACTTGGTGTTATTGTGTTGGGGAATGTACTATTATTATTTATTATTTTTGTATTTATATGCAGATAATTGTAGATGCAGATTTGCAGTGTGTAATTTATCCAAGCCAAGTCAAACAAAGCAGTTTAAAATATCCTTCATGCATAACCCCATTCAGGCCCCCTTATCACCACCATACAATCCTAAAACAAATCAAGCAGTGCCTTTATGCATATTTACACACACAAAGGGTGTAAAAGAGAGAAATTATACATTTAGTGGGATCACAAAGCTGCATATGTATGTTCAGATAGAGGGGAAAAAAACCTTGTATTTCCGAAATATCAATTTTTCAGAAAAAGGAAAAACATCTGTAAAATAGTGGAATAGTGTATTTCCTTTTTGCACCCAAGGACTGGTAACATACATTTTTATTACACTAAATACATGGGTATATGCATAGTAATGATAAGCTAAGCTGAACTGAAATTGTATGTGAGGAATACAATTTATACAAAAAGAGATTCCCCTTGATACACATTTCTGGTGATCACTGTCCAAATGTGGTGTAATAAGCTGAATTAATCAACCTTGAGTGTGTGAGGCAGACACGAGCAGAGATGAGCACCGCTATTTGAAATGTACACTATAATATTTTCTCTACATGAAAGGCATGTCATAAATATTCATGAATCACTCTGACTCTGTCTCCCTCTCACATGCACACTATTTGTCTCACTTTCTCTCTCTCAGGCTATGTGCTCCTCTTCTGAGTTAGGTTTCAGGCTGATCTCAGGATTCATCTCGTTGTCATTTTCGTGGGGGTCCAGTGTGATTGGCTCATACATACGTCGGTAAAGCATCCGAGTCACCAGGGTGATTATGAACATCTCAATGATCATTATCTGCTGACTTATCACTACAGAAAGACAGAGATTATGGTATTAGGCCTGGTAATAAGCTGAGTTCATTTAATGCAGTCTGCACACATATCAATAATTATGAAAAAATTGTGGTACAATATGATATTGAAAACTAATCTGTGTGGATTCATTCAGTCTCTTTACAAAAACAGCTGACAGAACAAAACCTTGAATCTCGACAGAAGTAGCTAGAAAAAGAGAGTGTGAGAAAGAAAAAAATGACTCACTAGATCCTCTGGCAACAGAGGAGAAAGGTGGCGAGCAGGCAATGGTGCCATCAAGGGCCAGGATGCTTATAATGGCCGACTGTAACTGGCTCAGAATCAGGACCAACTGAAAACATTTAGAAGAATCAGATATTCTGTCACTTTTATAAAGTTATGAAATCACATTCACACAAAGCGTTTTCATTTGTGTATCAGAGATTTGTCACCTGGTGCTGGTACTTGATAAGATAAAAACAATGTTAAAACCTAACTGATATCCAGCTCATTCAGCCTGACTTCAGTCGATTCAAATAAATTCTAAATCAATAAGTAGTTTATTTCCTTACTGGAGCAGTAACTGCTTCTACCATTCTGGGAAAACTAGACACTAGAGGAGGGAACATTGCTGTGAGGATTTGATTCTATTAATTTACAAGAGCATTAGTGAGGTCAGGTACTGATGATGGATGCTTAGTTGAATTCCAACTCATCCCAGATGTATTAGATGGGGCTTCATCCCTCCGGAGAGTGCTGTTTCACTTCTCCACAACCCACAGCTTCATACCCCGTCATGGTTTCCTTAGGTTCATGTGTGGTTGCTCCAAAGCCTATTCTATAAGCAATGCTTTTCTATGGAGATTATACAAGCGATATGTTCACAACTGAAAGCCTGTGTCAGAAATGATTCCATGTTAAAGTAGCCAAATTCACTAGAAGTGATATCTAGATAATTTCTGACATACTTACGGTGTTTGCAGATATACGTAACTGTTGCATAGATTGTGGGTGTATTGTTGTGTATATTGCTAACAGATTCATTTGAATGATTATTCATACCAACACATACCTGATACATGGCATACTTGGGGATGATCTTGAGGCTGTGCAGTGTGTTGCATATGTTCATAAACAGGATGGCTACCGGCCACAAGGCAGTAATAGTCAACACTCCAATGAATGGATTTATCCAGATAGCAGCTCCTGTTATCTCCAACTATATATGAATAAACACATATATACAACACTGAAATTTTGTAAGAGTATCGTAATTCCTATACCAGTTTACCTGCAAAATGTGATATTGTCGCGGTATAGTGCTTTACATCTCAGCAGTAATCCTGAAGGAAAAAAGTGGGGGGGATGAAACAAATGATTTTGAAAAGTGGCTATAATGGTTCCGGTGCCCATGTGTGTTAGTATTAGCCAATCTATATAATATCCCTTGGAATAATTAATTTCACTAGACTACCATGATCGGCGAGTTAAAAATGATAGAAAAGTGATAAGCATGTATATTGAATTCCAGCATAGAGCATGTGTACTGAATTCCAGCATAGAGTCCAGATGCAAACTAGATACAGTTCCATGAGAAAATGCAAAGTGTGATTGCATGGTTGCTATAAAACCAGTTTGGAGACAACAAATCAATGATTTTTTGGCCAAAAATGTCTGGATTTGAACCAGTGAATCTTCTGATTCAGAGGCCAGTGTTTTACCACTGTGCCAGAAAGCCACATTCAGTGTTCGCTATAAAACCAGTGTTTGGAGACACCCACACTTTGGTTTTACAGGCAAAAACGTTTGTGTCAAAAAAAACGTGGATCTGAACTTGTGATCTTCTGATTTGGTGGCTGGCCTTCGAACACTGCACCACCAGGGGCGTGAACCAACGGGAGAGTTTTGGCCAACGGGAGAGATTTTGATTACCGCAGAAATATCCGCTCCTCGCGAAAATGACAAAGTCATGTCACGTGCGCGGAACCATGCCTACTTGCAGCACGAGGCATTAGTTTAGGAAAATGGGCGAGAGCACAGAGCACACGGAGGAGCACCTTGTTAAAAAGTGGTGCAACGTAATGTTGCTTTCGTCAACGAAAATTATTAAATGAACATTTAACGTAAATGAACGAAAATTATTAAATGAACATTTAACGTAAATGAACATTTATCACGTGACAAAAACGAGACGAAACGCAACATAAATGCTGGTCATATGACGATAACCATAATAAAATATATAATGTAATGTTGCTGACAAATAAGAACTAGACTAAATGTGGTTTACACAATAAAAACTATGCTAAAATGTCTTTTCATTTTCGTTGACTAAAACAAGACAAGATGTTATTTCATGTACGACAGGGAGGGGAGAAAAAAGTACTGGAACGCTCGTCCTTAAGAGCTGAACGGCGTTCAGTCCCAATACTAGGGCCATTATAGTGCCAGGGAGAGAAATGACACACACACACACACACAGTCACACACACACAAAGTATCTCACACACACACACAGCATTTTGATAAGCAGCCTTTCCCATATCCATGCAAAAAATAAAGCTGATCCTAAATTGTTCTGATTTTGTTGTGTAGACTATATTTGTTCAGGAATTTTAAAAAAATATTATGGTAAGTTCAGCAATGCCTTTGCTATGGACATATGTTACCCTTTCAAAAACAGTTACATTTAAATTTACAGATCAAATCATATAGCGCAATATATACCGTCTACCCTCTATGGTTCAATTTATATTGCAATACGAATTTTATGCCATCTCGCACAGCCCTACTTCTCCGATGACTTCACAGAATACGACTCGATGACTTATCGATGACTTCACAGAATACGACTCGATTGTCCGCTGTCTTACCCTATATAGTACAGAGAAGACTTGACAACAAAAATCATTTTTCTAAGCAATCAATTCTCGGCACCTGATCATCTACCCGAAGTACAAGTGCACTGCAGGAGATATTAACATTTATTAGCGTTTTGACATTTGAACCATGCACATATTTCAAAACTTTATCAGAAGTGGCTTCAAAAATTGGGTGGAATAAAAATAATAATACCAAGAACATCCATTTCCAAGAGAAAATGCAAAGAAAGATTGCATAGTTGCTATGGTTGTTGCTAGGTGGTTGCTATGGTGTTGCCATACCATTTCTCTTCTTTACTGTAAAAATCCCCAAACACACAAAGATTTTCCCTCTCACACGCATATGAATATAATATTTTAATATTCTAATATTTTTATAATTCAATTTGTGGAAAAAGTGTTTAAAAAATTGAACTGAATTGTACAAATACTTATGATCAAGTCTGTCCCAGTAACTGCCCCTGCCCTCATTTTTGACCTTTAAATGACACAATTTCTCACTACACAAGGTCTCACTACTGTCTTTTACACCTTCCCTTTAAGTCTTGCTGGTACTTGTCACAAATCACTTCTCCCACTCTTCTCCACCCAATCAACCGTGCCTGCACGCACACACTTCACCTCTATTTCACACTTCCCATTACTCTGGAATGTTGACCCCAAGTATTTGATCTCCACCTTTGCCAGCTCTGCTCCGTACATCCTCACCATTCCACTGTCCTCCCTCTCATTCAAGCACAGGTATTTTGTCTTAGTCCTACTGACCTTCATTCCTCTCATTTCCAGAGAGTATCTCTTTCCAAGATGGCGGCGTGTGCAGACGAGACGACCCCAGTCTGTTACCGCACCAGACTCAACAGCTACCCCTCCCCTGGAAAGAAAGCGCCGCAAGCGGTGCGAGAGAAAGCAGAAGAGGGGCAAGCGCGGAGGTATCCGGACTAGGCTAGCGGCTAATCCAACTCGCCCAGCCTTAGCATCCATCCTCCTGGCTAATGTGCATTCATTGGACAATAAAATGGATCACATACGCCTGCTGAGGTCAGCACAGCGAGAAGTGAGTTACTGCTGTGTGCTTCTCTTCACCGAAACATGGCTAAATGACAACATCCCTGACTCTGCTGTGCAACTGGAGCGGCTAACATGCTGCCGAGTGGATAGAGCCCTCATGAACGGAAGAAAGACTTGCGGCGGCGGGGTCTGTGTTTACATCCATGATGCGTGGTGTCAAGACGCTGTGGTGGTATGTAAACTCTGTTCACCACTGACAGAGTTTATGATCAGAAGATGCCGTCCTTTCTATCTGCCAAGGGAATTTACAGCGATTCTGCTAGTTGCTGTTTACATCCACCCCCCCACCTCCAACAGCAGTGAGAGGAATGCTGTGCTTAGTGAACTGTATCAGGCCATCAGTGAACAACAGACAGCCCACCCAGACAGATTTATCATTCTCGCTGGGGACTTTAACCCTGCTGACTGTCCTTCCAAAATTTCACCAGCATGTTGATTTCCCAACAAGAGGAGATAACATTTTGGACCTGGTCTACACAACACACAAAGGGGCATACAATTGCCTCCCCCCTCCCCCATATCGGACTCTCTGACCACCTCACTGTTCTGCTAATGCCAGCATACAGACAGAGAGTGAAAGTAACCAAACCGGTTTCGAAACAAGTAAGAGTGTGGCCAGAGGGGGCCTCCTCTACACTTAAAGATTGCTTTGAGACAACAGACTGGGAAATGTTCAGACAAGCAGCCACATACAACAGCCACACAAACATTGAGGAGTACACAGATACAGTCACTTCTTACATCAGGAAGTGCATTGATTATGTGACACACACAAAAACCATCATCACCCAAGCTAACCAGAAACCATGGCTGACTGGCGATGTCCATCGGCTGCTGAGGGAAAGGAATAAAGCCTTCAGAGCCGGGGATGAAACCAGACAGAGAACGGCAAGAGCCAACCTCTCCCGTGGGATCAGGAAGGCAAAACAGAAATACACATACAAAAGACATGTATGCCATTTTAAAGACAGCAGAGACACACGGAGCCTGTGGCAGGGTATTCAGGCCATCACAGACTATAAACCGGCACCACAGACCTGTGACAGCAACATCTCTCTGCTAAATGATCTTAACAGCTTCTTTGCACGTTTTGAAGTACAAAACAATCCACGTCCACAGAAGACTCCACCACCCCTCCATGATCAGACTCTCTGCTGCCAGCGTGAAGAGGACACTCTCCACTATCAACACCCACAAAGCAGCAGGTCCAGACAACATCCCTGGTCGTATGCTGAGAGACTGCACTGAGGAGCTTAAGGATGTTCTCACAGACATCTTTAATACCTCTCTGAGACAAGCTGTAGTCCCATCATGCTTCAAGACCACCACTATCATACCTGTACCAAAAAAACCTGCTCCATCCTGCTTCAACAACTACCGACCTGTGGCACTGACCCCCATTATCATGAAGTGCTTTGAGCAGCTAGTCATGAAACACATCAAATCCTCCATACCCCCCACCCTGGACCCTTTCCAGTTTGCATACCAAGCCATACAATCCACAGAGGATGCAATCTGCTCTGCCCTCCACCCAGCCCTCTCCCACCTGGACACAAAAGCCTCATATGTAAGAATGCTTTTCATAGATTTCAGCTCGGCATTCAATACCATAATCCCACAACAACTCATCCACAAACTAGACTTGCTTGGGGCTCAACACCTCACTATGCAACTGGCTGTTGGACTTCCTCACTGAGAGACAACAAGCAGTACAAGTCGGCAATAACACCTCAAACAGTATCACGCTGAGCACAGGGGTCCCACAAGGCTGTATGCTCAGTCCCCTGCTCTTCAAACTGCTGACCCACGACTGCACACCAATTTACAGCATAAATCACATGGTGAAGTTTACAGATGACACAACTCTGGTAGGTCTTATCACCAAGAACGATGAGACCAACTGCAGGAAAAAGGTTGACCTTCTGACCACATGATGCAGAGACAACAACCCCCTGCTCAATGTCAATAAGGAGATTGACATTGACTTCCGGAGAGGACACACCCAACACACACCACTGTACATTAATGGCGCTGCTGTGGAAAGAGTGAGCAGCACCAAATTCCTGGGGGTGCACATCAGTGAGGACCTCTCCTGGACCACCAACACGGCATCACTGGCAAAGAAGGCACAGCAGCGCCTATACTTCCTCTGGAAACTTAGGCAAGCAAGAGCCCCCTCACCCATCATGCGCATGTTCTACAGGGTCATCACTGAAAGCATCCTCACCAGCTGCATCACTGTGTGAGGTGGGAGCTGCACTGACCACAACAGGAAAACCCTGCAGTGAACAATAAGCACAGCTGGAAAGATCATCTGTGCCACTCTCCCTTCCCTGCAAGACATGTCCAACACCTGCCTTACTCGAAAAGCAACTATGATTGTGTGTGAAGTCAGCCATCCTGCACACATCTCTTCAGCCTCCTGCCCTCTGGGTGGAGATACAGGAGCATCTGTGCCCACTCCACCAGACTTGCAAACAGCTTCATCCACCAGGCCATTAGGAAGCTGAACTCTCTCCCCTCTCTCCCAACCACACCTCTCTGCCCCCCCTAAAATTCTGGACTCTGAAGTTGCTGCTACCATGTCTACATGGTTTACAATTTGCACATCTTATTTAATATCTGCAGTATCTACAGTTTGCACATTTCACTTTACATATATTTGCATTCTTACATATATTCCTGCACTCTACTTACATATACTTGTGAATAGTCCAGAAAGTTGCTGCTGTCTTTTTCATAACATGTCTCCATAGATGCTGCTCATCTTTTGCACAGTAACATTTTTTGCATATCTTTTGCACTATCACAACACATACAGAACATTTTCTGCTGAGACATTCTTGTGTTTTTGTTTGTCTTGTGATCCTTGTCCTGTGTTCCTGTCTTGTTTTAGCATTAGAAATATGTCCTTAAGTTATGTTAGGTGACATTTTAGCATTAGATATATGTCCTTAAGTTATGTTAGGTAATGTTAGTAATGTTAGGTGTTGTCATATATGTTGTGCATCGCTGTGGGACAGCGAGAAATGTACTTTCAAGTCCTCTGTATGTCTAGTATATGTGGAGAAATTGACAATAAATCTGACTTTGACTTTGACTTAATAAACTACCTGTGCACTTTCAAAGTTCTCAATGTCTCGTTTTAAATGTCAGGGCACTCAGAATTCTAGAAATGAAGTCTGGAGCTACTTTGAACCTTGTTAATGGTGTAAAAATAGCTATTTTTCTGCACTGGCTACGTGATGCCCCATGCCCTACCATTATCAGCCTAGTAGAGCCTTGAGGTTAGCATCGGCTAAAAGCGCTGCGTTTCAGAATGCGGGGGACTAATGAAGGTGGGCTACTCAACAAAAGTTCATACTCATTATCATGTTTCAATACACCCCAGGTGCATTTCACACTGAACTTCTCCTTTAACAGACATTTTGACACTGTAGTAGTTTGGAAATTCAGCACAACCTCAGAGGAGAAGCAGCACATATATTGGCCATAAAAAAATAATACAAATAAAAACGTAAGAAGAACAGTAGTTTGATAATAATAAGAAAACTGAATAATAATAGGATGATTACTGATCACACTAATAAGTAGAGTACTGTTTTGTTCAGATTACTTGTTCACCAGAATAGTTTTTTACCAATTTACACAAAAATTAGACTACTGGAGAGATTATATACTGTTTAGTGAAGAGACTATGTGTGTACATGCAAAGGATGTGCATGTGTGCATGCTTCTGTGCATGTATGTATGTGTGTTTTTTATTGCACAATAAAATTACATACATCTGAGAGATCAAAGTTTCCATTGGTCCATAAGATGATAGAGAAGATGGAAAGGACAATCTTCAATATAGCATACTGAAGAGACCCCAACTTCAGCAGAAACAACATACGCCTAAAAAAAGATATCATTGGTGTTAGTGTCTTAAATGAACAGCCTTACATGATTGAATAATAGAGGGCTCATTTATGGAACAGCAAAATTACACTTGATCAAACATGGAAGTCAGTTTAGTGTGCAATGGAGTACACGATTAGTTACACCTTATTGAGTTTACAAGTGTTTTAGGAGGTAGGTGATCTCAGTGATTCTGGGTTTTTTTTCCTAAATTGTTATTACATGGATAAGTTTCTTTGAGTAAATACAGCTGGAATTTATGTGTGTGTGTCTTGATTTCAGGTTGCAAAGCAACAACATATGATTTTATTCTACACCCACTATTTCACCAAGTACGTTTTCCTTCACTTATCTTCACTTATTATCCATTTTATCAGCTTCACTTACCACACAGATGCCCTTTGAAGTTTACTGCTTTATCTATTTGTGGGCCCCTACAGGGCCACCAGTGAGCACTTATCATTTGGAATGTCATAAAAGCACAGTGTACCTACGTGTAGCTACCTATTCAAATTACAGTAATCCACCTATTTATGTTTTGACATGGGCTGATTTCTGAACAAGGCAACAGCAAAAAAAAACGCCTGTCCAATTCTAAGAGGAAAAAAATTTGCTCTGACTGTTTTTTGGTACATGAACAACTGTCATAGGTGGGCTTCTGGTGGAAAAATAAAATACATTATTGACCAAAATATCTGCATGCACACACTTGCAGACAACTGCTTTACGCTAGAGTGATTTTACCGTGTGACAGGTACTCTGGGCAGGCAGGGGCAGCAACAGCAGCAAGGTCCCGTATTAATCCTGAATTTCTTCTTTGCAGAGTACGTCAGAAAAGCCTCTTCACCTCCACACTCTTCAAACATGAGGATAAGAAACTTATAGATTACAACTGCAAAGAATCTACAGAGAGAGAGGACAGAAAATGTTACACAGTTTATCCAGCATATAGCCACACACACATGTCTGGTGTAATATTTAATAGGCTGGCTATTATACTGTCATCTGCTTATGCCTGCTGAGAAGGAATGAGAATGACCCATTGCACTAGTTACTCATTACACACCACAGGTCAGTGACATCCTCCTCCAGGTATGCAAAGTGACTCTAAAAGGTTTCTTACGAGTTAGAGGTCATATCTGTGAACATGGTACTTCTTGGGATCCATATTCCAAGGCATGACATGGTAGCAATCACCTACAACAAGCATGAAAGGTTAGCATCTCATCCAATTTGCCAGATTTATATGGTACATGCAGGCTGTTTCTTATGTAGGCCAAGCACAAACTATGTAACATAAAACTTGCAGTTTTCTGTATCATGATTTTTCCAGCCATGGTAATGCCATGGTGGAGGTGGATGGGTAAGACTATACTGCTATGATGTAATGTGTATCCGGTATGTACAGAAGTACATCTAGTTAATCACAGTCAATAAAGCTTTTTTTCAGTCTTATGCTTGTATCTGTGGTATCATCAAGATTCAAAGGCATTTCCTGAAAATAGTGTGAAACTATTGGTCTCCAGCCCTCTCTTGAATTTCTAAGTTCTTGCAGAAATTAGCTCCAGTCCAAGAACCTTGAACTAATAAAGATTGTTCAAGATTAGACTGCAACTGCCTTACACTGCATCTAATTAAGAGGTGCCAGAAGGGGTTCTTGGTATAACGTTATTTGAACCACTTTAGGTTAACCAAAGAAACCTATGAATGGATAATTCTTTCAAGAAATGTTTTTTTAATAAGTTGCGTAAGTTTAAACAGCTTCCAGATAATAAAAAGGTTTTATGAATTAATTCATTATCCAAGATGCTTATCCTTAGCTGAACCCTCTCCTAGCACTCACAGGGCAAAGGGCAGAGAAACACCCTGGACACACTGCCAGTCCATTGCAGGGCAGACACACAGACAACTACATTCATGCATACCCCTAGCACAATTTAAAATCTCCAATTTGCCTAATGTGCATGCGCGGTTTACTTTTCCATGAAATGCCCTTTATTACACTGAATTTGTTTAGAACCTTTACATTACATGGAGGTTCTTTTAAAGGTTCTTCATGTTTACATATTGTTTTCAAACTTGGTTCTTTGGAAACTACAATCATGGAAACATTGCTGGTCATTTTGTCGCTGGCCCAAGAGGTGGGCAATATGGAAAAACTGTTAGGTCACTATACTTTTATTTTTATAACCCTATTTTACAAAATGCAATCAAAAACTCTACAGTATTTTTATTCAACATTCCACATACCTGCATCACTCAAAATCAAATTAAATATACCAATCATGCTCTCTTTGTGATATCCAAAATATGCTTAGAAAAGCATGGAGGGCATCACAATACCTATAATAAATCATCATATTGCCCACCTCTACCTGCACCTATGTCTGATATTGTATACATCAAAATAAACTTAAATACTAGTGTAAGAACTCTTACTGGTGCTGCCCCATTGACCCATGTGATGGTGGTGTTCTTTGGAGAGGGTACTTTTTGGTAGACATACACACACTCCTCCAAGTACAGTATGAGTGACACACTGGCCATGAATGTGAGGATAGTGTATAATGCAACCCCAAACAGATCCAGCTCTAAGAGAGAGTGGGAGAGAGGGAGTGTGTGTGTGTCAGATAGAGAGAAAGCATTCACAGAATTTGAGACAACACCGCTTAGGAAAACAACACCAGGCTTGTGTATCAGGCTTCAGTGATACTTTGTCTCAATGGTAATGACTGTATCAAAGGAAATTAAATTAAAAAAAGAACAAAATACAAATATCTGCTTGAGTTAGGGTCATCTGAGGAAAATTTTGCTCTTCAAAAAATTGCCTGAGACTGCTTAACAAGCAAAAAGCCTTGGATAATTAGGAGGCTGACAGAAACAGACTCTTGAGAATCAGGAATCAAGTTACTGTGACATTCTCAGTACATCATCAGATGGTGAACAATATAGGCCTCCTGTGTAGTCCATAATTCAGACTGCATGCATGTCTTTTAAAAAACATGCTCATCTAATCACACATAAATATAAATCACTTACGGTTTATAACCTCGGTAGCCAGAGGGGGGTCCTGTAAACATCTGGGATCGACAGTTTCGTTCAACCTGTCCATTTTAAAAAACTAACTCAATAAATTACCTAACAGTGAATAAAAATCAGTAATTTCCCACACTTGGTTAATCAACTTTATAGGTCCAGTTGTGGAGGATGGAAGCTCTTTCCACTACAAACAGGTGTCTGAACTGAAGCTGTGACTGAACATGAGAAACGTGATGCACTCCTACGCTGGACCGTCGAGCACAGAGGAGACTCCTTTTCATTAGAGTGCGTTAATCCCCGCCCCATTCTCTGTGATTGGCTATATCGTTCCGTTCTGGCCGCCTAATGTCCAGCCTGACTATGAGCTACAAGCATGAACCGTGGTGCACAGCCACGCTAAGATACTTTTTTCATTATTATCATTAATATAAAAATAACGACTACCATTATTATTATTACTTCTGTAAAATAACCTGTCTAGTAAAACTTCACAGCTATTGAGTATCTCATATCAGTGTAACGTCTTAGCACATCCAGCATCTGTCAAACGTTTGTAAGGCGATGATGTCCCCTTTTGGGTCGAAAATAAATTCTAATCCTAAAAAAACAGGTGTGACTAGACAGTACAGATTACGGATTTGCTTACATTTATATTTAAATATTAAAATGAAAAGTATTAGCGTTTATTCCAGCCAGCTCTGACTCACAGGAGGCGGGGTCACCAAAATGTGGGTAAGGAAAAACAACGATCACGGATGTCACTACGTAGCCAAATTAAAACAAGTCCTTTCTCTGCTGCTTACAAGTTAACAAAAAGGGACGTGTCAGACTTCAGTGCTAAGTCTTTTATCCTAAAAATGGTCCATCCCAAGATATACAACTGTTGTCAGCTACATCCAGTCAGATTTAGGCTTAGGTTTTCTAATAGGCCTGTGGTTAATATTTCATTCCAGTGTCTCGTTGCAGAGTCCAAGAAATGAACTTTGAAAGGGAAGCTATTTATTAAGAGCCAATGGCAATAAAGTCTTCACATCATGGAAGAACTTAAATGCTACAAATGCACAAATCCCAGAATTTAATTTTTAAACAACAACAATAGTGATACTGAAATGTTTTAAGAATATGAGCAACTGCTATTAACAATTGAAATGTCATTTTAGGTTAATTGTAAGCAACTTTGACAGAACAAGTTCAAAGCTATTTAGCAGCTGTTGTTGTTTTATAGCTCCACAACACTGCACATAAAATGATACACTGCATTGCAGATGTCATTGTGTGTACTTTATTTTTTAATATTTAGCTGCCTAGATGGCTGTATGGATTATTATGTGAATGCATTAATTATATCTCTAAAATCAAGGCTTTAAGTTATAGACCTAAATCATGGTTTAGCCAAATGCAAAGGTAAAAAGTGCTTTTAACAACTACGATACAGATGCAATCAAAAACTGAAAACCCATTGCCAAGACAAACATGCAAGCCACTTTCATAGCAAAAAAAAGTTTACAGTTTCAAGGTTGTGTTTAGAGAAAGCCCCAAGATGTCCTTCCCAGGTCTCCTTGACCAGTGCGGTCAGTGGCTGTTGTTCTTAGCTATACAAAGATTCGCAGGCTTTAGAAATGAAATGAAGATTGAAACCTTTAAGATAAGATAAGATAAGAAAGAACTTTATTTATCCTGAGGGAAATTCTTTTGTCCTATACATGCTCAATGCCACAAGAGGAACAGGAGTAGATAAAGATATGCAGTAGAAGTTAAAAAAGAACAGAACAGTAGAACAGTGCAAATATAATATCAGATAAACTAACAAGTAACAATATAACTATGGCATCTATAATAAAGTGACACTATTAGTG
>JBBPCX010000038.1:11913606-11939957 GCA_037974365.1 Hydrocynus forskahlii
GCAACATAGTTGGGAAGAACTTTCTGCAGAATGAACAATGAGACATTGAACCGCTTGAATTTCAATACAAAAAAAAAACAGAAAAATTGGGGTGTTCTAAAACTTTTGACCGGTAGTGTAACTGTACAGCAATCTCCATATTCAGTTCAACCATGTCCTTTACACAAACTTGCATCAACTTACTAATCAGTGGAGTCTAAGAGCTGGTACTCTCTGCGACGACTATAACAGATTTTCAAGCCGGAGTCCTCCCACAGGTGCTGAATAGCGTCCACATATATTCGCTCCAGCTGTGTCACCTGATGAATGTCTACATCTTGGATCAGCTGTGCATATCGCTGTAGATATTGACAAAAAAATCATGAATAAACTTTGCATTTTGTTCACAATACATTCTTTAACTGCATACATACATTCTTCATCATCGCAGTATCTGTAATTTCATAAGGAATACATCAATTCTAAGAGTGTGTGCATCACATATAGATTAACATTTGTTTGGCAGAAGCCTTTATCCAGAGCCGCTTACAGTTTTATAATGTTAAGAAAACAGGATTAGGAGTGGCAGTCCTGGCTACAGTACACCAACCGTAAACAGTGTAAAGTAAAGTGGCCCTTATAGTCATGTGTCAACACACCACATCACAGAACACAGTGTATACAATGTAAAATTCTTTCTCTGCATTTAAACCGATTCACCAAGTAAAGCAGCGGGCAGCCAGGAACACCCGGGGAGCAGTGTGTGGAGACGGTACCTAGTGGTGCCACTAGCAGTCCTGGGACTTGAACCAATGACCTTCTAACCACTGGGGCAACTTCCTGAGCACCAGGCCACCAGCTGCCCCACATGGCACTATTGTTGTTTTTCACATTATAACTTCTCTTGTATGTTTTACCAATGTGGTTACCCTCATTTTAAACCAACTCTCAGTGTTTACGGTACCAAAGTGAACATGGATGGACCATTTATTGTTCTTCTTGTTAACAACAGCTAAAATGAAAGAAAACTTCAGCACAAAAGTGCCAGCTTAAGTTAACAGACATGCAGGGTCTCACCTCGTTCTCTTGATTGGCAAAGGGGATCCTGAGGGTGGACATGGCTGCTGTCATGGCCTTCGCTGCCGTGAAAATGTTCTGGAAAACCAGTTTGGTGAAGAGGCGTTTGTCCTCGTCTGAGAAACCCTTCCCATGGATGATCCTCATCTGCTTAATAAATGTGGTTTTCCCACTTTCTCCAGTGCCTAGCAGAATGAAAATAAAACAGGGATAAAGAGCTTAGTCAATAGGAAGCCGTGTAAAACTGAAGTGCATATATCATGGAAAAAAACAAATATTCCTATTATTTTTTATACAAAAGAATATGTAAGATGTAGTATGTAAACACTGTTAAAGTTTCAAAACATAACATTCACAGCCCATCCCATATGATTCATCATGGAAAGTAAGCTGCAAAAACAGTCTGATTTGATTTTGTGATGTCATGGAAACCCACACAAATTTCCATATCCCCGCCTATCCGGCCAACAGCAGTTTAGCTCATCCATTGACATTAAGGTTAATGAAGTTTAAAACGTTAATGAAGGAGTGCTTTAGCCTGCAGTGTTTTCTGAATGAGGCGTGATACAACCCATCAGGACAGATGTCATGTCTATGTATGACTAACAAAAACACCCTGTTTAATTCTAAGGCAAAGAAAGGAAAATGGTCATGTAAAAATGAATTCGGACTATTTTTAGGACATACAGTAATGTGCAAAAGTCTTAGGCACCTGTGCAAATTGTTTAAAGCCATTTGTTCTTGTCGTTTGATAAAGTGTCTTTCTGCCAGTAAAGTTATCCAAACAAGAAAGCACAAAAAATTATCAAGATTTGTTTTGTTTGTAAAATTGTAGTTGATATTTTGTGAGTTGGTGAGGAGAACACAGGTTCAGTTCCAGATTTCTCCTCGGTTTCTACATTTAATGAAAGATTGACTCAAAACAGGTTTCTGATGGAAACTACAAGTAAAACTGGGCCTCAACTAGGAACACACTTATATACTGAACCTAACGTCACTATTTACTGTATAATGTCATTTGTATTTTTTCTTGTTAGTTTTATTTAGTATATTTAGTAATATTAATGTGAAAAAAAAACACTCACTGCTCATCTAAACACTTTATAATTACACAGAATCATCATAGGTCGATCTAGGCGTGCGAAAGGATAACTAAGGGGAATGGTGAAGAAAATTCTCCCACCAAAAGTTACGGGATTAGGGAACAATAAATTATGCATAATGCATATTTCCTTCAGCAGACTATCGACCCATTTCAGGAGGACTGCCCATACACCACTTACTCTGGAATGTAACCCAGCCTGTTAAAAATGAAGCAGCAAAACAGAACTGCTTTAATCACAGGCAGACAGACTGCAAAAGCCTGTCAGCGGGCGTGTCGCATAGGGGCCGCTCTGAATATGAAGTGCTGAGCATTTGAGGTGTTGCAAGAATTTGGAGTGTTGAGAAATCAAACGGCTTCCAACTGTTACCTCTGTATACAGTCAGTTTGCTGTTTTTTGATTGACCTCAACCTACTGACTCTTAATGACACTAACAAGCACATGACTTATGTGTGTTGTTGGCGGGTCGCGGCTGCTAAAGCTGTACACGCTTTAATCATTGTTTTTCTAAGAGCAAATATTTGCTAATGAGACAAGCGAGCAACAACTATCATTTCAGATCCGCCGCAGGGTCAGAGATGAGAGCAGTTAAAAGGAGAGCAACATCAGAAGCAGATGATCACTCTTTCGGCAGAAAGGCTACTGACATACAGCTTGTCCATGGTGGCTCATATCGCACTGTTAGATTAGCCACATAGTTTCATTTACTTGACCTGATCTTAACAGTTACCTGACAAACCACATGTAAGAATCTCAGATTCTCATGCTTACACAGATTATCTGGCTTTCTGCTGCATGAGAAACTACAACAGATGGACTTTCTATTGTGTTAAGGCAGCAAACTACAGTCTTAACTACAGAATGCAAACATTCATGAACTCTGTTGACCTCACAGACTCACTTCGGTACTTATACTGTAAAATAAATGACTGCATTTACACAGGCAGTATGCTATTTCTACAGATCGTCCTACACAACAGCTAAAACTGTTCTTGTATATAAAAATGTGAAATAATACACGTTTTAAATGAATGAAGCTATGTATGTAGAACCCTTGGGCATCAGTTTGGTTTGACAAGTGCTGGGGATTACTCATTATTTTTGCTGAGAGGGATGGGTGGGAACGGGAGAATTGTTGATCTTTCAAGGTGGTATAATAAACTAAATAAACTAAAACTGGGGCTGTCAAATAAATACAGAAACAAATCATGATAAATCACAATTTTGTGTAGTTAATCACTGTTCGTGCTGTTTATTTGCGGAGAATTTTGTTATAGCCATGATTGTCATCAGAATGTATTCTGATGAATTCAATATAAGTACACATGTGAATGCAGGGTTCACATGAACCTGAACACAAAAATCAGCTGATAATATACCGCAGTTAAATTTAACAGCCTTAGAGAAACGTTTATTGACTTTCTGTGTGTCTTTTTCCCAGTATTTATTTCTGAATCTGCACATTAACCTGCTGTCCTTCTTATAGCTCCTTGATCCATGTGTTGAATCACATGTGTTTAATGTGAAACTCTGCAAAACTGTGACCCACCATGAATGGAGTCTGACACACTCCAGAAAAAGCTGTTTTCAAGGTGAATCATTTGAAAATGACATGTAAAGTGTGTGAGGACTTACCCAACAGAAGCACCTTTATCTCTCGCCGTTCCCTCTTTTTCTGGTCGGCGAGGATTCGTCTTATTTCGTTGTCTATGGCAACTGATTTTTTTTCCTCCTCGGACAAGCAGCAGGTGCAGTTCCGGTAGCACCATCTCCAGCAGCCCCCCATCTCCCCTAAAAACAGACCAGATCATTTTAGATGATCGCATAGAAGGCGGCTGGGTAAGGACCACAAGTCAGACACACAAGCAAAAAAAAAAAAAGCAGAGATCAAATGAGGTAAAAATAACCTTTAAAATAGGATCAGATCCCAAAAGTACATGGTAGAAGTTCATGAAAACTCCATACATGCAGTATCTAAAACACCATAAATACAGTATCTAAGACACCATACATACAGTATCTAAAACAACACATACAGTATTTAATACACCATACATACAGTATCTAAAACAACACATACAGTATTTAATACACCATACATACATTATCTAAAACAACACACATGTAGTACCTAAAACACCACACATACAGTATCTAAAAACCACAGATACAGTATCTAAAACAACATACATAGAGTATCTAATACCCCATTAATACAGTATCTAAAACAACATACATACAGTATCTAAAAAATCACACATAAAGTATCTAAAATACCACACATACAGTATCTAATACACCTTACATACAGTATCTAAAACACCACATGCAGTATCTAAAACAACACACATACAGTATCTAAAACAACACACATACAGTATCTAAAACAATGCACAGTATCTAAAACAACACACATACAGCATCTAATACACCATACATACAGTTTCTAATACACCATAAATACAGTATATAAACAACATACATACAGTATCTAAAACACCACACATCCAGTCTCTAAAACAACACATACATTATCTAAAACACCATAAATATAGTATCTAAAACACCACACATGCAGTATCTAAAACAACACACATACAGTATCTAAAACAATGCACAGTATCTAAAACACCATACATATAGTATCTAAAACACCACACATACAGTATCTAAAACAACACATGCAGTATCTAAAACACCATAAATATAGTATCTAAAACACCACACATACAGTATCTAATACACCATACAGTATATAAACTACATACAGTATCTAAAACAACATACATACAGTATCTAATACACCATACAGTATATAAACTACATACAGTATCTAAAACAACACATACAGTATCTAAAACACCACACATACATCTATCAGAAGAAACTGGATCTCTTATTGGGATCTAAAATGAAGTGCTAAAACTAAAAAAAGGACTTTTGAGCGCCAGCAAAGAAGTTCCGGATTGAACAAAAGAAGAGATTAAAATAGAGGAGTAAAAATATTCTAATTCTCATGTACTTTTTGGGTTTTACTGTAAAAATGCCAAAAATGTGCTTGAATGCTGGGTAATGACTTGAAGAACTAGTTACACATCCCTGCCCTGCCAGCCAGATGGTAGTGATACCAAGTGGAGGCCTTCAGTGTGTGAGTTAACAGAAAAAACGGAAGGGAAAGTTTACACGGTGGTAATTCGAAGTATGATTAGTTTAAAGTGTAAACGACCTGTGTGATCCTACTGGGTGCCATTTTGGTGGTGTTATGAGAAGAGGACTGGTTATCAGTCTTGGACTTTCCCCAATAAGGAAATACAGGAGTGCAAAATTGTGGACCAGCTACGGCTGAGACATATAGAGAGAGCCAGGCTGAATAAAGGGAGACTAGAATATTCAAATATGATAGTAGGGGAGGAAAAAATCACTTACCTTCATTCGTTGTCACACCTGTTCCGGGAGCTTAAATGGTCATGGACTTTCGATGAGAAACACGATCCATCTTTCTCCAGGTGAACACAAGGAGAGCCAGAAACTTTCTTTTCCTTCTGAGTTAACTTCCAAAACCTCGGGCGGTCTCGATGAGGAAAGGGTTTCACATTATTCCGTCTCACCTGGAGGAGTGGAGAGCAGAGAGCCGAGAAGAAGTTTAGCTTTGTCAGGAGAAAAGGTGAGCGCTGTGCGCGCTCTCGGCTCAAAACGCTCCTATTGTACCTCAGAGGAATGTGCACCTTTTTCAATTCACACCTGTTTTCAGCACAGGCCCCGCCCCCTGACCTCTGATTGGACCGTCAGGGGCGACAGGGGCGAGTCCTTTGCGTTACATGCTATATGAACAAAAGTATTGGGACACACCTCTTAATGACTGTCTTCATCATACAAAGACATTCTGGACAACGCCATCATGCTTCCAACTTTGTGGACACAGTTTTGGGAAGACCCTTCTCTATTCCAGCATGACTGTGCCCCAGTGCACAAAGCAAGCTCCATAAAGAGCTTGGATGAGTTTGGTGTAGATTAACTTTTCTGGCCCATACAGGGCTCTGAGCTCAAAGCCATCCGACACCTTTGGGATGAACTGGAATGGAGATTGCAAGCCAGGCCTTCTCGTCCAACATCAGTGCCTGACCCCATAAATGCTCTTCAGAATGACTGGGCACAAATTCCCTCAGAAACTCCAAAATCTTGTGGAAAGCCTTCCAAGAAGAGTGGAAGCTGTTGTAGCTGCAAAGGGTGGACCAACTCCCTATTAAAGTTTATGTGTTTGAATGCAATATCATTAAAGTCTAATTAAAGTGTAATATAGTGCCCATATAGTGTACATGTTCATGTAATAAAATGTTCAGAAAGTGAGATGTGATAGATGTGAACTCCATCTGTGTTAGAATCGTAGCCAACTAGGAGCTCCTAATTTTAAGTCTAGGTTTACTTTCATGAGAGACGTGTTCCTGTGGAGTATAAAGCACCCATGCATGTCGCTCTGGATAAGATGCTGTAAAGTCAAAGTAAAATGTATTGTCATCTATAGCTATATACATGCAAACAGTCAGATGAGATGGTGTGGCTCTAGACTGTACGTTTACGGCATTTAGCAGGCACTTTTATCCAAAGCGACTTCCTTTCTCTAACTACAGGGGACAGTCTCCCTGGAGCAACTAGTTGTTAAGGGTCTTGCTCAGGGACCCAGTGGTGGTAAGCTGAAGATAGGATTCAAACCCATGACCTGTTTGTCCAGAGGCAAGTATCCTACCCACTAGGCTACCACCACCCCATTTTACAGAGGACAAAAAGACACACATAATGCACGTATAAACTATAAGTACAGGGACAGCTGGTGGCCCAGTCGTTAGGGAGTTGCCCCTATAATCGGAAGGATGTGAGTTTGAATCCCAGGACTGCTAGAGGCACCACTGGGTTAACCTTGAGCAAGGAACCATGTTTCTGGCTGCCCAGTGCTTCAGTTTTTGAATGGGTTAAGTGCAGAGAAAGAATCTCACAGTGTGTGCCGTGTTGTATTCATTCATGACTATAAGGGGCCACTTTACTTAAACTCTAAACTAGAAGTACAAACAATGTGCAATTTAGTACAAGGGTCATTTTTATCATCCAAAAATGTTGTGCAAATATTGTAACAGCAGTCAAGTGGAAACCAAACAGAATACTGGAATGTAATTCTGTGCTTTATATGTAAATGTGATGCAAATTTGATAATTTTGTTTCCACCAAAATATCATTTTATCACCACTCACAGGCGTGTGTGTTGGGTGGGGGGTGTAAACAAAGGGAGAGCTTTACTGATGCAACATCAGTCTCACACATAATATTAAATCATTTAAATAGCATAGTATTGAAGTTAACCAAAAATTGTGTTCTTAAATGCTGGAAAGTGCGACATTCTGTCAGCCTTTTGTTAACTTTATCTTTAGCAGTTAGCTTACTGCTATGCTATCAAAGTCGAGTGTGTAAATGTATGACAACATAAAAGCTGAGCATGTCCGAGTTCTGGAAAATCAAAATCCCCTTCACACCCGAGTCAATTCACTCTTCACCATATTACATTTTTGTTCCGTTATTGGTTCTTAAAGAAGTCTGGTGTAAACTAGGGCTCCCTACTCCCTATGCAGCAACCAAAGTAGGTCTTAAAATAATGTCTCCTGATCCCAAACAGTCTATCAAAGAACCAGCATGTGTGCACTAATGCTTACAGGACGTTTAACACAGTACCTTGATGAAGAAGCCAAACTTCCATAACTCACCTAGTACAGGAGTGAGGAGCTATTTGAGAGTCTTAACATAATGGCACACATTTGTTACCTGAATTTTTTATTTCATTAAAGTATACATTTGGGGTTGAACATAGACAAGTTTTGGTTTGCTTTCCAGGCTACGGTTTGAGACCCAACCTATGTTTTTTTGTCATTCTTACTAACTACACTGTGATGCCGACAAACTGATGTTTTGGTCCAATTACAGGGGTGGGGTTTTGCTGAAAATGATTTTGGGCTGAAACAATTGTGGTGATTTCTGGGGTTATGGCTCTTAAACGGTGGTCCTGCGTTGCACTGTGACAGCGGTTCCAAGACAGTTCTTCTCACAGTTACCAAAGATAGCCTGCAATTATTTTCTGACAATGTCAGAATTTTTGGATGACAGTGTTTGTGGTGCTATGACTTACATCTACTCACTACAGAGAGTGATCTGGTATCATGACCAGAACAGAGAGGGTCCGGAGGAGCTTCTATGCTCAGGCAATAAAACTCAGGACACAACACACAGCTTTAAGGGGTCATTATAAAAACAAACTGAACTCTCACTGTATTACCTCACTACCTTGTAGCTCTCACAGCACATACTCTCTTCTATTACACTTGCTCACTTCAAATCTTGTTTTCACTTGTAATGTTTATTTGAATATATTTTTCTATATACTTTAGTTACTTAGCCTTTACTTTTCTCCTTACCTTATTGTACCATCCCACAGATGTTTCCAGGGCACATTTCACTACATTTACAACTGTGTATGTGACAAATAAAGAATCTTGGATCTTGAATTGTGACTGGTCACCAGTGCACTGCAGGACACACACACACACACACACACACACACACACACACACACACATTAACACCTAGGGTCAAATTAATCCAATTGACCTCATGTGTCAAATGTGTCAAATTAAATCCAACTGACCTCATGTGCATGTGTTTAGACTGTCACTACTCATGCAATAGTCTTATCTTGTGCATCATCACTGCTTATGTTACTATTACGTGTAATAACAGAATTAATGGTTTAACTCCAAACCACTATTGGTGTTAACTAGTGCACTTCAGCAGTATTTTTATTTATCTATAATATTTATATTCACCTCTCTAATTGAACACAGTATTTTCATACACAGCATAGAGTATTTAGTACTAAGCAGCTCCTGAGTGTTTCTGGTGAGTTTTGTTTTGACCTTTATTTGACTAATACTATATTTTATCTTGTCTTTGTGTCTCTGTGTATCTGTGCAGTTGCAGCATAAGCAGTTTAATCCAGGATCAGTAATGTTTTCTGATTCTGATTCTGGAAAGAAACCAGAGCTCTGGAACCCATAACCAGACCCAGGACCTCCTGGCTCTGAGGTTACCACACTACCCACTGAGCCATAGAGCTCCCTTAGTTTCTGTTTCTTTAAAGAGAACTTCCACTAGTTTTCCAACATTTCTGACTAAGTAAATCCTTAATATTTAAACAAAAACATTATGTTTTGTATGAAATATATCTGAAGTATTTAATACTTCGAAAAGCTCCGTCCCATAAAGTTCTTACATGGATACTGACATCTGATGTTTTGCGATTCAGTTTCTAAAATGCACCCATTCTATGGCGAACAGTGCCCAAGGGTAATTTGTTTTAATCATCACTTAACCATCTTTTTATATCAACATTAGACTGCATGTGAAGCTCAGATGGTGTGTTAAGCTCACTTATTCATTCTGCACTGCAAAAAAATAAAAAATATGTAAAATGAAAGCAAAACAAGAAAAGGAGGTACTTGAATCAAGCAAAATGATCTGCCAATATAGTGAGATTTCTCTGGTTATGCTTAAAACAAGAAAAGTTTCTAAAAACTAGATGATTTAAATTACACAGTCAAATCAGTAGTTCATAAAAAAAACAAGATCTGTTATTTATTTTCACGTTTTTCTGGCTTGTTAAGATTTCATTTTGCGGTGTGGATAGTAAACAAACGTCACGATCCCTGGTTTCTGCTCAGATATTTCCGGCTTGTTGATGAGTGGCTGGTCTGTATGTTGCCCTGTGTTTGTTAAAACAGAGAGTCTGGCTGAGGGGGAGCTGGGAGGCTGATGCCATGCAAAACTGAAATCTGGGTGTTTTGGACACTCTGTAATGCAGAACAATGCAGTGTGCGTGATTAGAGCTCATGATTGTGTCAGTGAATACAATATCACATTTCTGACCACTGTGACTGCGGAGAGGTTGGTTGATGGAAATGAAGAACTGGTACAGTGACTCTTGCTGTAACACGCTGTGTGTGGTGTACCAGCTCATGGCAGCATTAGATCTGTGTGTGTGTGAGTATGTGTGTGTGTGTGTATCTGTAAGTGTCTGTATGTGTATGTGAGTGTGTGTGTATAAGAGAGAGTGTTTGTGTGTGTCTCTGTAAGTGTGTGTGTGTGTGTGAGAGAGAGTGGGTGAGTGTGTGTGTTTTTGTGTATATATTTTTGTGTCTGGGTGTGTGTGTGTGTGTGTGTGTGTGTGTGTGTGTGTGGGAGAGAGAGAGAGAGAGAGAGAGAGAGAGAGAGAATGTTTGTGTGTGTGTTTCTCTGTAAGTGTGTGTGTGTGTGTGTCTATGCGTGTGCGTGTGTGTGTGTGTATCTATGTGTGACGACTGTGTGGTGAATTTGTAACTCTGCATGGTCAAAAGTTTGTAGATGCCTGCTCTACTTTTCTAGGAAGGCTTTAAGTATTAGAAGATTGCTGTGACAGTTTTTTACATTCAACTACAAGTGGCTTAGAAAGGTCAGGTACTGGTGCTGGATGAAATTGGGTTATTTTTGTTGATTCAGCCCCAAATGTCATATCAGGTGCATTAATTTTCTTTTCTGAATGCCTCTGCTGGTATTTGACACTCCTTTTTGTCTCCGTCTTTCTGGATGTCAATCTTTTGTCCTTACGCGTTAAACTGGTTCATCAAGCTTTTCATGGTGGTGCTCAGCAAAATCCCCAGTGTTGAATTATCACCTACAGTGTTCATTTAACTTCTTCAGGTACAGAGAGACACGAACGAGGACTCTGAGAACTGAGGGTATGTTTAATATTTGTTCACGAAGTCTCAGATATGAGAAATATATGGGAACTACATAGACAGGTCCTTCTAATGAAGGAATGTGTGTGTGTGTGTGTGTGTGTGTGTGTGTGTGTGTGTATGTGTGTATGTGTGAGAGAGAGAGAGAGAGAAAGAAAGAGAGAGAAAGAGGGACAGAGAGAATTAGTCATATTTAAGATTCCTGAACGGCAAAATAAAAATGTGAAAACTCGTCAGTTTGTTTTCATTTCACTGTGTTTGGTGAATTCACACCCACTCATATCTAATGGTATTTTCCAAAACATTTGCAACGTTAATGAAGGTTTAACACTGAAGGTGTGGGCAGAAATAACCATATTGTCATTTCCAGTCTTATGCAAATGTTAGGATACCACAGTTCTGAAAAAGTGGGGCCTGTGCAAAAGTTCTGGCACATTTTCTAATTCATGCATTATTTTTTCCAGTGCTATATTAAATAAAGGGACCAAAAAAAAAAGATACGCCGAAGTGTTTTCCCTGTAATTTGACCAAGGGTGTTAAAACTGAAAAACATTCCTGCAGAATCTAATGACAGGATCTACTTTCTTTGTGCTAATGGCTTTTCTCCACATTTCAGCTTTTAGAATACTTGCCTCATGAAATCATGTTAATTACAAACCCTGTTCTGATTTTAAAGAAGGATTTTCTAATATATTTGGATTCATGATGGATGTTTTTTACCTAAAAATGTATATACATAAACCTTTTATTCTAAAAGTTTTATAGTAATAGTGCACAGTGCATAGCTCTCTGCAGTGTGTCTTCACAATGAAACACACATTTTAAACATGAACATCAACATACTACTTTTTCAATGCACTGTTATCATATGCTAAAATAATTAGAAGATAAGATGAACATTTATTCGTCCCACAAGTGGGGAATTTGAAATTTGATGTCTCACTGGCCAGCTGGCCCTGCTGAAGGAAAGAAACGCAGCCCTCAGGTCTCGTGACGCGGAACTGTACAGTGCAGCCAGGGCAAACCTGAAAAGGGGCATCAGATAGGCCAAGCTGGACTACAAGAAAAAAATTGAGGACCTGCTTCTTCGCCCGCTTCGAACAGAAAATACCAGAAATGGCTACATCACATCCACCAGCCATAACCAGCCACATCTTCAATGTCGAGGAGTATGATGTGAGGTGTGTACGAAGGACAGTAAACCCCAAAAAAGCAGCAGGACCCGATGGCAGCTCTGGAGGGGTGCTGAAGGACCGTGCAGACCAGCTCACAGGGGGCTTTACTAAAATATTCAACCTGTCCTTAACACAGGCCACCGTCCCACCCTGCCTGAAGTTCTCTATCATCATTCCACTCAGCCTCAACACCGGCTCCCCTCAGGGATGTGTGCTGAGTCCCCTGCTGTAAACTCTATACACTCACGACTGCACCCCCATCCACCCAAACAACACTATAGTGAAGTACGTGGATGATACAACTGTGGTCGGGCTCATTACGGGGGAGATGAGTCTGCATACAGGGACGAAGTGGAAAACCTGTCATCATGGTGTAGCCGAAATAACCTGGTCCTTAACACAAAAACCAAAGAAATAACTGTTGATTTCAGAAGGAACAAATCTGACCGTCAGCCCATACATATCAATGGGGACTGTGTGGAGAGAGTCTCTGACTTCAAGTTCCTGGGCCTGCACCTGGGTGATGACCTATCCTGGAAAACCAACACCACAGCAATGATCAAAAAGGCACAGCAGCGACTCCACTTCCTGAGGATCCTGAAGAACAACGCCTCAGCCAAGGCACTACTAGTGTCCTTCTACAGGTGCTCCATTGAAAGTGTACTGACATACGGCATCCCAATGTGGCTTGCCAGCAGCACTGCTCAGGAAAAAGCATCACTCCAGAGGGTCATCAACACAGCACAGAGGATCATCGGCTGTGCTCTCCACTCCCTAGAGGAGCTGTACAGGTCCGGCTGCCACAGGAAAGCCTGCAGCATCCTGAAGGACACATCCCACCTCGCACATCACCTGTTCCAGCTGTTACCCTCAGGAGGGCGGAACAGGACAATAAAAGCCAAAATAAATAGACTGAGAAACAACACATACGCCAGGGCTGTTGCACTAATAAATGACTCTGGTGTGCAATCATTTTTTACCACCACCGTGCAATACTTCTGGGGATTAAATAACCACAGGGAAATACAAAAAACTTTTTAACATTCAAGGTCAACTGGAAATGCTGCTATCCATACTTATTCTTGTTTAATTTTTATATACAGTAGATTTCCTGTTTTGTATAGCACCTGTTTCTTTATATACTATATTTATTTTAGTTCTCTTCAAATTGTTCTTAAACTTTCTGATCTCTTTTGCTTTGCATTGAATGGGATTGCACACAATTTCATTGTTCTTTATGCACAATGACAATAAAGAATTCTATTAAGTATATATTGCAAAACATCCAGTCCAAAAGTACATTAAAAATAACTAAAAAACAGTCATCACCTGATTGAACACCTGATCTGCAGGGAAAACATGAAACACAGTGTAACACAATAATCAAACATAAAAGAGTCTTGTGCTTAGTCTTTTTTTTATTATTATAACAGTCTGAAGCCACCTATAAAGTTATGCTTTTGCATAAGGACAAAATATTGGGACACACATGTCTTTCAAGGTTTGGTTTAAGCCCCATACTTCCAGTGAAGGGTAATCTTAATGCTTCAGCATATTATCACATTTTGGACAATGCCATGCTTCCAACTTTGTGAACACAGTTTGGGAATGGCCCTTTTCTATTCCAGCATGACTGTGTCGCAGTGCACAAAGCAAGCTCCATAAAGACATTGCTGGATGAGTTCAGTGAGGAAGAATTTGACTGTCCTACACAGAGCCCTGACCTCAACCCCATCCAGCACCTTTGGGATTAACTGGAACGGAGATTGTGAGACAGGCCCTCTCATACTACATCAGTGCCTGAACCTCATATATGCTCTAAAAAATGAATGGGCACAAATTCTTACAGAAACTCCAAAATCTTGTGGAAAGCCTTCCAAGAAGACCGGAAGCTGTTATAGCTGCAAACTGGGACAAACTCCATATTGAAGTCTATGTATGTGAATGCAATGTCATTTAAGTCCCTGTTGGTGTAATGTTCAGGTGCCCCAATACGTTTGTTCGCACAGAGTAGCTGTACCTCTCTACCTTTGATTTGCTTTTTTACGCAAACCTTGTGCAGCCAATTACGCCGTTTTGCTTATGAATATTAAAAAAACTTTTTGACACAGGTGAGGCTCCGCCCACTGTGTTTTAATAATTTAGGAATATTCAACTAGGAATGGGCGTTGTCCATCCAATCAAATCTCAAGTTGTCCTTTCTGGCACGCCTCTCCGGTAAAAAAGTCATTTTTGTCGATTCTGAGTGGCTCTCCCGTCTTTCAATCACCACTGGTTTACAGCGTTCGGAGCTCCACGGACGAAGTGCTCCATTCAGGCTAACGGAGGCAGGGGCTGTGATGGAGTGAAAATTGTCCTCCTCCTCTGATTTATCAAAAGACACTGGTCACGGTTGGGGTTTCAGCTTTTAACAATTGAGGAGGTTCCTGCCAGGTGGCGTCGGAAAGAAATGAATTTCGTGGGTGTTTTTAGGGGCAAAAAGGGGTAGTTAGCTAGGTAGGCTAACTGATTTGAGCTATCTGTTTACAGGCTGTTTGCTAACGGTCGCTAGCCTGTTGGTCGTCAAGGTAACAGCGTTAAATCCGCACTGTCATGCGTTATTCCGCAGTCTCTTGGCTGGTTGTTTAGTGAGCCGGCTGATGGACAGTTTTGCGGCCGGTCTGTGTCTCTACTCGGCCGCTTGGTCCTGGTATTGGGGCGGTTAGCTAAGCTAGTTAGCGCAACAGCACGGATGTCGTGGCAGGCAGGCTCGTCCCGTCCACACCGGGACTCCAGCTGGTAAGGGCATCCAAACACCCTGGCATAGCAAGGACTGGAGGTGGGGAAGGTTCATTTCAGCCTGCAAAACAATCTGCTCTGTTTTTTGAGCTGACTATACGACTGGCCTCAGATCAGTCACATTTGGACACACTACTAGCCTCCGTGCTAATTAGATAAACAGTGGCTTCGTCTGTTTAGTCTGATCTCTCTACGCATATATGTACGTTCCGTGCCGTAACCAGTTTAATATTTTCTGTTATTGATCTTGTTGACAATTTGACATCTTCAGGGCCCTATAAAGAATCTCAGGCCCAGTTATTTCTATCCCTCCTCTGCAGATCAGCCTCTTTCATATCGAAAGGCCTGGGTGGCATGCCTCCTTTTCAGCACTAAGAGCATATTCTTATTCTTCCGATTTCAAAACACTGATAAAGGGATAAGGGGACTGCCACCTGGTTAGAGCCCAGTCTCCCCGTGTCTTTAGATTGAGAAGCGTGTCTTGTAAACACTAAGGCGATGACACTGGAGTCCATGATGGCTTGCTGCCTGAGTGAGGAGGCCAAGGAGTCGAAAAGAATCAACGCCGAGATCGACAAGCAGCTTCGCAGAGACAAGAGGGATGCGAGGAGAGAGTTGAAGCTCCTTCTGCTGGGTACTGTCTTTCAGTCTTCTCCAAACACAATTGGGGCTTTGTTGCCTCAAGGTTTATGAATTATGTACATACACTGTTGCTTGCATGCATGCTGCATGTCCAGAATGATCCAGACTAACCCCATTCTCGTTAGTGAATCAGCTATTTTAAGGTGCACCCATCAGTCCACCCCTAGCTGCTCCTTTGCACACATGCAGCTTCTCCATAGAAAGCAATGGTAATAGAAAGAAATGCAAAGGAACCTAGGGTTACAGTGCCAAATGTGTGTCAGCTAGAAGGGTATAAATCTTCCCAGTGTGATGGAGTACAATCCAGTACCTTTTGTGATGTGCTGGAGTGGCAAAATGAAGCATCCAAAGATTGGTACATGACACTTTTCATGGCTGGATACAATCAAATCCATGCTGCAATTTTCCACATCTAGTGTAAAGCCTTCCCAGGGGAGTAAATGCTGTTACTGTAGCAAAGGGAGTGCCAGGCTCCCAGATAAAGTCCTTTTTTTTAGAAATGCAGAATGCAGAATTTTTGGACGGATAGTGTATGAGTTTTAATGTGGAACTTGTATTAAACACAGACAGTCAACACTGTAGTTATTAGTTTTTTGCCTTGAGGGACGTTTGCAATGCCTGTTCACTTTAGGTGCCACTAGCAACAAGTACATCTGTCACATCTAGCATATTATCTAACAAAACAGCTGCAAAATGGTCCTTTTTCTTTGGCTTGAATGTTTTCTTTGTGCTTTTATAAATGCAGTTCACTTTTACAATCCTGCTGAACCAAGGTGATCAAGCTAAAGCTCACAAGTTCTTATTTCTCATGCATAGGGCTTTCATGTCATTACATTTTATGTGAACTGAGGTCATAGTAGGGATGGGCAAAATGGAAAAATATGACAATTCTTAAAGAGATTTTAATATATGGTACACGTTTTGGCACAGATAAACTGTGCTAGTTTGAAAATGATAGAAACCTTGGGTCCTGTGATTTTTATTAAGACATATACACTGGACTGCAAAGAAATCACACTAAACAGGGCTAATAATGGGATCTTTGTAATGAAACATGCTGTTGGTCAATGTCCAAGTGATAGCGATGTCCACAGTACGATTAGAATAGCATATTGTGAATTTAAATATCGTCATCAATCATGCAAACAGTAAGCTTAGAGGTTTAATTTGAAACCTGAACTGCTGTTTGTCCAGCATTTACATCAGTGTTAGTGTTGTTTTGAGTGTGTTTTTGAATTAAGACTGTCCTCAAAGTTTTGTACACTCACTTTTCAACATGCCCACGTCAGCCACCTTTTGCGGACTGGAACCGAGTGGTTTCATGAGGAACTTCTACAGTTTGTCACTCACAGAGTTTGGTGACATGGCAAAAATAATAGCGTTTGTATTATTTGTGCTGTTATCAGTGATACATTAGTTTAAACATTTTTAATGCTGTTATGGACCACAACTGTTTAGCAAAGGATAATATAATGGTCATAAGACTGTGGAGTATGACCCAACTTATAAAAGCACTTTTATATAGTGTGTCTGTCATCAGTAAACAAACAGCAATGCAAATAACTTTTGGGTCTTTTCAAGGGATAAAGGAGATGAGCACCAAAACCTGTCTGTCAGTTTGTCCCTGTAAGGGAGGCCAGTAGGAGAATTTAAAATATCCGTTATCACATGGGCCATCGATTCAGGTGCTGCAGGGCTGAAGTCCAGTGGAGCTTGGTGATTCCCCTGCTGTGCTAGACATTGGCCCTTGGAGGCCTGAATTGATGACCTTCATCATCAACATATTAACTAACCGTTTCATCAAGAAGCTACATTTTAATCATTTGAGAAATCATGACAGCCCCGAAAAAGATGTGCATCATGAAAGTGTATGACGTCGCTAAAACCTAACGACTAGTCTTGATTTCAGCTGTCTTGAGAATGCATGGGTGCCGTATCCTTTCTCTGAGGGACCGAGGAGTCCAGTTGGTGATGATCCCCGAAAATGCGAGGAAGAATTTTGGTGGACGGCGCTAAGCCTCCTTTATTGCACTGCAGTGGTATTTTCATATGCTAGATGAGAATGATCCATGTCTGGAGCACGCTTCACTCTGACTGTGCAACATGCTCAGTCAACGCTCACCTTGAAATAGCAGCTGTCTTTCAGATGCAACTGTGGGTTTCCAGGATTGAAGAAGGTTTCATTCTTTCTCACAACTCACAATTTATTATGTAACTGTATAGTTGAAAGTATTTCCTTTAGTCAAGGCCTTAAGTCTGATTTTAGCCTGAAAAGCTGTAGCTTTTGATTTGCGTTCGCTTCCTGGGCTCAGTGTGCCATATTGCTGCCCTCTGTGTATTTTGAAGGTACTAAATATTTGGAATCTTAGTACTGTAAAATGAATAAATAATAACTTACACAGACACAAAGCACTGATGCTTTGTGTTCAGAATCTTAGTTTTGAATGGTATGTATTTTAAAAATTACTTTCGGTGTTGAATATCTTATAAATCAACACCATTACTGATATCATAACTTGACACAGATTCCTAAACTATATTTTGTTAACATGCATATGGGATTCAGATGGCCATTTGGACCAGTAATTGATATTATTGAACATTAAGGTAATTTAAGTAACTGAGATATGCAAGATATCATTCTTTAATTCTCATCCATGTGTTTTGTGATTCTGACATTCATTTAAAAGCATTTTAATATATGGTTAGTTAAAAACTTCACAGTAGAAAAGTTTGCACTTGACACTATGCTGTACAAACAAAGTTAACACACATATATATTTGACAATTCACTGTAACTACAAGGCATAGTTTTTTTTATCTGGCAATGAATGTGGGGTTTATGCTAAGAGAAACAAAAACTTAGATACCTGAGACTTGATTTGGTAAAGAATAAAATAAAAGAGCTTGTCCAGAAAGGCACCAGTTGATTTTGCTATTTGTTTTGATGGACCCTCTGTTATAAATTGCATCCATTTTAGCACAATGAGCTGAAGGTTGTGTGCTTGTAAATGTGTAGTACTACTGCTGTAGCTAATAAAAAGAAACTACTGTATAGCTAGTATTGTTAGTATTTAGTGGATCCCCAGACCCAAATATTGTCAAACTGGTGTTATACATTATTATTAGGTTACCCAAAATGGAAATTATATGGTGAGTGTATTATTTTAGATGAATCTATTAGTGGTAGACCTTTACTGTAAGGCTTTGGAACATTCCCATATGGTACTTTCTGACTGAATTTGGATCACAATATTATTTATCATCATAATTCTGCAAATGGTAATTTATTTTTTTTGTCTAAATGTAAATTATTGGCCAGGCTAGTGGCCAGTATGATCTAGGTTTTGGATCAAGGTTGCTCACAGATGACCAAAAACGTGGGTATTGAATGAGAAGTAATTTTTGATGTTTTAGTATGAAGGGTTCGATCCTAGAGGTGTAGCAAAATCAATATATTATGTGACAGTGTATGTTGTAGGGTTATGAGAGTGCAAAATCCTGGGGAATGGACATTCTTTTAATTATGATATCTGATTTGACAGCATTAAGTTTGTGAACAGCCAGCACCAGTCAACAACCTAGTTTAAACACATACATGTCATACACACTTCCTGCCTTCCAGTCTTATTAGTAGATTTTGCCACAACAGAACAGTCATCAATTATCTTTATTCATATTTTACTAGAATATCAAAGTGTGAGCTCAGTATTGTGAATCAAATCAAATTGTGGGCTAACTGTATATCGTAGTACCAATTTAATACTCAGCAGGAGGTTTAAGCCGTTCCTTACTCTTGATTACCTTGAAAGTCGATTGAAATCTTAGTATTAGCAGACAACCTGCTTTTTTTAAACAAGGCAAAGTAAAAGGCACATTTTTCAGCATTTCCAATAAATAATGAACTGCAGTTGCTATTCAGTTTTCTCACTTGGGCCGTGAGTTCTAGACTAAACATGAAATTCAGATTACTCCATATTGTAATCATATGCCCTGCAGTATATTAAAAGCACATAGCATTGATTCAGCAGCCACAGAAACTATGGAAAGTCTGAGATTGGGTCAGAATGCTCAACATTACAATGAGTTTCTTAGAAAATCAATTTGTACATTACAGGCTGCTTTGACATCAGAATGGCAAAAGCTAATTTTTGGATAATGATTCCAAAGGGGTAGTATATTATTTGGTAAAGTACTGGCCTGAAAGGTGTACCAGGTACCGGGGATAGCCAGAGTCGTCCAGATGTTACTTTTGATTTGCAGTGGATACTTTGCTTGCTGTCACATTTCTGAAGTGTGTGCTCCTTAAAAAAGGGCAGTATATGTGTAAATGTTTTTGAGTGATCTGTTCGCATATTCTCTGTGAACAACCTTCACAGCATTTCCTGGAAACTGAAAGAAGTCTCTTATGGCTGTCACTCAGCTGCACAATTTGTCATTGAGCGGTATGGCTTGGATGGTTTACATCTGTGTATTCTCTTTCCAGCTAAAGGGATTGTGTTATTAAGACAGGAAGAACTGCTCCTAATGCATAGTTATTATTGTGGTTGTTATATGTCCATGGCCTAGACTGCTACAGGGCTCAAACATTTTGTTGATTAGTTGCCAGCGACATGTGTTACGGTCTGATGCTTGGATGATACACCATTGGGAAAAAAAATACTTTTTGATATCAGTGCACCTAGAGTATGCAAACATATTTAACTCACTGGTCACAAATGGAAACTACTGAGAAAACGATTCATTAACATTCTCTGTGTTAGTTCAGCCCTACCTGTGCACACTACTGATTCCTTATAATTTCCATGTGCGCAGGCTGGACTGAACTGTACTGCGAAAACAATTCGTTTAAATTCTCTGTGTTAGTTTAGCACAACCTGTGCACATGGGAGTTATAAGGAGTCCGAAATGTACAGTATGTACAAATGTACGGTTCTTATGGGATACGGTACAAATTTCTTTCTGAAGGATGAGTTAAGTGCTTTATTACTGTTGTGCCACAAATAAGCACAGAACTAGCCTGAGGCCACAACGTAAATTTGGATGCCTCACAAACAGCACAAACGCTTAGCTTTAATGTGTTGCTAGCACGCACATGCCCACACATACTCTAGTGTGAGTGGGGGGGGCGGTACATGCAGAGTGAAGAGAGGAAGAAAGGTGAGGAAGAATATGTGGCAAACAGGATCTTTGTCTGTCGTTTGAAGGTGGTTTAGGTTCAGAAGGATTGACTTGGAGCGAAAGCGCATACATTGCAAAGTTTGTCACAGCACTGTTGTAGCAGCCTGTTTCGCCACCTCAAAACAAAACATCTTCAAAGAAATACAGAAGGGTCAGACATGTACTCAAACTTAAAGTAACAAACGCAGTTATGGTCTGTTCATGCAAGGACCTAGTGCTTAACAAAGTCTAAGAATAGTTCAGCATGCTTTAGTCCGTCTTAAAATCTTTGTTTGTAAACATTTTTCAAAGGATGTTCTAAAAAGAAACCCGTTATAACTGGTTTGTCAATTGTATTGTTCAGATCTTTTCTTCTCTTGTACAAAAAATATTTTATATATACTTTATATGTACGCTCATGTATAGTTATTTGTGGTTAAATTCTAGATTAACCTACAAAAATAGACTGGTTTCTGTTTGCAAAATGCGCTATATCGTGACATACCAAAACCTCAGAAAAGTAAGTTATATTGTGATTAAACCTTTTTTCTCTTATTACCCACTACTGTGTAAAGCTTTTTAGCCAAGACTGCTCTTTGGATGAAACGCAATATAGGGCAAACAGAAAAGCTCATTTAAATACATCAGCCATAAAGATACAGAAACAGAAAACAGACTGTTGAATTTTAAGGGGTGAAAATTAAAATGACTTTTTTTGGTGCATAAATCGACAAAAATATCGCACGTGGACATCAGGAAAAAAAACAAAAACAAATGTTGGAGAACGGCTTTTTAAAAGTACTCTATTATGGTCATGTGATTTACACAATACACTGCAGGAAGTGTAGGTGGCAATAGACCATCTGTTGTTTCATTTAAAAAAAATTGCTTATCACACACAGTTTTACGTGATGTTGCCTCTGTGGTAGGGTGAGGTGAAATGGCAGAAACCTAGTGGTTCAGTTTTTCATAAAGAAATACAACGTTACAACAATAGAGCAATCAATTTTTTGTGTCTTTTGAGTAACGGTAGTATTCTAGAGTTAACCTGCACAGTGTTGATGAAGACTTGTGTTCTACATTTGGGTTTTCTCCTTAATGGATAATGTGCCAGCATGGTAGTTTAACCTAGTTAACAGCAGCTAGAGTAGGTAACCCAGAATATGGGCAGCAACCCAATTATATTTTATAGTGGACTTTAATTATTACCAAAATATATACATTACATGTTTTTAAATAAATATATTCACACTTAGCATGATCTAACATGTTATGTATAATATATTATGTATAATAATAATTAATGCAGTCTTGCTGAAATATGAAGAATTCACTGTCAAAACAACATTTTTGGTAGTTAGTTCAGCACCTTCTATAGGCCCACATCAAATGACTCAATATTTGAGCACAAAACCTGGTTACAGTATGACAACCATGATGACGAGGCCCACCTTGTGCTGCAAATAAGAGTGAAATATGAAAAGTAGATGCTAGAACACGGTAATAAGTAAATTTGATTGGGAGTTAACACACACAGTGAGAAAATCCATTCATGCTTTTCACTGAGCACATCCTTCACCAACGTTGGAGAGAAATGCGTTGTCCTCTGCTCTTTAATGACAAACAGCTTACATTTGCATTACTGCCACCTTCTGTAGTGACATGTTACAATGGCGCCAGGCAAAAGAAAGCAGTTTGTTTAAAAAGTAGACACAATAACACAATAAAATTATTAAAATTTAATAATTTAATGATGTTGCATGTTCAGCTATTCAAATGTAAATCCTTACCCATCCTACTTCAGTGTGAGAGAAGGGATGTGTTATCTTTGCACTGGTAGTTTCAGAAGCAAAACATGTTGATAAAGTAAAAAATTTACATTATACACTGCTAAATTATAATACTTATATTATAACATGACAAAGTCAAATAATTAATGAAATTACTGAAATATGTGGTGTAAACAATAATTCTCGGCAGACATGATAAAAAAAAATACTAATAATTGATATAACAGTGGTAATTACAATAATTACATCAATAACAATATAAATGGTAATGAATACATATTAAAGAGCAGTGATCAGTGATTATCTTTTTGTTGTCTGCCATTTTATGAAAGCAGTGACTTGCAATAATGTATTTACTTTAGATCTAATTACTTGATTAAACAACTTTTTAATAGTTCCGTTCTCATGAATTCAGTGTATTGTTTCCTACTCAGTTTTAATGTAAACAGGGAAACAGCAGCTCATTATTTAGCCATGCTCAGCAGTCAGAACATTCTCCACAAGGGGGACGTCTTGGCACTCAGCGCAAAACAAAATTTGATTTGCTGTGATCCGTAAATGATTGCCCGTTAAAATAATTGCTCGATCACTCCATAGTTCTGTAATCTATATTGGCAGCCCGTTTTCTTATATGTGTGAAATGGCCTGTAGTGAGAGAATGAGGCTGAGCTGAATGTGTGATAGAGAGAATGTGTTGGCGTTCTCCACTGGAGAGACCTGAGCTGAGGGCAGCAGCTCTCCATATCAGCCCACACAACTGCTGCACACACAAACGCATGCTGTTGCTGTGTCACATGATCTGCATGAAGTGAAGGAGAGCGAGGGGAGGCATGGTTGTACTTGCACTAAAAGCCGTGATTATTTAAATAACACCCATCAATTAGCACAATGCAAATGACATCATGCCAATCAGGGACTACTAGCTTCCATTCATTGTTGGTTGTTGTGATGCATTAATCTGAGGGCACTTCAGGAGGTTTGAAGTTCATTGACTTGGGGTTGTTATGAATGCAGGCTGATAATCTAAATGTGTAACCATTTCAACAAAATGCACAAGAATCGCAAAAAATCAACATATCAGAATTTAACCACGGCCAAACACGGATGATGCTGATACACCCCTCAGTGAACTACTGCTGTCAGTGACCAAATATTAGCATCTTGAGTTGATCCTAACAGAAACCAGGCAGAAGGCCTTTGGCAGAGGGCTGGCATTGCCAAAACAATTTGTCAGCTGTATAATTCAAGCTCTGGTCTCTCTAGTCACATTTGGTGTATTCTTTGAATACAAAAATCAAACCAAAGTTGTTATTAACCACCCCATGTCTGTGTTGGTTCCTACTGCGAACTCTGGTTTCCTCTCTCAGTCCAAAGTCTTGTGCGTCAGTTGAACTGGTGATGCCAAATGGTGTGTGTGTATGTTTGTGTGAGAATGTTTGTAAGTCTGCCATGTGATGGACTGGTAACCCTTGCAGGGTGTTTCTCCAGCATCCACTGTGATACTGGTTAGGATAAGCAGCTCAGAAAATGTTTTGCTGCTTATCCTAACCATTAACCCTTCAGTGGGGGAGTTCTACCTGTTGCTGCATGAGATCTTATTTATTTTTTGCTCCATCTGACTGCAGAGCAACTGAACATCTCATCAGTGAGATGGTGTTCGCCTTGACGCTGGTGTCGCTGATTTGACTTGTTCAATAGGATGATTGTTTGTTGTACAACAGCACAAGCTGTAATTGCTATGGTTGCAGTGCCATAGTAGTTCAGTTAATGTGGGGCGGATGATAAATACTCGACAAAGGTGGTTTATACAGGTGCGTAATGAAAGAAACAGCTTGACTGTAGTTTGCTGGTATAACTTTTGTGTGTAAGTGGCTCAACAGCATTGCTCGTCAAACAGCAACTCTGAGTTTCTTCGTGTTTCTTCATTGCGTATGATGAGTGTCCCACACGGCACTCTGTCTGCCAGTTGGTGCGTCAGCTGATCAGATGCAGTCCAAGTAATTGTGATTTTAGTGTTAAATCGATTGTCAGCTTTGTATTGATACTTTTTTTACATTTGAAAGTGTAAAGATTATGTTGTCATCTTTAATCTTGAATTGCCAATAACTTGTATTAGTTAGGATGCAATAGAATCTTTGTAGCTGAATGGTGGTGGTACACAGAGATTTACCTCCCTGATGTTAATTTTCTTAGCATTTTTGTGGATGTTTCATGAATGCGCTTTAATTAGTAATCTAGCCTTATTTTGAGACTTGCAGGCTAGACTATTGTTACCAGTGTATAATGTGCTTCGTCCAATATTTACTTGGTTGAGAAGTGTTGAAGTACCTGCTCCATGATAGCTGTGTGTTGTACAGAATACTCAGTGAGTCAGAGGTGTTGAAGTGTGTGTGTGTGTGTGTGTTCTTTGGCACACCCAACCTGGATAGGAATGGGTGCTCATGAATTTGATGGCCAGAGGATTTTTTTTCATGTTAATTGTAATGCTGTTGAAATGACAGAAATATTGGCAGCTGTGTTTAATTATTTGGCTTTCCTTGGTAATGTTAATGGCATACCTCCTTTAGCATTAAATAAAGATTCAAGCCTATAATAATATACCTCCTATCTTTAATTCCTTCCTCGCATGCAGTGCAGTCATTAGATTTTAGTCTAGAGACTAAGATAGTCTCTTGAATTTGTCTTAATGATTTGACATGTTTTTAAATCAGGCTGTCATTTGCTGGTGGAAAGTAGCTGCCCAGCTACAACTACCTCAGGATCAGGAAGATTATAGCCGAACATATTGATACACTCGCCTTTTAAATGCGTACACATGCAACATCCATGTAGCCAAAGTGGTGTATTTTAGTGTTCCATCATTTACGACACCAATTACATGTTTCTGACCGCAGAATGATAAGATGGGTGTAAATCTGTACACACATGGAATGTTATGCAAATTCTCACCTCATGATTTACATGCCGAAACCTCTTGTTGGCAAGAGACGCTTACGGCCCATGGACAGGGTTTTAAAAACTGTTGGAAGAAAATTAGAAGATTAAATATAATTGACTTTTCAGCTTACATGAGTGCAATAGTGCCTTTTTAGTGAAGTTTTTATTGAGATTTCTTTGGCTTTTTCCTTTGGTATGTAGTAGAGGATATCTTTTTTTTTTTTTTTTTTTTCCTCAACCCACTGGCTCTCTCCCCCAATCACTTGATGATACTGGCTAGGAGGTAAAGGCTAGCATCACTTAAACAGCTCCGCACACTTGGAGGAGAACACTAAATGCCAGTTCTGTAATGACAACTGGCGTTGGTTATATATGTGCTTTTACTTTTAAGCCTGTATTGTCAGTTCTCTTTTATCTTGTTATATGTAGCCTAGTCTGGTTTTCATCAGAGGATTTGTGTCTTTCTATATCCATCAATGGGCACTTTAACTAATTAGCTTGTGACCATAAAAGATACTTGCTTCCTTCTTATCCAGATGGGAGGAGTGGTACTGGAAATTTTGGCTGACCAGGAACCAAAAATGGCTTGACTATCGGATAAACATTTCAGTCCAGTACAAGGGAAGGAATGCAGAGAATGCCCTTAAAACTAAGAAAGGGGCATCTTGTCATGAGGCATCAGGATATTTTTTACTTGAAATGAGCCTCACAATGAAAATCCCAGGCTGCTTTCTGACATTCTTCATATCCATTCATAGACAGAACCTTTAGAGTGCAGTTTTGGTTCTCACTTGCTCAAGGGACCAATTGGAAGTGCCTTGGCAGGACTTTGTACTGCCAACCACTCTGGTGTCCCAGGCAACAAGAAGTCTGGTTCCAGGGTGAGAGTGGGGTGGGGGT
>JBBPCX010000038.1:11940057-11962602 GCA_037974365.1 Hydrocynus forskahlii
GGGGGAGGGGGGTTAAATCTTATGACGGAGGGCAGGCAAAATAAATGAGAATGGCTTTTATCTGCCTGCAGTTGTCTGAAACAGCTGTGCACTAGCTTAATGCATGATCTGAAGCAGATGAGTTCATCTCCTGCTTCTTACCTTTGGATGCCCCCCAAGAAGTCATAGCTGGAAAACCAACAGAGGGACTAGAGTAAGGCTGCATGACATGGATATAATATCAGATTGTGATTACGTTGCTATGTACTATGCCTAGACATATATTAAAACCTGATTAATAATTGATGCGATAATGGTGACATGATTGAATATTGACCTGCATTATTTTTTTTTAAATTTACTTTGGTTAGATGGTACCTTAAATTATCCAGCCACTAACAGAAATGAATCTTTAAGGTTATTTAGAAAGCTCACAGTACACTGCAAATAAAACATTTTTACAAGGCTTGTTTGTCTTGCCTTAATTGGAACGGCGAATATTGCAACTAAAAAACATTTTTTGCAGCCCTGTTGATTCAGACACGTCATCCAGCATCCATGAAATGAAAAATTCCTAATTTGTAGAAGGTACACACAATCTGACACTGATAATTGCCTGTGGTATTTGTAGGGCTGCTTTGACCAGTCTCACACTAATCCCGAGAACTTCAGTCTGTGTCCAGGACTTGCTCTGGCCATATTTGTTGCAGGGGATTATTCATTCAGATGTGTTTTCACACAGGAGAATTTCTTCCGATCATGGACTGATTGCACAGTTTCATGAATCACATTTGTCTGTGCACTTCTTGCAAAAATAATAAGTAACAGGTTCAGCCCTTTACATTTTTTGACAATAAAAGGACGACAGTTTGTCTTTGTTGTGTCTTTGGTGGGCTGCAGACACAGGGATGAGCACCAGTTATTGGGTACGTCCTCATGTGCGAAGCAACAAACGAGGAGGATTTTTAGCCATGTAGATCAGCACAAGGGTGGTAGTAGCCTAGTGGTTAAAACACACGTGTGCAAAGTCACATGTTCAAACCCCCACTTTCTGGCATTGTGTCCTTGAGCAAGACACTTAACCCTAAGCTGCTCTACTGGGACTGTCCCTGTAACCAATGATTGTAAGGTGCTCTGGATAAGGGCGTCTGCCAAATTCCGTACATGTAAGCACAAGACATTTTTCAGTGTAAGCACTCTCAATATTTTCTGTCTTCTTTCCCATCAGTGCAGTACTTGAAATAAAAATAATGTGAAAGAATCACCTAATCAGATGTGTGATAGTTGCAGATCTTCAGTTCTGGATGGCCCGTCTCCAGCACAGTTTGGTCATTTCCCTGCTCAAGTGAACCAAATTCAACGTATTAGTTTCCAGGTTTAGTGGGAACCACCGAACTGTGTTAAGCGCCAGCCCCCCAGGACCAGGGCTGTGAATCCTGGCTTTAGAAAAAGGCCCTGATAGGACATAAAAACTTCTGATTGTGAGTAGTTGAGTTTGTAAACGCAGGTCTGAGGTGAGCTGAGGTCACTGCTTATGCAGTAGTATTATCATGTGCAATATCACTACTACTTATTTCACAATTACATGCAATAACAAGACTCGGCATAGAGAACAACTCCAAACTACTATTTGTAATCTATTATATTTACATCCGCTTCTCTTACCTTCCACATCATTTTGTGTATGCAGCAAAGTGTACATAGCACAAAGCATTTTCAGAGTGTTTTCTGGAGGTATTTTATTTTGCCTTAATATGATATTTCATATTGTTCTTATTGTGAAACTGCCTAAGCAGTTTCTTCGGGGATCAATTAAGTTTTCTGATTCTGATGAAAAGGTTAAAAAAAGCAAATCCTGCTTGGAAGATCCTATCAGAGCTAAACGGTAAAAAAAAAAAAAAGAACTGTGTGATCATCTGTTTCTTCCATTAAAAAAAAAAAGACCTTTCCTGAAATAGCTCTTCATTCTTTGTAAAATGCATGTTCTCTGCCATCTTGTTGTCTTAAGTGTTTGGTCCATATTTAGTCTTTCAGCTGCAGTAGATTGATTTGCGACGAGGCAGGGAAGCACAACCTGACCTGCCTCTGTCTCGTTTAAATTTAGATGATGCTTATACGTCACTTCAGCCATAGGCTTTAATTTATAGCCTTGGAGCCAGCGTTGTAGCAGTGGGTAGCAAAAAAAAAAAATCTGTAGTGCCTGTCAAATGGTATACTTTGAATTTGACGGATATATTTAACTGACATTTCCTATTTTTGGTCAGTTTCTCTGTCAGGGTGGAGCCGTTATTTGCTGTGAGTAGGGGGGCACAGTTTGGCCTGCTCTTTGAAAATCGGTTTACTGTGTGCTAAATGCTGTAATGGGTTGCCATGACAACCGTTTCTGCACCAAGACTGTGTGCAGTGGCCAGGGTTTCTGTCGTCTTCCCGCTTTGCATGCTTTGTTTTGACCAGTTGAGAAGTTCAGTCTGAATCTGTGAAGATCAGGGTTACTGTATGCTACCATTGAAACCTAGTTAAACTGCAAACATGCACATAATCTTGCTTGTATCAAAATGTATTAAAATTTTTTTGAAAATATAATCTCTCACTCTGCTATAGTATACAAGGTCACCATCGGTGCTGTGCAGGTCAGAACTCTGGTACAGCAAATGGATCAAGTCTCTGTCTGTGTCCTGACCTAGATTTTACTGCATAGCAAAACCTACTAGGGAAGAAAATCAGCAGAGACCATCCAGAAGAATTTTGTCTTTATAAACTCAGATTGAAGTCATAATTAAACCAAGGTGAAACAAAACCATGAAAGAATGACCAAAGTTGATCAAATTTGAAAGGTGAGCTCCATCTTTTTAATATGAAAACAACAAAAAGATGGACATCAGCACAGAGCTGCCCTTGAAATTGTAAGGTATTATTGTGATGGTGGAAATCTATAATAAAAATGAATTTCAGGAATAAAATCAGGGATGTTAAACACACTACAGTAATTAATAATGCTCCGCATAGTTTCCTAATGACCATTGAAGAACTAAGCTACAAAAATCACCATGTCATACCTACATAACTAAAACCTGGCTGCACTTGGCCTAACAACCCCAGTCAGTCACATTTTGGGAACCTACCCATTTCTTTGAAAAACCAAAGCAAGTAATATTAACAGATATCCAATGTTGCACCAAGGAAATGCTAAAATTAATATATATGGTTCTCGTTTTCACTGCTGAAAATCGCATGGAGTGTATCTGAAGGGGTTTGGATTAAAGTGGTAACAAGCAGTTGCCTCAATCATATAGTCTAAGAAATATTAATGGAAAATAATACAATTTGGTATCACCTCTGAAATGAAATTTATTTTTGCCTGCCAAAATGATTTAACTTGTAAAGGAACAAGTCTAAATAATGATGGTAAGAAGTTTGAAAAAGATGTACATTCCATGTCTTGGTAAGCTGAATTGTTCAGACTCTGTCTCTGTTTGTGGTAACAGATGGTGTTGATTTCATCAACGTAAATTATGACTAAATATCGTCGTCAACAAACATTTATCATGTGACAAAAACAAGACGAGACGCAACGTAAATGCTGGTCATGTGACGATAACTATTACGAAATATATATTGTTGACGAATAAGAACGAGACTAAATGTGGTTTACAAAATAAAAACTATGCTAACATGTGCCTTCATTTTCGTTGACTAAAACGAGACGAGACGTTATTTCCTGTACAATAGGGAGGGGAGGAAAAAAAGTATTGGGACACTCAACCTTAGGCGTTACCTCCCAATACTTTTTACTTTTGTCCATTGAGAGGCACTGTGAAGTAAATCTATCTCGAGTGCCCAAAAGTATTGGGCCGTTAAAGTGTCAGGGAGCGAAATGACACAGTGCGCGCACACACACACACACACACACACACACACACACACAGCATTTTGATAAGCAGCCTTTCCCATATCCATGCAAAAAAGCTGATCCTAAATTGTTCTGATTTGGTTGTGTAGACTATATTTCTTCAGGAATAAAAACAATTTACAGGTAAGTTCTGGCCAACACACTGAAGGTGAAGACTTTTACCAGTTTTACAAATGTGGGTTTTATAGCAATAGGCACACATATTTTCATTTTATTAGCACTTTTTAGTGATGTGATGTTATTTTATTTATTTTATTTAAATGTGTGTGTACTTAAATAAATAAATGTCATAAATTCAAATAAATGTAGCAAAATAAATGTTGTAAATTCAAATCAGAGTGTCTTCTGTGTCTGGAATGGATGTACAGTATTCTTTAGTCTATAAGGTAACAATAATATAATAAGTCAACCTTGTTTGAATTGTGAAATAGGTTTGACTAAAGATTTGACTAAAGACTTTAGATTTTGTCTGTTCTACAAGGCACTTATACTATATTGACTGGGTTAAATAGAATTGCATTACTAAAGAGATGAAAATACAACTTTTATTGACTAAAACTAGACTAAAATGTCATCAGTTTTCAATGACTAAAACTAGACGAAAGTAGTCGTGGATAATTCTGGCTAAAATAAGACTAAAATGCTCAGACTTTTAGGCGACTGAAACTTGACTAGACTAAAGTATGGATGTGACTAAGACTAATAAAAACAAAATAAAAAGACAGCTTGACACAAAGACTAGACTAAAACTAAAATTAAGACAGGCCACCAAAAACACTAGTAACATCTGTTTAAAATATCACTTTTAGGGAGTGAAATTAATATACCTGCCATTTAGTTTGAAGGCGTCTGATTCTGATGATGTGTATGATTCTGTACATCAGTGGAATCAAACGGGACAAAGATATTCCAAACAAAGGGCTAAATAATCCCAAAACTACGTTTTTATCTCAGCATTACGAAGGAATATGCTTGTGTTTAGCATTTAGCGGTTAGCTCTTCATGTCACGGCACGGACAACGTCTAGTCCGACAGAGTGGATACATTAGCAAAAAATATTTTAGCCAAGTAATAATACTTGGCTAAAATAGTTCAGCTCCCCACCCCCCATTCATCTTTCAGTGGGAAAAAGCTCCAACACCTGGCAGACGCTCATTCTGCGCGACGACCATTTATGAAAGTTCCATGCCGCTGGAGTTCTAATACCGCCGTATACCCTGAAACTGGTAACATTTTGAAATATACCGGGATAAAGTTTTTTGGTCATACCGCTACTAAGCTGGTATATCAAGAACATACCTTTTAATCAGTAACACTTGGAACTGATTAATGAGTTAATTGAGCAATTTTGACAGCCATTGTCTTTTCTATTACTTGATTCGCTGTTGGACTGTTTGTGTCTGTGTGGATGAATGTACCAGCAGAATATTGAGGCTAATGTATAGTGTTTCACTAGTTGGAAGATGAGGCCCAAATATTGCGCCAGTGATAAGTTCCTGGCTATGTATCCCTGGGTTTTTGTCTCACTGCTCATTGAGATCTTGGCCCTGTCCTTTTGAGTCTGAGGGAGCTGTGCTTATGCAACCAAGCCCTTTTAATGGGATTCCCCTGTCAGCATATAGCTGTGTGTGTGTGTGTGTGTGTGTGTGTGTGTGTGTGTGTGTGTGAGTGAAAGAGAGAGCCTGAAAATTTGAGGCCAGGAGGAACAGCACAACATGACAAACTATTTTTTTTTCTTTCCACTCAAATTAGTCTGATTTATTACAGCAGTAGTTCCATTTGCTTTCTTCGATATACACAGATTTTTTTAATGTGTAAATGACCGAGTGCCTCTCAGCAAGTAGAGAAATGTTCGCATGTCGCATTTGGAATATTTTGTTTATTCAGCACTGAACTATTTTTTTGTTTGTTTTTTCCACTATAGGTACGGGAGAGAGTGGCAAGAGCACATTCATCAAACAGATGCGCATCATCCATGGGTCGGGATACAATGATGAAGACAAGCGTAGCTTCACCAAGCTCGTATACCAGAACATCTTCACCTCCATGCAGGCCATGATTCGCGCCATGGACAATCTCAAGATCCAGTACAAGTACGAGCAAAACAAGGTGAGAATTAAAGCATGCTGTGGCATGGAGTGGGTCGGCTCAGCTACATGTAAAACTTAGAGAGAAGGGGCTTTGGGGTGGGAAATTATGTGATTATATAGGTTCAGATTGATGGTAGTTTTGGGTATGTTTTGACCCAAACCTGACCTAATGTACACAATTTCCAAGCTGTGATCCTTTGGACACCTTTGTTGCACTTTGTTGCACATCATTCGATGGTCTTTCTCATGGTGATGGATGACTAAAGAAATTTGGCACGTCACCTTATGCTTATACTCCAGTGAAACAGAAATTTGTTTCTAATTCATTCCCAGTCCCTCAAATGAATTTAAAAATTTGAATGGGAAAATAGATAAATAAATTAAATGTCCAGGGATGTCTAAAATTGTTGCGTGCGCACACACACATTTGAGGTAAATATTTATTACATGATAAGGTTTAGGTTGTTCTTTAAATAAGATGGCATTTTTGTTCGAGTGAAAGATCAGAAGTAAAGAATATTTTTACAGCTTTCCAATAGGAAGTGACGTCTTTGTGTGAAGTCCTTAGGGACCCGCAGGATTCCACGTTTGTGGCCTTTCTCAGCCCCCAGTTATATCAGATATTCAGTTCTGCTTCAGATTGCTCACTGTGGATGTGTTGGGGGCCAAAGAATTTGAGGGAGTCCCTTTTGAGTGGGGAAACAGTGTTTTAGTCTGGTTCTAAAAGGAAAACTTTTACCATTTAGAATGTTGTACAGTGTAGGTATTTGATCTTTACCCACAGGCCAATGCGTTACTGGTGCGAGAAGTGGACGTGGAAAAGGTGTGCTCCTTCGACCAGCCCTACATCAGTGCAATAAAGATGCTGTGGGCTGACCCAGGGATCCAGGAAGCCTACGACCGCCGGAGGGAATACCAGCTCTCTGACTCCACCAAATAGTGAGTGTTAAACGTCTAAAGGCTTTCCTAACCTTCCTTTTTGTTTTTATTCCATGTGATATGACTTTAATCATAGGTATCTTGCTGTTTTTTAATCACATTTAGTTGTCAGTTATGTAATGCCCCAGAAGCAATTGAATCACAGACCTGTTGTGCATCATTGACAATCTGTTGACTGTGTTTAAGCTTACACTTTTGTGAGATAATTGCTTCATTATGCAAAACGTCTGTGCTCAGGTACATACTTGTATTTTCTGTATTTCTCTTTTGCTGTAATTCATTCACACCCACAGTTACCTTGGCGATATAGACCGCATAGCTGTTGCAGGGTACATACCCTCCCAACAGGACGTGCTGAGGGTCCGAGTGCCCACCACTGGCATCATAGAGTACCCTTTTGATCTGGAGAATATAATCTTCAGGTACCACTGACCCCAGACCTGCTGTGGCCCTACCATCACCTCTGTCGCTGTTAAGACACTCTGCTGCTGCACCGCTGCTTGCCCTGAACACATTTTCTCTCGCTAAATCTGAGACTAGTTCTGTCACAGTCTCTGCTGTTGCTACTGACTCTGTGTAATGCCCCAGAATCAAATGTTTTTTGTTTTTTTTTTAATGACCGGCTAGAATTTTGGAAAGGTCAGTGAGGTGCTGTCAGGGCTTTGGCTGCTGACTGAGACGTCATGGGCTTGGTGGTGTAGGAAGAGTCACAAGAGTGTTGGTTCAGATCCCTGAAATGTAGGATCCCAGCTTTCCTTTAAGTGTTTCTTGGGACACCCACTGACCCTAATTGCAAATTTGATTATCTGCTCTCATGCCTCAATTTTCTCTCCCTTTGTCTCCTTCTCTCTTTCTCCCACTTCATCTATCCCTTGCTGCATCTTTTTTCTCTAGCTATCTAAGCGATCTGGATCGAATTGCGGACCCATCGTATCTACCAACCCAACAAGATGTGCTTAGGGTTCGCATTCCAACCACAGGGATCATTGAATACCCTTTCGACTTGCAAAGCATCATTTTCAGGTAGAAAATAGCGACAGGAATTATTCCTCCATTTTCATGTCGTCATGGTCAATTTTGATTTTAATCAGTGTACTACAATCAGTCAGGTTTGTCTGCTGAAGCTAAATGCATGACAAAACAAGTCCCTAATTGTCGTGATGCTTCTATGTTTAAATGTCCTTTTAAGTGTTTAACCATCTTTGCATGTCCAAAAACTGTTTTTTATTTTAATTCTACATCGTTTACTTTAAACGTAGGTTGAAGACTGTCATTGGTTCTTTTTCTACCACTTTTCTACAGTAAGAATCAGGTCCTTATGTAGCCTTTTAGGTGCCTTGACACGCCAAGCCAGTCGTTGGTAGTCAGATGCTGTCCGGTGTTGATCGTTGACGGCTGACTTTTGACCGTGGTTAGTAAATGACATGTCCTGCATTTTGGGCTCTAATTGGCTTTCATTAGAGCCTTTTTTGGCCAATTCAGTATCTTGAAAAAGTGCTATCGTCGGTTGTGAGAGTGAGCTTTAAATCCGCAGGCTAGGATAGAGACCACGCGCACAGAATTGCCTAATTTTTAATATCAGGATGAAGAGGTTTTCTCTCTGGAGATGGACAGTTTAACTGGTTTTGTTGTTTAAATGTTTGAATTGTGTGAAAAAAAATAATTTTGAGCGTCATATTACCAATGATAAAAATGTGAACACTTTTAATAAACACAGACACACAAGATGTGGGAAGGTGCTTTACAACAATAACAAAGTATGAGATTTTAACAGCACACTTTAATTCACTATATAATGTATAAACAGTCACATGTGGCCTTTTTTAATAGAGTTGTCAAATTTGACATTAGCAATAATGATGGTTCACTTTAACCGTCACACACGTGTCAAGATTCTTTGCCATGTACATAGTTATACAACATGTTGTGAAATGTGCTGCTGAGTCGACCCATGCAATAAAGTTAACAAATTGAAGAGAGATTTGGAATGGCTAAGCTAAAGTAATAAAATATATAGAAAAGTAAATTCCAGCTAAACAAATATTACAAACATTGCAAACAGAAGCAAGATCTGTACAGTGTGTAAAACAGAATATCTTTGTTCTGTGCAGTGTGCTAGTTTGTTGCAGCTCCTGCGATAAGAGAGCTCTTCTTTCACTGCGGTGCAGGATGTGTGCACTGGCCATCAGCTGTAGTCTTTGCATTCTGTTTGAATGCAAAATTTCAAGAGGCTGCAGTGAACTGATGGAGGGCAGCCTTAGTTAGTGCTACCTGAGCCCTAAGACATTCAAGCTTTGAACATCAGTAGGAAGAATTTGGTATTTTAGCATTGGTGTGACAAGCCGTTAAGTTATTTGTAGCATTACGACATCCTAGCGAAGCCCAAACAGTAGCCCAGTCTCGTAGTGTGTGCTGCTAGTGAACTCCACAGCCTCTCTTCCTCCAGCTAGGAGAGGAGAGGAAGAAAGGAGAGAGGATGCCTCTAAACAGGAGTGATTACGAAAGCGTGCAGATCGATGGGGAGCCGGCATGTTGAGCCCGCCTACGCGGACCACCGCTAGAAATAGCTCTGCTCCCAACGAGCTTCAGCTTGAGAGGTTCCCTCTCTGCTCAACATGTCCACAGAACAAATGCACTTCAGAGGATATTCTCTGCAGTAATCCTTATTATAATATGATGCATTTAGCGGTGCCATGTTGATGCCTAATGATTATTTAACCCAGCATTTAATGGAAGAGGGGTGCTCTTGTTGTCTCTGCTTGAGGACAAAGCACCACATTAAGAATCACACCAGAGGTGATTTTTAAGGAGCGATGCTTCAAGCCACACAATGCCTGCATGGTCGCATGCCAAACGCCTCTACCTCAAACATTTAATTGCTTTGGAACCAGATGAAATTGTCTCGCTCTCCTGCAGCTCATCCTACACAGAAGCACTTATCCTTGTAAGTAGGTCAGTCAGTCATCCTAGCTGGAGGAAAAGAGGTTGGCTGAAGCGAAGGAGCTTTATTTTAGGCTAGCGCTCCTGGAGGAGCCCATTTATCAAAGCCGTATGCCTGGCCGCTGGGGGACGCAGGTAGCGAGACCAGGGTGCCTACACAAAACAAATCTGTGCTTACGTTCCCTTTTAACTCGCTGGATTCACATCTTACAGTGACCTAATGGGGGTTGGTTAGATTGTTCACGTTTGGTTGTTCAGAATCAAATTGTTGGGCTGCCGATGACTCTTGTTGTGTAGTTAGCAGCCTCTGATCTTATTGCTATACTCTGTTTCCAGTTAATTTACCTTGTACCTGTATTCACTGACCATTTTATCAGAAACATCCTGTAGAGTTACTGACTCTTCCATCTATTACCGGACAGTTTTCCCACCCTATGTCCCTAGAAAGAGCGCACCATAGCAGTGACCTGGTGGTGGCGTGTCCCGGGAACAAATGTTTTTCCATTACAAATGAAGCGACCCGAACCCAAGCCATGTCCGTGCTCCTTGATGGTATTTCAGTGGGAGTTTTCTCGGACGCTTAAAAAATGTATCTTTAACACGTAAGAAACGTGAAAGTGTACCAGGACATCACTAACAAGTTAGCTTTGTTAGGTTTTCATTGCACAGCTAAAGAATGCCAAGAACAAATTAAATAAGGTCAAACAAGACTATAAATAATAAAAGACCATAATATCAGAAGTGGCTCTGACAGAAAAACTTTCCACTGGTACGACTCCATGACACTGTGTTGGGATAGCGACCGGCTATAAACGGTGGGGAGAGGATTGTGCCGCTGATGCTTCAGAAACACCGTTGTCGTGGTGGGGTACAATGAAAGGCCTGTTAGCCTGTGGAAAAGTGCCTGTCATGTGTGCTGGACTGGCACTGCAGCATTGTGTCCACCAAATGCACATTGACTGTATGTTTAATGTAATTTCTAGGGGTGCCCAGGATGACTGTATTTATTACTATTATCATCAGACATGTCACAATATTCTTTTGAGTTTATCTGGGTATATCAGTATTTAGACACTGATTGCATATTTCAGTATAAATAATTAGCCCTGTGTAACTGAATTTATTGCAGATTTAAAATACCTAATTTATTAATATTTTTTGGGGGGTTCAACGACAATATTTTATGGTTCCAACTTAATTCCAACTTCCAAAGTATTATGTTGCAAATTGTGTATTATGACAGGGGTTTCATGATTTTGTATTTTTACAGTGTTATCTGATAAAATGACCAGTGTAGATAGAAGTGAGGTGTGCTTGGTTTTATTCATTTATAAAACAGTGTCAGTGGTGGTTGATGTAGATTTAAGGCTCAGATTTGACTCTGACTCCGTATGTTTGCCGTTTCGGGCCTTCTACGTCCCGCTTGATGTCTTCCACACCATACTCCCCTTATTTTCTTGCCTGTGATTTACGTCTGTGTATCACCCCAAGGTTTGCCTGTGGTGTTGCTTGGCGGTTTCTAATTTCAAATCATCAAACCAGATTTCACATGTTCTTTCCAGCATGTTGTTCTTCCTGTTGCATGCCATTTCCTTCCAGAAATACCGTGTCACATTTCCTTTCCCTTTTTATCTTGATCCGCATAGCTGGTGCAATTTACTTCACTAGAATAACTATTAAGATTTATGTATGCGAATGAGATCCTAATAAAAGCACCGAGAGATATAAGAAACATCCTTTAGCATTGCTAGTACAGTGATCTAAATACAAACCTGAATTGAAAGCATTAGCACTTGTAATTGAGATAATTAGCTTAGAAAAGTAAATTCGCTCATCTACAATAACGCTCTGACAAAATATTTAAAGGTATAGTTCAGGATGTTTGATCCGTGGTTGAAAATGTCTGTTCTAGCCAGCATCCTAATAGTGGTATAGTCAAAGTGCAAACTTATATTTTGACAATTCCACAAAAAATGTAAGACCAGAATGGTAGTGTTTACTCAAGCTCCTTTACTGATAAAATGATAATATTCAAGGAATGGGACAGCAGGTGGTCTAGTGGTCAGGGCTTCGCCCTTGCGATCAGAAGGTTGTGGGTTTAAATCCCAGGGCTGCTAGAGGCAACACTGAGGTACCCTTGAGCAAGGTACCGTCCTCACACACTGCTCCCCGGGTGCCCCCTGTTGGTGGCAGTTCCCTGCTTCACTTGGTGAATGGGTTAACTGCAGAGAAAGAATTTCACATTGTTCACACTGTGTGCTGTGGTGTGTTCACACTTGACTATAAAGGGCCACTATTTATTTGATTTATTTATTATAAAGAGCTAAATAACTGCTGGCTAGAACTGTCATAGAAACCTGGAATCATTTGAAAGTTAAGTACATTTAGCTATAAATTAATTAAACTATTTTCAGAAAGATTAAATTGTTGCTGCACAATAAATATTTATTGGCCTCAAAAGCTCTTTGTGCCAGTTATAAGGATTTTTGCCACATACTTGTATTTTTCCAATTGTTATTTAAATGTGGTTCTGTTTAATCCCAGTGTATTAGTTGCCAGTTTGATAGCAACATAAGTGTATCCAGGAATGTAGCATAGGTGAGCCTTCGTATAATCATTATCGTTCTGCTTTCTATATCTCTTCCCTCAATCACAGAATGGTGGATGTGGGCGGGCAGCGGTCAGAGCGCAGGAAGTGGATCCACTGCTTTGAGAATGTCACGTCCATCATGTTCCTGGTTGCCCTGAGCGAGTATGACCAGGTCTTGGTGGAGTCCGATAATGAGGTGCGCTGGTCTGAATGTAGTCGCTATGCAGGGGTTAGCTTATATACTGTATGTGCTGGTCAGCCACAACATTAATACCACTGACAGGTTATGTGATGTTATCTTGTACCGCAGCACCTGTGAAGGGAGGGGGGCGGTATTTTATGCAGCAAGAGCAGAGTCAGTTCTTGAAGCTGACCTGTGGGGGAAAAAATGCGATTGCAAGCAAATTAGCAACTTTGACCAAAGCTAGATTGTGATGACTAGATTACTTGGTCAGAGCATCTCCAAAACTGCAGGTCTCATAGGAGGTTCCTGGCATGCAGTGGTCAGTACTTACCAAAACTGGACCAAGTAAGGACAACCAGTGAACCGACAACAGGATCATGAACGCCCAAGGCTCATTGAGGCACAGGGCAAGTGAGAGCAAACCCATCTGGTCCAGTCCTACAAAAGAGCTACTGCAATAAATTGCTTAAAAGTCCATTGCTGGCAAAATTATAATGATAGAAAAGTTACAGAACAATCGAAGAAGGTGAACTGGTCTTTTGTATAATTTGTACGACTGTGGGATGTGCTAGTCAAACATGTCCTATCTATGGAGGCCTCACCTAGCAACAAAGCACACCTTTAGATGTTTTGTGGAGTCTGTGCCTCAACAGGTCAGAGCTGTTTTCGCAGCACAAGTTAGACCTGCACAGTATTAAGCAGGTGGTTTTATGCCATGGCTGATCGATTTATGTGCATAATCTGACCAAGCTTTCTCAATATTGTTGGTGGTGGTTTTATTTATTTTATGTATTGTTTTTTTGTTTTTTTTAATTTTGGGAATAACATGGTTGCACAGGCTCCTGGATTTTAACTCAAGGTGTGTAAAAGCAGTAGCAGTGTACTTGAACTGGGTACATACCACAGGAGTTTTAATCTGTTTTTGGCCTTAATTTCCCTTTTACCCATGTGGTGATAAATCAGTGAGCACATATAAATAATTCATACGTGTTTGCATTTTGCCGGTATTGTGCCGTAACAGAGATGATGCACTGAATTTTTTTGACATGAAGAATTTAAAGAATTTAATAAATACCTAAAAATGAATTCCTGACCACAAACAAATGAAAACCCTGTGGAATCCTAAAAGGACTGGTAGTGTCCTGTTAGTAACAGATTTAAATATGAACCCATCCCTGTGTGATCAGTGGCGAAACGCGCTTTCATTCAGCAGTACTCCTGTAGTGTCCAGATCCTCCACCTAGCCCTCAGGGCCTCCTAGCTAGAACACATTTTCCACATTTTTATTCTGTTCCAGCCCCCTACACTTCTGGAGCTAGGGGCTATAGAATGCTGATTACCTGTCTCGGATGTGTTGGGAGCTGGAATAGGCCATAAATTCCGGTCTACGATTATAATCTAATGTTTTTGCTTCTCTTTTGTTTTTGTTTTTTAATACAGAACCGAATGGAGGAGAGCAAAGCCCTTTTTAGGACAATAATCACCTACCCCTGGTTCCAGAACTCCTCAGTTATTCTGTTCCTCAACAAAAAGGACCTGCTGGAGGAAAAGATCATGTACTCTCACCTGGTCGACTACTTTCCTGAATTTGATGGTAAATTTACTTTGCTTCCTATCGATGTCCTCCCCTCTCCTCGTTTCATTCACTTGAAACAGAAGGGTACAGAGACACCATGTGGTCAAGATTCGTAGTGCAACTTTTGATTATTGAATTTCAAGAAATTAGAAAATTACTGTAATATTTATGCGAATTTAATACATTTTGTTGTAACATGGAAGAGATGTTGGTTGATTTCAGAGGAACATTGCAAGTCTGTTCAGTGATAGTGTTTAATGAGAGCATTGTATTAATGTTTTAAAAATAATGAGTAAAAACATAAGCAGTTTCCTCTGGGATCAACGGTTTTCTGGTTCTTATTTTCATATGGGCTACGATGTTATAGTAATAAGACCTCCTTTTGTCGAACAGACATCTGTAAATATCTTTAATGATTATGGAAATGCTGGCTTTACTTGGAGATTCTTTGATTGGACATTTCTGTGTAGCAGAAAAAACCAAAGCAGTCCAAACTCCTTTTGCCATTTTCAGGTCCCCAGAGAGATGCGCAGGCAGGGCGCGAGTTCATTCTGAAGATGTTTGTGGACCTGAACCCGGACAGTGACAAAATCATCTACTCGCACTTCACCTGCGCCACGGACACGGAGAACATCCGCTTCGTCTTTGCTGCAGTCAAAGACACCATCCTGCAGCTCAACCTCAAAGAGTACAACCTGGTGTGAAGGACGGAGCGAGGACGCGGGACACCTGCAGCCCAGAATATAAGATTTTTATGTACTTCCCCCACACACACACCTACACACGTATACTCTTATCATAATCAAGACTGACACAAGTCTTTCTCTTTGCAGGCACAGGTGTTTCTTATTTGTACTTCTTTTATTTGTCTGTTTTTGCCCATCTGGCAGTGTTATCAGTTGCTGAAGGAAGATGCAGACTCTTGTCTTCTCCCATCAGCTGATAACTGTTCTGCCCATCCCTTCTGATTGCTTCTCTAACGGAAGGGCTGGGGCAGTTGGACTGTGTGGTGGTGGTCGACAGGGTCCTAGTTTGCACTGTAGCTCAGTTGCAGGTGACAACAGAGGTAAGAATTTGATCAAAGGAGACCCTGACCTTAATCTTGAGAGGAAATGTTATGAATGGAGAATTAACCGCAACAAATGTTGGCATGGGCAAGATTCTAGCAGGGCATTGGGTGCAGTTTTTCTGCATGCCTCTCCAAGGCTACCCTTCAGCTAAACTTCACCTGGTATCCTTGAATGTACCTTGATCTGTTTTTAGAATTAAAATGGGTGTTAAGACTTCACGGCGAGTGGGAGAAACTGTCCATTGATTTTTGTATATTGGAAATAATTACAAGATTTCTCTGTATTACATTTGCTACCACTGCTCACTGACAAGCAGTGGTTATTCACGAACCATGTGAAGATAGGTTCCCCCGCCAAATTAGTGATCAATAACGGTGTTCTCACCAGAGGTTCAGTATGTAGTTTTAATGGCCAAAAACAAATTACAGCCCAATATCAACAAACTGAATGATTTTTATCAAAACTGTTAGCATAACAGTAGGTTTCCTCTTCCATCTGTACCGTTCGCCAAATTTGGAGTCAGCTACTTATGAAGTATATGTTTTTACCAGTGTTAGTTGCTTAACTCGGTACAGTTGAAGGGACAAAAATGAATATTTAATGAAGTTTGCGAAACAAATCTGTATTTCATGTATGTTTACATACATTGTTAAGAAACTCTGGCTCAAGAAGTTTAATATAATTCAGGTGTTATTTTGCCACATAGTATCTATTACTTAGACAATGTGTTATGGTTGTTAAATGCTGTTATTATGCAGTGTATCATGCTTTTCTCATGGTTAACTTTAACAAATGAAGGTAATCTCAAAGCTCTGTCTGTAAATGGAGGTTAAGATCCAAGAGTTTGAAGCAAATTGTAAAAGCTACACCACCCCTAACATCACTTTTAGTGTTGAAACTGCTGGTTCAATGTAGAACATTTCTTTTGGCCAACATAGTACAAAGGATTGCTGTACAAAGTGAAATCAATATTTTCTATTTATGTAATTTATGGACCAGATATATAATTTTAATAACAGGACTCGTTTCCTCCCCCAGCGATTCTTTGAAGTAAATGGGGGTCAGAGTCCATACTGCTGTAAAAATCTATCGGCTAGTGATTTTACTTTTCTTTCAGCAAATCGTACATGGTCGTCACCGTTCTGAGTTCTTTTTTTTTTTTTCAATGCTTGAGAAGCAGAAGCTAAATTTTCATGCCGCTTTATGCAAATAGGATGTCAGTGGTTAAATTCTTAATGGTCAATGCTTGCATTTTGTAATATGAGGTTTTCTTTGGTATTGTTTTCAGTACCATATCTTAGATCTTGCTGTAGATAGCTTTTCAAATTCCATAGCTGATATTGTCAGTAGATAGATTGGTTTTTGGGTTTTCATTTTTGGTTTTGCGACGTAATTCAGGTTAGTGTTCATGCTTTCATTACAAGGGCTACTAATGGGTGATGGAACGAAAGGACTCCATTGAAGACTACAGAGCAATAGGTGCAATGAAGTGAGATACTGAATCAGGGAGAGGGTGTGTTGATGTGTGAGTGGTAGGGCAGTTATCATGACCACAGGTTTGTTTGTTTTTTTTTGTTTTTTTCATGGTGTTTTATGAATCGCGCTTGATTTAACGTGAATAGAGCACCATGTGAAACTCTTAAGTAACTGCGGGCTTCAGGTAAAAGTTCTACTCTTGTATGTGTGTGTGTGTATATATATATATATATATATATATATATATATATTTTTTTTTTCCTTTTAAGCGATATAATTGAATCTCCTTTTACGCTAGTATGGACCATACTCTGTTGGGCTTGAAATGTAGAGGTTAATATGGAAGTTGTAGAACTCATAATTCTTAATTATTTTCTCAAGCGTCTCGCATTTATGCAACTTTTGGTCCAGTGCAACAACAACGGGGGCTTGTCTAATTCCGAGATCCTTGGGGCCTGGTTATGAAAAGCACTTATGTTCCTTTGGTGATTGTGCCCCACTTGATTTCTTCATTTATTGCCAGAATTGTCAGATTTATGGATGGCCAAACATCTTCCTTTGTATTATACTCCCTTTAATAACAGTGATCGGTATGTTCTGTCTGTGCTATTTATCATTGTTATCAGAACACTTGAATCCTGAGAGGTGGTGCAGCTTGAGAATAGCATCGGCCCATGCTGAACCCACGGAGGGTACAAGTATTTATTGCCACACAAATCACTTAAGAACTTTTCTTTTGCCTGTATCTGGATGTATTAGTGAAGCTTTTCTTTCTTGGCTTGGACGTTTGTGCCAGTGTTGCACTGTACATGCTGTTCTTTGGTTCAACTTTGGTTAAAATATTATAGACTATAAGCCCTGTCCTCATGCATGGCATAGGTTTGAATACTAGCAACACTTGGCTGTGTGCATCATATATGAGTTAATATCTTCTGGATGAAGAATTCAGGTGCCGGGCCAGCAAAGCTACCCTTGTGGTATTGAACACCCTTAAAATGTGCAGTATCACTGTCTGCATAATGGTGATATCAACACTCGTCATATTCAGTCAGGCATTTCTGATTATGTGAGCTGTGCAAGTTTTTTTTTTTTAAAATCAGTACAAACACTAAGGTTTGGCTGTATTGCCAACAATAACCACATACACTGTCTAAAAGTATGTAGACACTTGCTCATTCAATGTTTAGTCTGTAATGTTGAAATGGGGAATTGTCCCCTTTTTGCAGGAACAGGCTTTACAGTAAATTTACAGTAATACAGTAACATTGCTGTGAGGGTTTGTTTGCATTCAGTTACAAGAGCTTTAGAGATTGTAGCAACTGATGTTGGATGATTGGTTTTGGATCGCACATCACTCCAGCTCATCCTAAATGAATTGGATGGAGCTCCATCAATCCGGAGAACACAGTTCCGCTGCTCCGGTCCAGTGCTGTTGGTTATAGAGTCCCTAACCATCCTCATGTGCAGCTGCTCTACATCCTCCTGTTCTATTGGCGCTGCTTTTCTATGGAGATTATACAACCTGTATGTGCTCAGTGGAACATATGTCAACCAAACCAAAATAGCTGACTTTGTTCATTAGGGGTGTGTCTCTATACTTTTGGACATATAATGTACCAGATCCTGTGATTTTTCCTGTTGGAACAGAAAACACTAAGAGTACATCCCAACATCATGTATTCCAGAAATGAATGTTAAGCTTTAATCATTCATACACTTTCCAGGGGTGCTTGTCCAGCTCCTGAATTCTTGATGGTTAGTTTTTGTTTCCCCAAGGTTCTCTTCTCTGCTGAACCTGCTGAGATCCTGCGACTTTTCTGTTTGTCCAAGCACATTCCTGGTACTCAGAGATCTGAACACTAATGGAAAAAGTTTTTGCCTGAGATCCATGCTGATGTGATGGGTATATAAAATATGAAGCTAATTTTTATTTTGTTAGTTTTTTCTTTTCCCTAATGCTAATACATTACCTGAACACTTGTATGTAGGACCACTTAATATAAAGGATTTTTTTTGTAATGGTGTATAAAATCAAAGTATTTTGCTTTTCTTTTGCTCTTTTTTTAAGCATACCAAATGTAAATGATGTACTATATTGAGTGTGCCAATTCCCTTTCTTTGTAGAGCCAGACTCTTTTAACAAGTGCCAATATTGTGTAAAATCATAAAAAAAAGGACTTGGGTCTGTGTATTTTATGGTCCTGTTTTTAAAGCAAGCCAACACCTAGTACGTGATTAAGTTTTAAAAAAAGAAGACAGTTTTATTCTTAATTGAAGGCTAAAGATGATAAACTGCTGTTTTTAATGAAACAACATCTAAATGCATGTATTAGTTTTTCTGGGGAGGGTCGGGTGGCCTAACTGTTGATCATTTACAGTATTCTAGCCATATTTCTCTTTTGTATGTTTTCATTTCAACCACTGTTGCCTGAACCTCATTCAAACATGAAAACAATTTTCATAACCTTCTCCTTGGAAGAAAAATTATCCGTTTTAAATTGGAATAAACATTGTTCCTATACTTGTTCCGTCTTCTCGCTTTATTGAAGCCACAAAACTTAACTGCCTCTGAATCTGCCCATATCATGGAAAATTTGATTTTCCTAATTTTTGCTCTTTTACTTGCTTTTCAAGGTTCAAGGTTCAAGGTCCAAGGTTACTATAACCTTGAACCTTTGGAGTTTGGTGTTGCATGTAAACACATCACTACATTTTTTTTTTCGTGGTGTTTCATGAATCGTGTTTGATTTATTGTGAACAAAGCATAAAGTAATATTGTTTTAAAACATACTGTCCCCTCATTGGGCCACCTAGGAAAACTAAACCAATGAGTGTGAAATTGTTTTTGTGATTTAACAACAAACAGCACTTACATACTGAGTCTGATTCAGCCCAGTTCACCTTGATAGTGAGGGATAAACCACCAGCTGGTGGCCTGGCAGTTAGCGAGTTGCCCCTGCAATCAGAGGGCTGTGGGTTCGAATCCCGGGATTGCCACTGAGGTACCTGCATTGGTGGCACCCCACTGCTTCAATTGTTGAACGGGTTAAACGCAGAAGACTCAGGTAATTTCCTCTGGGATCAATTTGGTATATAAAATAACACAAAGAAGTGGTACATGTATGGTGCCTAAAACTACACAGATTTCCTAAGTGTAGGAAATAAGATGAAAAGATGTAGGATGTGGGTCCTTTAATACAGTAAATAGGGTGGCTGGAGGCCTAGTGGTTTGGGAGTTACCCATGTGATTAAAAGGTCGTGGGTTTGAATCCCTGGACTGCCGATGGCATCAGTGAGGTTTCCTTGAGCAAGGAACCGTCCTCTGACGCTGCTCCCCGGACACAGTGAACGCAGTAAATGCAGAGGTATCAAATAATTCCCTCCGTGATCAATTTAGCATACAAAATAAAAAAGAAACGAATGTCCTAAGAGGACCTTAAGCAGGGAATAAGACAAGAAGTTGTAGGATACGGGTCCTTTAATACAGCAAACAGGGCAACTGGAGGCCCAGTGCTTAGTTAAGTTACCCCTGTGATCAGCAGGCTGTGGGTTTGAATCCCAGGACTTCTAGTGATGCCAATGAGATACCCATGTTGGTGTCTGCTCACTGCTTCACTCGGGTGAGTGGGTTAAATGCAGATGACTAAAGTAATTTCCTTCGGGATCAATTTATGGCAGAAAGAAAAGGCACATTATGGTACCTAAAACTACATAAATGTCCTAAGTGGACCTTGAGGGAATAAGACAAAAGGATGTAGGATTCTTTAATACAGTAAACAGGGGTGGTTAAGGAGTTGCCCCTGCCATCAGAAGGTTGTGGGTTTGAATCCTAGGACTGCTAGGGGCACCCCTGAGGTTAATGCCCACTGCTTCACTTGGTGAATGGGTTTAAATGCAGAGAAAGACTTTTACACTGTTTGCAATGTGTTGTGGTGTGTTCATAAAGGGCCATTTTACTTTCTTTTAAACAGTGATCTGAGGAGTATCTAGTCCTTATCCAGAACAAGGGACTAGATCTGTGATTACTCTGGCTCAGTACCTGAAGAGATGCACATTTGTCTCCCTCGTGTGGTGGTAGGGAGGGAATCCTGCCAGTAATGATATTTAGATATTTTTGCACAAATGTGGTGAAAGTCTTAATATATTTTAACTGTGGTTTGTTCTGGGGAGGCCAAGGAAAGGGGTCTTCATCCAGAGACCCTGATAAAAGCCAGTAGACTGAAGATTAAGGCTGTGTTGTGTGTGCAGGTCCACCACTTTCACAGCACAAACCAATCCAGAGGAGGGAGAGCACTCAGTCATCTCCAGTCTGAACACACAGCTCCAGGGCAGAGAGGGGGCTGGCAGGCGTCTCCCAGCTCCTTCATGGTCAGGACTTGACGAGGGTGAAGAAAAGAGGCTGTATTGCTTGGCTCACTCTGTTTTTTACTCTCCCCCCAGTGCCGAATGATACTTGAAGAGAAATCTCCGAGCCAGAGCCCCTGTAATCAGCCCTACCTGTGTCGCTGCTATACTAGCAGGCTTAGCTAGCCAGCTTCATCAGAACAAAGAAGGAGAAACCCAAAAAAACACCATTTCCAGAAGCTTTCGTCGCCAAACGCTTGCCAAGGGTTCGAGGAGAAAGTGGGCACGCCAGAAACTGTCATGATGTTTCCACAATCCAGGCACACAGTAAGTGTTTTCGTCCTTTTTTCTCCACAACTAGCAGAATGACATTAGCATACAGAGCTAGGCTGCTAGCCTGCCTCGTCCCTCCTGGAGCCCTGCTAGCTCCTCCAGCCCAAACTTATTAGCCTTTATGGCTTTAAATTGTGTCTCTCCAGCTTGATTTGGGCTTGAAGCCTAAACCTCCATATCTTCTGAATGTTATAATAAGCATGATAAAAGCTGCATACAAAAATTCATGTTGTTTACATTAGGACAGTAAGTTGCACCAACCTTTAACAGCCCTACATCTACAACAAACCCCTTCCAGACCAGATTTTTCACTCTTCAGCTCTCTTTTTTAGGCAATTATAGGTCCAGAAGAGGAAGGTCAATGTTTTTTTGTTTACAGACAGTTGCAGATAGGCTAGGTGGAGTTTTGAATGTTTTTTTTCTCTGGATAAAGTGATATAAGTGCAGGTGAATTTGTAACAAGCTCATTTCCACTCTGGTCTGTGAGTGGACCCTGTAGGAGATGCTGAACCTCATGAAGAAGGTTACATATCTCAATATGATATTAAAACAAGTTCTTCATTGGTAGGCAGGTTAGTCTTTGCAGACGGATCTAGCTCAGTTGCCTTTAGATCACTATAAATCACTGATAAATGAAAATAATCCTGTATTCAGTGCCTCCAGTTTGGGCACTGGATTCATAAACTTGACTCCATCACTGCTTATTTCCTGGAAATAGTGTAATTGCCTATATATTGCACTTATTTTGTGTAACCATTGCAAATATGTTACCTACTTTCTCACAAGACAGGATCTCTTTGTGCATTTTGTTATGAAAGGTCATAAACCATTGGTCTTAACTCCAGTCCCTGAGACCCCCACACCTGATCCAACTCACCGGGTAGTTACCCAGCTCTTCATGTGTGGGATCAGGTGTGTTAAGGGCAGAGATTAGCTTAAAGTGTGTTCCACTGGGAGTGGAGTTAAAAACCAATGTCATAGCTGGTGTTTTTTGTTGCAGTTGGTCTATTATTATTATTATTATTATTATTATTATTATTATTGATGACTAACCAAGTTATCAGTCTGTGTTTATATGCCCAAGCAATAAAAATGGCCTTAGCTGAATCATAAC
>JBBPCX010000038.1:11968683-11978683 GCA_037974365.1 Hydrocynus forskahlii
TGTGTGTGTGTGTGTGTGTGTGTGAGAGAGAGAGAGAGGGGGAGTGTATGTGTGTGTGTGTGTGTGTGTGTGTGTGTGTGAGAGAGAGAGGGGGAGTGTATGTGTGTGTGTGTGTGTGTGTGTGTGTGTGTGTGTGTGTGTTTTTGATAGGAAAAAGTGTATTCTCTGCGAAAAGCAGAATTTTTTAGGTCTTCTAAATGACGGCCAGGAGGTTTGACCTTCGTTTTTCTTTCACTGTAGTTCACACTCCTGCCCTCTTCCTCAGCCTCTGCCTCACTTTTCTGCTGCCTGTTTTCTGGCCCGTTTCCTCGGTAGCACCCAGCCTTGACCTGCGACACACCCGAGTTCCATTTAGCGAAGTGAGCGGCTGTTGAAAGCGTGTGGGAGCTCTCCACCACACGATACTCTACCTGACTATGAAAGTGAGAATTAGTCATTTCCATGAGCCTGCGTTCCTCTCAGGAAATGAACTCTCTCTCATGCCAAGGCTGTAACACAACAAACCTCCAACCCTCACACAGGGGTCTCAGCTGTGGGAAAAGGAGCGCTGGGAGTTCACACTGCGGCCAGCATGTGTTAAACCTGACCATGATGGATGTGGTTATTTTAGTATATAATTATCACATTTTTAAGCACTATTTGGACAGGATAGGTTTTCTGGGCATGTAGATGGGTGACAAAGTAATAAACTGAATAAATGAGCGAAGAAGCAGAAATGAGTGCTGATTCTTTCAGATTGTAGTACTGCAAGATACAATTAGGCAGTTCATATCCGACCATGTGTCATGTGAAAGTGCTGAGTAGGCCCAGTTGACCTTGATTTTGCATCAAGATAATCAAGGGGAAAAGAGCTGTGACTGTGAAAGAAGGTCCATTATCTGGGGTGGTTGGAGTTTCAGTCACAAAGATGGCTGAACTTGCAAATGTTTCCCACAGAATTAGATTCTGTTTGTGTTGGTAGCTGACCTGGGGGTGAGTGGAGCTGGTGAATGAGCAGTTTAGTAGCTGCTATGTGCAACTGTCTAATCTTGAAAGCCCAGCTGTATCTTTACGGCATTTAGCAGACGCTTTTATCCCTAACTTCCATTCCCTAACTACAGGGGACAGTCTCCCTGGAGCAACTTGAGGTTAAGGGTCTTGCTCAGGAACCCAGTGGTGGTATGCTGAAGGTACGATTTGAAGCCATGACCTCTTGGTCCAGAGGCAAGTATCCTACCCACTAGGCCACCAGCACCACCCCTGTATATCACCATGTTTGAGCATGGATGAGGGTGGGTGGTTGTTGGGGTTTGTTTTTGGATGAAAAGGCATGTGTGTAGTAAGATCTTGCCTATTAGTACTTATCAATTCAATTCAGGTCAATTTTATTTATATAACACTTTATACATCCAATGTTGTCACAAAGCAGCTTAACAGAACCTAGTCCGAGCCCCTAGTGAGCAGCCAGAGGCAACAGAAGCGAGAGAAAACTCCCTACAGCTGAAGAAAGAAACCTCTGGAGAAACCAAGACTCAAAAAGGGAACCCAACATCCTCCGTCAGACTATGGGTCAAACGCATGGCTCTTAGAGCATCAAGCACGGCCAGTTTTGACCTACCCCCTCTCAAAAGTCGAAAACATACATCAAGACGTCTCTCAGCTTTGGGAACAAAGTGGTGGTGGAACTAATTTCTCCTGATCATCAGAACTGCTGAGACCCTCACCCAGATGGCAACTGAAAACCCCTTCTCTTCACTGAGCACGGCGGAGAGCATCTGCATGTTAATTTAATAAACTAAATTAACTAAATTGTGTGGGATCTGATAGGGCCCTGTTGGAGGAATAACTTTCATTTCTGGTAGAATCTTAGTCTTCCGGCCACTTTTAATTTTAAGTCAAGGCTTAACATTAATATAAGGGAAACAAGGGACATGTTTTCTTGTGCACCACAAAACACAGATGTACGTTGTTCTTGAAAAGAGTGTCTGCCAAATGCTGTAAATGTAAACTTGGCACAAAACCTGCTGGCGAACTTAAAGTCTCACACTTCCACACTTTACTGTCCTTCAATATCAACACATTTTTCACCCAGAAACGTTAACATACCGCCTCAGATTGGCTGACTGAGCTGGATAGCAGCGTGCTCTCTAACTAGCAGAGGTAAAACAAGCATTCATTGACTGATTATTTTTTCTATCTTAACAAACCCTTTCACTGACTGTTATATTGTGCACTGGCGATATGTAAGGAAAAACAGAACAATGTGATCAGACTTTAGCAGTAAGAGCAGTCTGTCCACAGCTACACATAGAAGCATATTATCGTAAGAGCATGAACCTCATTATAAGGACACATCCTCATTTGAGAGAATGGTGTAAAAACCACAGAAACTGCTCTACAGAGAAAAAGTGATGGTCAGAGGAGTCATCCTTCACCATATTTCCCTCAAATTTGAACATTTCTGTCTTGGTGGGGATCTCTTCAAGGATCATAATACCCCCATCCACAGGGCACGAGGGGTGACTGAATGGCTTGAGGAGTATGAATTTGGTGTAAATAATTTATAATGCCCTTCAGATGGTGTTCTGTCCCTTCAGTGCAGTTAGAGACTTATAGAGTCAGTATCAAAGGTAGAGAAAAAAGGGTACTGTTCAGGTACATTTTACATTGTAAATGTGCCTGCAATGGTACTTAATGATCCTAAAGATACATTGTATTGATGGTGTCATTGTATGGCATTGTATGGGAACCGTCATATTTGTAGTTTTTCATACCTAGACTTTTTTAATATGAAGAATAGTAGTGCAGTACTGAGGAGAAAATACCTGCAGTTGAGAGACAAGGAAGTGATCTGTCCTGTTTCAGGAAGATTAGGATACTGCGTTTATTCTCTAAACTACCTAAAGATTAACTTGAACATTAGCAAAAAGTTTTTGTACCCTGCAATAATTTTTGAAATTTACCCAGGTAAAAAAAAAAGCAAAATGAAAATGGTTATGAAAATACCATTAAAACCCATTAAAAATACCATCATTTTATCATTGGCTTGTGTAGTTTGTTTGTGAGTTTTATTAAAAGTAGCTGCAGCATCCACCCTTATTTAACATTTTTAAAACCAAAAATTTAAACATGCCAAATGTGTGCAGAAGTAGAAGAGGCGTGAAAATTAGGTGCTTTCACCAGTTGCTTGTGCTGTAGGTGATGGGGCTCTGCGTGGAGCGAGTGCTTAATGAGGGAAACCTCAGTCTGGGCCTGATTGCTCTTGTGCTTGAACTGCTGCTCATTAGCTCCTTTAGCCTGATCTAGTCTGATGGTTCATTACTGGTAATGCTGAGGTGCTGTGCAGGAGAGCCGAGTGCAGTTTTCAGTGGTTGTCTTTTCTCTCAGCTATCTGCATGCATCAAAATTAGCATAAAATTGTACACAAAGCAACTTGTTCTCTTTATTGGGCCCATGCCAGATACATACATTTGAACCCACTGCAGTCATATTATAGGCTGCTATATGTACAGGGCATCCTCGAATTACGACACAGATCCTTCGACAGTGATGTAACCTGAATTTTAATGTTAGTTGAAACACACCCTAGCCTAAGTCACTTACCGATCCTAACACGGTTGTAAAATCGTAATCTAGAACATTAAAACACGACTAAGGACATGAATGTACACTGTACTGGGTGTTGGTGGCCTACTTGCCTCTGGACTGAGGGGTCATGGGTTCGAATCCTACCTTCAGCACACCTCCACTGGGTTCCTGAGCAAGACCCTTAACCCCAAGTTGCTCCAGGTAGACTGTCCCCTGTAGTTAGGGAATGGAAGTTGCTTGGTATAAAATAGGTGGCAACTCCCTCACTCATACGCCGCATATTCTGCGTATTCTTCCACCGTGCACAACCAAACTAGTTATGGGAGTGAGCATTGTAAACTCAAAACGTCGCTTGTCAAGACGATCATAGCCCGAGGTCCATCTGTAATTGAGCCTCTAACTAATCACAGTGTTTCTGAAGGGTGGCCTTTCACAGCTCCAGGTGAGTTACTGGGTGTTCTGATAAGTGGAAATCTTCATGTAATCCTGCAAAATTAAAACTTTACACCGTTAAAGGTGTTGATGAATAAGTGCATGAATGGCGGAACTAAACCGCTGTAATCAGAATAAGGGGATATATTTAAATATGTTGGTTCTGGGACATTGCAAAGACTGATTTGAAAACTGCTGCGTTTGTAGCTTAGTTTCCATATATATATATATATATACTTTTTGGATGGGGTAAGTAAACGTACCATTTGAAACAATATTTTAAGCCTTTATAATTTCAGAAAAGTGATGATATGGGCCTTTTTTTTTAAAAAGCTGCTAAAAGCCACACTGTTCTCCTTCATCTTCAGTCGCACTTTTAGGTAGGTAAGTAAGTACGGGGGCAGTATAGCCGTATCATCACTTGTCTGGAAGTAAAAAAACAAAGGCTTCTTCTTTTGAGATATGCTTATTTACTTTCTACTGTTTTTATATTTTCTGGTATATTAATATCTTTATTCTATTTCTGTAAAGCACATTGAATGACCTGTGTGAAAGAAAATGGGCTATATAAATAAACTTGACTTAATATTTTGGAAGGTATTGCAATATGGCGCAATAAAATCGCAATACTGATATTTTGTCGATATTGTGCAGCTCTACAACAAAGCGGCGTTTTACGTGATTTGTGATGCATCTGTTTGCAGCTTTATGTGGGTTAGGCTAACACCTCCTGTCCTAAATACTAACTAGTAAACCATCAACTTTCGTTATGAAAGCAGGAAACCAGACCAACATTCTGAATTTCCTACTGATTTTTGCGCTGGGAGCTGCGTATATCAGTTACAGTAAGAAATGTTCCTGCTTCTGGTCTTGCTGAGCATCCTTTCATTCCAGAGCTGCTCCAGTGATGATCTCTAACTGTTCTCCTGCTGGAACATTCAGAGTCCAGGGAAATAATAACCACTGCCACGTCATATAAAAAATCGTAACAGCCCATTTTCGACCGGGGACTGACAGGGACTTTTTTTTTTGGGGGGGGGGGGTTGGATTGTGTTTCCTCTCTTGGAAAATGCATTCGCAGATGAGTTTTGTGCTGCAGGCACTTGTCTACCTCTGGAGAGGTCCCTCCTGATCCAGGTTTTGGAATGTAATAATTTTAAAAGCCCCACCGAATTTACAGAAATGGTTCTGGAGTTCTTGTCATTTTGGAGGAGTAGTTACCTGTGCTTGTGTGTGAGTGTGTGTGTGTGTGTGTGTCAGCGTGTGGGCGTGTGTGTCTGTGAGAATGTGTGTGAGAGTGTGTGTGTGTGTGTGAGGTGCGGCATGCAGTCTGACTGACTGACTGACTGTTAATGCTTTGATTACAGGCTTCATCACAGCAGCTCAAATTCACCACGTCAGACTCCTGTGACCGCATTAAGGACGAGTTCCAGTTCCTCCAAGCACAATATCACAGGTACTCTCTCCTTCTTTTCTCTCTTTCTGTCTCTCTCTGCCCTTCTGTCTTTTTTTCTCTCTTTCTCTCTTCTCCGTCTCTGTTTCTCTGTTTCTCTTTGTTTCTTTCCCTCTGTCTCCCTCTTTTTCTCTGTTTCTCTTCCTCTCTCTCTCCCTGTCAAATTCAAATTCAAAGCCTTTATGCAGGACTGTTTCAGGAGCAGTATTTATATTGTTATTGATGCTGATAATGAAAAAATGATCATAATAAAGTAATTTAAAGATGAATGATGATAAAATATAAACTAGCATATAACTTCAATAAAGTACCTACAGGTATATTAAAAAATATATGTAATAGTGATACTACTACTAATAGTAGTAAGTAACGAGAGGTTTAATTTCTTATGTACATTGGAAGGTTTGATGGTCAGTGGGATTTGGAGTCACTAACTATACTATGCTGTTACATCTCTCTCTCTCTCTAAAGTTAGTGTTTCTTTAATACAAGGGTCTCAATATTTCTATCAAAACAGGTTTGGTTTCTTTAAAATGCTATATACAGTTCCAAGAGCACCCACGTACATTGAAAAAATGCGATGTTGTGATGTGGTAGACAAATGCCTAAAAATGTCTATTTTTATAGTATAAACCCTAAATATGCCCCCAAATATGCTCCCAAAACACTTCAGTTTCATTTTAAACTCAGCTTAATACATTACCCTTAAAGAAATTGTAAAGATAAACCCATATCCGTACTGTACTGTTTACACTGAACTCCTGCAGTGCTAGAATGTAAAATACGATGATACCCCTGTATAGACTGGACTGTAATTCATTCATGCACGTTTTCTTTGGTATTTCTTTGTAATAAAAAATACAGGGCTTTAAGAAGAACAGAATGAAAAACATGAGAACACTCGAGACGCTCCATGGTGGAAATTCTGGACTGCAGCTGCGTCAAAGGGCAGCGGCCAATCAGCAGCAAGGATAAATAAATAGCGTTCTCAGATTGGCTACTTTCAAACTTCCCGCCTCTGAGTACAGCGGTATTTCAGCATCCAAAGACACGCTTTCTTTGTGTCTCTCTCCACAGTACCAAAAAAATGTTGTTATTTTTTATATGGAAATTTAGCTGAATTTACATTATTATTTATGTTACAAAAATAGTAAATTATATCGTTGTTAACAATTTAGCACTAAAATGCATGAAAAATTATATATTGCCACGAAAAAAAGCTGTGACGTCCGGGCCTCGTCCGCCACGCCCCCTCGTCCTCGTGCTGGGTTGTTTATGTTTGGGCGCGGTGCTTAGCAACCCAGCATGAGGATGGGGGGTGTGGCAGACGAGGCCTGCATGTCACACAACTTGGAGGATATCTATAGTTTCTGCATTAGTGCAGGGGTTTCAATGAACAATGATTTGTTTGGTTCTTGGCCAAAATCTGCATTGGACTGAAACCGTGACTGCTGATCCGCTTTAAAGTTGGGGGTTACTGTACATATAATTTTGTAAACATATATTTGAACAGTTTTTTTTACACTTGCCCGTACATTTTGTCACTTGAGACATTATGGGATACAGGACTAAGGTTGGTACACTGGCTGTTGTGGTTCCTGTCTGTGCAAGGCGGGTGAACCTGTACGTCCAGTGTGATCTGCATGTTATGTCTTATGGACATGATACTCATTGTGTGGTGTCACATGTGATATTTCATATTTTTGTGACTTAAAAAAAATACTTTTTTCAGCTGTGTGTGTGGAGGCATGATGGGTCTTTTCCACTGTGCTGTGAGGACGTTTGTGGGGATTCATGACTAAGACAGTTGTCCAGGATTATCAGAAGTGCATCATCAACAAATACATTTGATTTTTGTTGTGTATATATATTTTTTGCACATATTTCCTCATCTGTAAGACCATACCTGTAAAAGATCGATTATGGTGGAACACTCAAAAAGAATTAAGGTCTGGGAGCATTTTGTCTTATGTTTTGATGGAGGCACATCATTTCCTTTGAAGCAATAAAAACATCTTAAGTGCGGATTCTGAAGCAGCTGAATGCTTGGTAAATGGCAGAGATCCTTCCATGCAAGTGTTCTGACAAACCACCCTGCGTCTCCCTGAGGATTCACAGTTCAGAGTTTTGTCAGAATGAGCTGAAGTTCCTCATGCAAAAAAACATTAAAGCTCTGTTACATTAGTAACACTCATCACTGGAATATTCTCAGCATCTTTCGTGCTCTCTCTCTTTCTCTCTGTCTTTCTCTCTCTCTGTCTTTCATTTTCCCTCTTTCTCTCTCTCTCTCTTTCTCTGTCTTTCATTCTCCCTCTTTCTCTGTCTTTCTCTGTCTTTCATTCTCCCTCCTCCCTGTCTCTCTCGCTCTCTCGCTCTCTCCCTCTCCCTCTGTTTCTCTCTCTCCGTCTTTCATCCTACCCCTCTCTTTCCATTTCTTTGTTTTTCTCTCTTTCTCTCTCTCTCTCTCTCGCTCTCTCTCCCTCTCTCTCTCTCATGTTACCTGCATGTCTGTAAATATAACTAGAGCTGACGTCAAATGCGAGTGTAGCACTGAACTAACTCAACCTTAACATTACATGGTGAATCATAGGATGCAGGCAGAAATGAACATTAATCTTAACATGAAACACATCCATACACAGAGCTTATCTAGAGGAAGGAACGCCATCGGACTGACTTGTTAACATGTCTTGTGAACAAATACACCACTATGTATTTAGTATCATATCATTCTTGCTTATTACAGTAGCACAGAATTATGGACAGCCTTGAAACAAAGTAACAGATATGTTTTCCCCACAGTGGTACCAGCATCTCAGTTTATCAGAACATATTTGCATTCTGTTTTGTTAAAATCTTTAAAATAGCAAGATGTTAAGATTGTTATTCCTCAAAACTCTTGTTGGGAAAAAACATGCTAAAAATGCTGCAAACAACATTAAGGCTGATTAATTTATTATTGGTCAAATTAACTCACATGAATAATCAACTGTCAAAATGTTAGTGTGTTGCCATGCCAGCCCAGCGTAGTCAGGCGTGTGGTTGATGTTGCAGGTGTGTGAAAGAACAGCAGTAGGTTTTGCAGGCGCAGGCGGATGTGTGGTTGGATCAGGTGGGTGTGAGCATTAATAGTTAAACCCTTGCAGATCTGTATCTTTTTGATGCATGGTGGTATTCTGTGTTCCAGACGTTCTGACACTAGGATAATGTATCGTTAAGGTGCCCACACCCTGAACACAGCAGTCGCTTGTGGAAAAAAATCTGTACTTTCTTGATTTTTTTTTTTCCTTTTTTTTTTGCCTGTGATTTGAGGTGCAAGGTGCTTTGGCTATTAGAACTCATACTAGTGTCATGCTTTAATTCGTTTGAGACGGTGGAGATAACCCCCCCCCCTTTTAAAGAACATTAGAAGACATGAGAAGGGACCTCCTTTCTTCTGCCTCTTTTTTTTCCTCTCTCTCTTTTTAAGGCAACATGTCTGTGTGTCAGCCTCCCTCCTCCTATTCCCATGACAACAAGCATGCTGGCGTTTAACCCCCCTTCCGCATGTGAGCCATTCAGAAGAATTGGGCCCCACATTTCCTGTGTCTATTCAGACCCTCGATCCACCGTCATTGACTTCAATTGAGATTCCAGAGACAAGATACCCCTCCACCACCACCACCCCCCTTCTCTATTTTTTCTTTTTTTATGCTGCGTTCAGCCTTTTAAAGGAAATGTACTGCGGGCGGTCTCCTGAGCCCAGCTGAGCTGTCGCTCCCCCTCTGCAAATGCATAAATAGATCTGGGAATACATAAATCAAAATAAGGATGACAGCAGGAGCATTTGAGGGCGGAAAGCAATGGCAATAAAACGACATCAGTGCGGGTTATTTTTTTGTCTTTTTTCTTTTCTTTTTTTTTTTTGTGACAGCATCCTAGGAGGCTTTGGCCAATCAGGGACTGGCACGGGCAATCACAGGTAGCCTGGCGGCAGGGAGGATGGTCGCTATGACAACCCCAATGTATGTTAAGGTTTTTGGAGGGAAGAGAAGGCTACTGCCTTTTTTGCCTAAGTGGAAGCACCACGCAGTGAAGAACAGGGCGAGAGCGAGGTGGCTGGGAAAGAACATTTTTCAGGCTTGAATTTCAGCACTATCTGCCTCTTAGTGTTTTTTTTTTTTTTCCTCGCACTGTTATAGCCCTCATATAATTTCATGTTTGTTTGGCTCATAGGATGTACAGTAAAGCCTGAGTTACCTTTAATCAGCCCTCATAGCTGGATTCAGTTCATTATTACTGTAGCAACAACAGACGAAGATGGACATCTGTTATTTGTTCTAGGAGATTTAAAAGAAAATGCGCTTAATTAATTTCTACCTGTGTATTTATTAGATTGTTTAATACTCAGTGGTTCGATGTGAAATGGTTTGTTGTAGAAAAAACAAATACAGCTACAGCACATTTTATGTATTGTCCAAAACCCCTTTTTTTATTTGTAAAATAGTATTCAATCTTGACCTTTATTTTGCCTGTAAATAATGTCTCGGACCTCAGGCAGTTTATTTG
>JBBPCX010000038.1:11995998-12007747 GCA_037974365.1 Hydrocynus forskahlii
CCTCTCTCCTCCCTGTCATTCCCTCACTGTCGAGCTCTGTCAGTCTCCGTCTTTTGTTCTGTCTCTTCAGGTTATGGCAGTCTTCCTTTCTTATGCTGTTTTTTTCTCTCTTAGCAGTAGCCTCTCTACTCATCTTAATCTTCATTTCTTTATCTTCTTTCTTTACACAGACACAGACACAGATACACACACACACACACACACACACACACACACATATAAAGGGATTATCCCCTGATGACAATCTCTCTCTCTCTCTCTCTCTCTGTGTCACATGTTGATCATCAGTACACACACACTGTCCTCAGTGGGGATGGTGAGTGTTGACACTGTGTGTTGAGTCTCTTGCAGATTCTCCCAGAGACGGACTGGGGGAGAAAAAAAAACGTCTGTGTGTCTTTTTTATTTTTTTATTCCTTAATCCCTCTCTCCCCTCCATCTGTTTATTCCTCCCTCACACTCCTCTTTCTCGTGCGAATGGAAATTACGGCCAAGTCGGCAGCGGTTCGATTCTAGAGCAGCTGCCTCGGAAAATGAGCAAAAAATAAGCTGAAAATCAGTGAATCATTTGACTTTATTTGACTACATCACTCTGAACGAAAAAGCAAAACTCTCAGTGACAGAATGGCTCTGAAACAAGGCCAGCGCTCTGGGAGTTAAAACACCCTGTCCAGATGCAAATTCTGCTGTATGAAGGTTTCTGGCCCATAGCGACTGGCTGCTCTGTGCCAGTGTCAGTGATGCTCTGTGTTCCATTCGGGGCGGGCAGTGCTGTCCTCTCACAGGGACAAGGTCATGGGTTCGATTCTCTAGTTTCCTCCCACAGCCCAGAGGTGAATCAGAGCTGCTTATCTCAGTTGCCCCTTTGATTGGAAGGTTGAGGGTTTGAATCCCAGGACTGCCAGTGGTACCACTGAGGTGCCCTTGAGCAAGGTACTGTCCCCACACACTGCTCCCCCGGCACTGTGTTGCTAGCTGCCCACTATAAGAGCCACTTTACTGATGCCACGTTTTCTCTGGGACAAGGAACCACACTGTACCACCAGCAAATGTTTTTCCATTACAAATAAAAGGCACTTTTCCACAGGTCTACAGGAATGATGCTGTACCTAAACTGTACGGCGATGGCACATGTGTTTTAGCACACTTTTATTTTCCAATATATTTTAGTCTAGTAATGGTGTGATGGTATTTAACTACTACTTATCTCTGTCTCTATTATGTGCAGTAACAGGTTCTGCATAAAGAACGACTCCAAACCACTACTTGTGTCACTAGTAAATCTTTTCTTTGTGCTTTTTATCAATTGTATTTATACCCAGCATTTGTGCATATAGCATAGTGTATTTTGTATTGTGTAATTTCTGCAGAGTATTTTATTTCTTTTATTTACACTTTGTATTTTATACCGTTCTTGTCTTTATGTCTCTGTGTCTCTGTGTGTCTGGCAAGTCGTAACATAAGCAATTTCCTGCGGGATCAATAAAGTTTTCTGAGTCTGATTCTGATAAGACCATAGAGACGTAGATTGTTCATTCCGAAGCTAAATGCTTTCCTGTCAGAGATGCTTTTGTTATTGTGGTCTTTAATTTTTATATAGTCTTGTTTGAGTTCTATGTTTCTCTGCATTGTTTAGCCATGCAATGAAACCTAACCCAGCTAACTTGTTAGCGATGTACACCTTTGCATTTCTCATGTCGTTAGATACTCCTACTGAAATGTATCTTCAGCCCAGATAGATACCAGGGCTTGTACTTCATTGGCTTCCCAGTTAGTTTGCATTTCCACTGTTTGGTCGCTTCTTTGGTGAAACATGTGTTCTCGGTACGGCGTGGATCCTTGTGCCAGTGGTAAAGCCCCAAAGTGACCCGTACCTGTGCTGTCTTGTTCCCGCTCAACAGCAGAGCCAAAAGTGGGCTGCAGCTGAACTGACCGTGTCGCTGCTCTTTGATTGGTCAGAATGTTGTCAATTTGTCATGACAACATATGCATTTGAAAAAAGGCCCATGTTTATTTTTTACTCTCTGCGCAAAAAAATAAAAACAGTATAGAGCTGCTACAGTAAAAACTGCTCCAAACTATTGCACCTCACTATGCAGAAGTCTGTGGGTGTGCGAAGCTCCTTGCCAATGCTGGTCTGCTTCTAATTGGACATAAATGTAATTGCTGTTCGATGCTAACGTTCCTTTGTGGTCATGAGTAGATTGGCTGCCCTGTGTTCCTCTACGTTTAAGTGATCATGAGTGTAATGGCTGTTATTTGCTAATGTGCCTCTATCAGCAGGTAATTGTGAGTGTAACAAGCTCCAAGGTGATATTGGTCTGTATCTAATGGTACAAACAATCTCTGCTCCATTCCAAACCTGCCCTGGATGCAGCTCCTGAGTGTAATGACAGCTCAGTGTTCTTCTGTTTTGATTGAGGATGCATTACCTGGTTGCTGCTAATGTTGCTTGATGTTTGTATATGATTGCCAAGACTGCACCGTGTTACTCTGTGTAGATCTGCTATAGCAACCCCTCTGCTGAAGATCTTCATTACTGCCATTGTGAGCCCCAACCTGCATCTAACATGCTTCCCCTCCTCCTCACTTAACGCTGAAGTAGCTCGTTAACCAGAGCAGGTTTTGCTGATTGTGGATAGAACCAGACTTCTCAGGAAGGTAGATCTATAGGACCAGGGTTGGTGACCACTGTGTTTGAGTAAAAGCAGCTCTGCACTGCAAATGATTTTTAAATCTGCATCTCTATAAGTATGACAACCATTCCATGCCAGTGTCTGTTAAATTCCTACACAAGCACCTCATTCTGCTTTATGAGGGACTGATTAGTGATCACCTGAATCACATCTTATTTAATTAGGAAAAGTATAAAAACACTGCTGCAATCAACACATTCCTCTTGTGACCAGTTGGATGGTAAAACACTACTAGAAGTACATCAAAGGTAATTACTGCCATTTTGTTAAAGAGTGAACAAGAGATTTGTTTTCTTTGAATTATTCAAGTTCTGTAAACGCTGCATCATTTCTCTTATTTTTGATGTGTTGTCAGTTCCTTTAAACTTATGCTTTAAAGAATAATATTTTTATTTGAAAATTAGGAGAAATATTGTCAGCAGTTCTTAAAAACTAAGGCAAAGCAGTTCAGTTCAATTCTTGCACCTATACAAGATAAAACCTAAGAAAGCAAACGTTTTTGCAGTGGTCTCTTATTTTTTTCCAGAGCTGTATCTAGTGATTCTTTGAGACTGGTTGCCTTATGCTAATGTTAATATTTCTCTATATCCACTACTTTGTGGGGGTAAAGCCTACTTTTTGCAAATGTTGCTGTATGTCCAGTTTGCTGCTTAAGTCTTTGGAAGATTAAAGCAGTGTTCAGACTAGTGCAGTGAAAAGAGTTGGCACTTGTCTCAGCCATTTGTTTCATGGAGCTTTTAACGTTTTTGCTGCTCTGTGAAGGGCTACGAGGCATGAAGCCGCAGTACGCAACAGAAAAAGTTAGATTTTTCCAAAAAACGCTGTACACAACAGAAAATGTCCAACTTTGACTCTATGCTTCCCTGACCTTCAAACACAGCCAGTGACAGTGGGTCATTTTTGGGCTGTGGAACATCAATATGTGTGTAGTGTGTGTTTCAGGCTTTGTGGAATCATTAAATATTTGGTTAAAATATGTCCAGTGTGTGATTGGGTCATGCTAGGGTTGTTCTGTATATTAGACTGTACTTGAATCTTATAGTTTTTTGCAGCAGCGTTCCAGTTGTTTGGGAAGATTGCTGACATTGTCCTACATCCATTTTTTTTTTAATGGGTAATGACTGCTTTCTGTTGATGTTACTCGGTATTTAATTGTTTGAATGCTCAGATGTTGCTCTAGGACTGTGCTCTCATCAAGTTTCAGAGCATTTCAGCTGCTCTACGCCAACACTGCTTACATATCCAATTCTTTGAGGGTAGTGGCTCTGTGTTCAATAGTGCATGAATGTTTAGGCAGTTCATTTCCTTATGTATACTGTTGTGTGTGTGTGTGTGTGAGAGAGAGTGTGAAATCTTCTCCATGCTAGTGTTGGTATGTATGCAGTTCTTTTTGAGGCTAATTGCCGCTGTGTGCTGATGCTCTTTGCCGTGTCGGGCTGCAGCGCTGCTGGCGATGAGGCTCTCTGTATGTCACTCTCAATCTCTGCTCCAGTACGACTGCAGCTGCAGCGTTCACAGCCTCGCCAGCGTGCTACGTCTCAAATCATCCCCCTCACTTTCCCACTCTCTTTCATCAATACAAAACTCTCCATAAGTTTAGGAAATCCAATAAGTAACGAAATCTTTTCAACGTGGCCTCATCCAGCACGTCCCAAAGGAAAGACTAACACTGAGATGAGGAATTGCAGTTCGGGCTAATGTTCGTCACACTGCCTGCATCCAAAACCACATACTTTCGTTCTAAATAATGAGAATAGTGCGCCGCTGCTGCCGTACATGCATTAGCATACCGCTCTTAGCAGTATGTGGTTTTGAGCACAGCCACTGTGTATAAGGGTCAATGATAAATTGATGCAAAATGAATTACGCTGTTGAAAATGATTACATTGTTCTAAAACTAAGTGACAAATTGGCTATTTTGCAAAAATCTCATTTAAAAAACAGAACGTGATTTTGAATCCATTCAAAGTGTTAATATTTGTCGCTTAGTGTTTATAATGGTGTAATAATTTTCAGCAGCATAATTAACCCAAAAATGGCACAACTGCACATTAATAAAAAATATTTCTTTTTAAAAATCCTTTCAAGTTAATAATGACAACAGAAAATGTATTAACTAGTAATCTAGTAATCTTTCAACACATTTTAGACGAAATGGAAAGAAGTTGCCAGGTTCCACACAAACTGGTTCTGGTGGCAGGGTATTTAATGTGCACTTCACATGCGTGAGAGCGGTGAGAATACTGGACTCCCGTGCTGCCTGTTTAATGGTAGAGGAAACTGCACTTTTTCATGTTTGTTAATGGATTACTGACTTTGACATTTCATCATGAAGGTGACTTGGAGTCTTCTTTATGATGTAACACCCTGGCCATTCTTTTGGAAAACATGGCAGAATAAAAGTCAATTATGCCATGTGACATTTGAGGCAATCGGAGTTAATGTGCAAAGATTTTGCAATGAGTTTTATTCTTTTAAAGCTGTCCATATCATTTTATTCTAAAGTGTGTGTTTGTATGTATGGATGTGTATATGTACAGTATATATAGATAGATAGATAGATAGATAGATAGATAGAGTGTGTGTGTGTGTGTGTGTGTGTGTGTGTGTATTCAAGATTCAAGATTATTTGTCACATGCATAGTCATACAGGTACAACATGCAGTGAAATGTATCCTGAACCGACTCCTTTTGACTGTGCAAGTACAAAATAAGTAAAGAAATAAGTACAAGTACAGTATACAAGTCTAAATGTAAGTACAATTTAAAATTATAAACACAATCTGAAATTTTCTAAAACACATCTGAAAGTAAATACTTAAACAGGAGCACCAAGTTAGAGATAAAATGTAGCTAATAAATGTATTTTTTTTTTATGTATTTATATTTGTGCCATCTGATGTTTGCTGACGTTAGGAAGCATAAATGCCTAAAAAGAACATTAATGAAAAAGTATTGACTCAAAAGTATGATAGAATAGTGTGAAATATGTTTAAGAGACAAAAAAATCCACATTGTCATTGATCCTTTAAACAAATAGGAAACAGTTTAGAATTAATGTTTATTGCTTCTCTAAGCATAAGGTTTTACGTTACTGAACAAAACTCAGACTGCATATTTTAGCCAATAGGATTCCAATGGATATTATTACAATTAACATGTACATACATACGTTTGTGGGACTAATAAAGGGTTATCTTATCTAACCATTTGATTCACCTATAGGCGGATTGTCACTGTAGTGTAAGTAGGGGACAGCTAGTATATAATTTCTCCTTGTTGCTGTATTGGGAAAAGCCTTAAGTCTTTCAGTACATAGCAACTTTACTAGAAGGCACGAAGTGTTACTGAGTTCTGGATCAGGCCAGTGGATCAGAAGGACCATCTCAGGTTGTCCCAGGAGAGGCCAAATCCTCACCCTCATCTCTAGACATCATGCCAACCACTGGTAAACTTCTCTGAACTGAGCTGCAGTGACCTGGGTGACCAGTGAAGGTTCTCCCAGAAGTGCAGGTCCTGCTGTGTTTACTGAGGAGAGTCTGGGCTGCTTGTGGAAAGCGCTTTCATCCCGGCCCTCATTCTTTATTCAAAAGTTTACTGCCTTCTCCATACAGCAGACCTGTGAAGTGGGAAAGCACCTCAGGCTAGGAGTACAATAGTGCCCTTCTGCCTCCTCCTCTCGCTCTCCCTTGCTCTCCCTCATCCTCTGTTCTTCCTTCTCTTCATCTCTCTTTCTTTCCCTGTCCACACCATCCACAACGTCTTTCTCTGTCCATCTCCTTTTCAACTGCTTGTCAACTTTCTCTCACCTTGTCCCTCAACTTTCTTCAGTCACCTTCATTCTTAGACTTTTGTCTGTTTCTTAGACTTTCGCCTGTCTGTCTGTCCGTCTGTCTGTCTGTCCGTCTCTCTCACGTGTTTTCTCTCTGTCTTCAGTTCCATTTGGATGGTGTTCCAGACATCCGTCTCTGTAGGAATGTTACCAAATATAATATTTATGACTCATTCACAGGGGACACATCACACAATTGGGAGTGTGTTCTTGATTTATGAATTGTCATTACACCAAAAACGTGGTCTGATATTTGAACCAAAATGAGCCCCCCTACCTCGCCCCCATCTTTCACACAGGCTGTATTGCTCACTTTTTTTCCCCCACATTTTTCTTTCTTACTTAAGAGTTTGACGTAGGGTGTAAACATTGTTAAAGTTTCCAAATATATTCTCTAATCTAAGCTGCAACTAAATTGCAAAAAACCAGCTTGTTTGAATTGGTGGTTTTTGTGATGTAATGAAAATAAATGCATTTACATTCACTCCCAGTCAAAAGATTCTGCACGCCACAGGTTTTTACTGCTTATCCATTTATTTCAGAAACTGCTTTTTTATTCTTGTTACAGAGTGGAGAGGTGTTGAGTAAACTATAACAATGTCAAATAAAACGTCTTTATAAGAAAGAATCTGTAACAGTTCATGTCTGACATCCCATTTACTGGTTGTGTGGTGATGCAGTCAAATTCTAGGCTTTAAACTTTAAATGCATCTATTAACTGTCATCACATTGGCTGTCACTCAATGGTTTGTTAAATATCTAACACCTGTCTGTTGATCCACATTATAATTACATTAGGTGGCTTTTTGTAGGTCAGTAGTAATGAATTAAAAAATTCTGGCTAATAAGGGAAGTCAAAAGTTGAACATACTGTGAATGTAGTTGTTAGCAAAGAATATTGAGTGTATTTTTAGTAAAGTGAGTAACATTCAAATGTAGAAAATCACAGTGTGCAAAACCTTTTGACCGGTAGTGTTTATAAACCTGTCAGCCTACAAGAACTTAGGCTCTCTTGTTTGTGTTTCTTGGAACTTGTACAGGGCAACCAATCAGAATAGAGATCATTTACATATATTAGTCTAATCCACAGTAACAAAAACAGCATGAAGATGTGTAAATAAGGTGAATTAATACTATTCACTTAACTGTTAGTTACTTATCTATAGTATTTATACCCAGCATTTTTGTACATAGCATAGTGGATTTCATATTGAGCTTTTATTGGATTTATTTTGATTTTATATTTTATTTTATTTTTGTCTCTGTGTGTCTCTTTGCAACATAAGCAGTTTCCTCCAGGATCAACAAACTGTACTGATTCTGATTCTCTTCACAGCTGACCTTCAGAGGGCACAGGGTACTTTACTGGAAAAAAATACATCTCAGTCACTTTAATCTTTACACACATGACAAATAAAAATTATAAAAAGGACCAAAAAGTCAGAGATACTCTGGCTATAATTACCACCTTCCCAATCCTGTCCATATATCACTTTTGTCGCACACACACGTGCATGCACACACTCTACACACCACGTCTCGTGCTGTCAGCGAGTCCTTGAGTGATAATTATATGGTACTGGTACCAGTAACATTGCTGTGGTGGGTTAGGTATGCCACCGTGGCTTGTGGTGATGGTGATGTGGAGGGTGTGTGTCAGATAGAGTTGAATCCTGGGACTCTGTCCAGTCTCCCAGTCCACCCAGTTCTCTCAGCTCCGTCTCCCAGCGGGCCAGTGCTGAGGGGCTGCAGTTCCAGAGCCAGTTTTGTGCGGTTGTCATGTGGTCTGTTAAAACTGCCAAAGCGGTTGTGTCTCTCACTGAAAGCCAACAGCCGGAGCAAGTGTGTGTGTGTGTGTGTGTGTGCGCACGCTTGTATGCTTGTGTGTGTGTATTTTCATACATTTTTAGGGACTAACTTTGTAAACTGCTTTAATAAAATTACTTTAGTTTTAAAACATGTTTTGACGATGCTCTGATCAAGTTGTCTGGCTGTTACAATTTGGTCACTCAGGCCCTTAAACTTTCTTTCCTGTTTCAAACACATCAGCTTCAAGAACTTCTACAGTACTGTGCTAACATTATGGGCACCTATGAAAATTGTTTAAACCCGTTTTTCTCAGCGTGTGATAAAGTGTCTTTCTGCAAACAAAGTTAACATAAGAATAAACGCAAACAAACAAGAAAGCAGTAAAAAGTATCAAGTTTTGTTTTAGTCAATTCCAGATTCCTCCTCGGTTCCTCTCATCGCTGTTTGGATTTTTGAAACTCCATCAGCAGCTCCTGTTTAATTTAATGAAGGACTGATTGAGCCAAACCAGGTTTCTGATGGAAACTACAAGTAATACTGGACTTCCACAAGAAACACACTGATATACTGAACATAAAATCACTATTCACTGTATAATGTTACTAGAATGTATTCTTTTTAGTTTTATTTAGTCTGTTTAGTAATATTAATGTGAAACAAAACACCCATTACTCATCTAACAATTAAAAAGATAATGTTTTTGCAGGTGCCTAAGAATTTTGCACCCATTAAAAGGTGCCATTGTAACGAGATAATCGATTATTCACTTCATCCATCAGCGGTTTCAATGTTGTGGCTGTGTATGTGCGTGTGTGTGTGCGTGTGCGTGTGTGTGTTTGTGTAAGCACTTTTAACTGAATTGTGTTGTTTTTCTGACCACACATTCTTTAAAGCCCTCTGCGTACATCCATCACAACAACAGTAATATGACACTAAAATCAGGGGTGTATTCACCCCAGACCATCTGTGCTATGTCTGAACACATTTGACCTCCAAAGTCCAGTTCGTTTGACTGAAGTGATCCCTCCCTACTGTGCCCAGGCACGGTGCACTGAGCCACGCCTGGACCCTCTGGAGGACGGGGGATCAGGCACGATTAGCTTGGACACTTTATGCATCTAGCGTGATCAATAACAAAACTCGAATGTGACTGTTCTATTCAACAAACATAGCAGCAAATGAATGACTATGGTCAAGAGTCTACTGCTGCTATTGCTCCTGCTCCACCGTACATTCGTAAATGATTGTACTGTTGGTCTTGTGGTTTTGTGCTCTTTGTGTTGTTTCTGGGGTCCCATGGTGACGCAGTGGGTAGCGGCGTTGTCTCACACCTCCAGGGTTGGGGGTTTGAATCCACGTCCTGGCCTTGTGTGTGTGTGGAGTTCACATGTACTCCTTGTGGTGGCGTGGGTTTCCACCGGGGTCTCCGGTTTCCCCCACAGTCCAAGGACATGCACATCAGGTGAACTGGGGATTCTAATGAATGAGTGAATGGTGTGTCCCTGCCTCGCACCCGTAGACCCCGGGACAGGCTCCGGGTACCCACGACCCTAGTGAGGATTAAGCAACTACAGAGAGTGAATGTTGTTTCTGTTTTTTTTTTCTTTGTGTTGCCCCATGAACCTTTTAGAATGTTTTTCATTTTACTGTGTTCTGTACATTTGATAGAAATCAGAATAAACAACTACTTCAGGAACAACTGAACACACCACACAAGAACAATACATATTCATAGAACAAAACATTCTCATAGACACAAAAAAACCACTGAACAATTTTGCGACACTCTGAAAAAACAGCGGGTTCGGTGTCTAAAGTTAAGGGATGCACTCCGTGAACGTGGCAGCTCACTGGACAAAAATAGACAACGCAGTGAATAATGTGATGATGCAAGCGCTCTCGGGTCCGGAACATTAAGCACAATGTGACTGCAGGCCAGCGGGGGAGTGGTGAGGGGGCACAGCCACACTCGGGCATTAAAAACAAGACAACCGGGCCTAGTGCGAGTACGCCCTAAACTGTGGGAGTGCTCTGCTCACATAAAGACCTCACAGGTTTAATGACAGCTTTGTGGGCATCTTTCATGAAGCAGCAAAATATTCTGGGGCGTGGGTGTTGGGCATAAATCTAATCTAGCTAATTACAGCCATTATTAACTCATTCTGTTATCATTATCATTTTCTATCCCCTCATGTAATTGCATTAATGAATGGTGTTTTCTTTGTTCTTGCGGTTCCCACAGACTGGTCTCTATGGTGTGTTCTCTGTTTGTTCTCTGGGATGCCAAATGATCCCTTTTGAATGTGATCAGGGATTTAGGGGTATGAATGAAAATTCGACTGTCTGAATTGGTAGAGATGGAGTGGAGCTGATGGTTGCTATTGCTATTGGTTGCTATTTTATTATTTACTAATTGCTGTGTGTGTGTGCATCTGTATATATATATATATGCAGTTAATGGTAATTGTTAGTTGAATTGACACTGAATTATTCAAATACTAATCTAATTACTATTAAATTTTTTTTTACTTTTTAACTGTTCGGATTACTAGTCTAATTACTTATAAACTGTCCAGATTAATTAGTAACTGTTCATATGAAATAGATCTAATCAAATTAATCAAATAACCAAATTAGTAAGTTTTTGATTACTGAAATACTGAAGATCTCCTCACTTATTAACCCGGACTGTGTGGGTGAAAACCCACAAGGACACATGAGGAGCACAGAGAGGATAATGACATTCAGACTGAAATTTGGCTGACTTGAACACCCTTTAATGGAGAACAATAGAGCACTGACGGGATGATTAGAATGCATGATTGCATCAGTGCACGCAGTATCACATTTCAGACTGGCGTGAGAGAAACAGAAATGACGGTTTAAAGTTTGGAGAGCTGCTTCCATTTCTGAGTAGTACTTCAGATGAGCTTTGCTATAAGCTAAATGATCACATTTCTTCACCAAGCTGCACTACGTTTCTCAGCTTGTATGCTTACACAGCTGTTCATACAGTGTCAGTCAGAAGCCAAATGCTTCATAATTGCCGAGTTCTCACTCTCCAGTGAGACTCTCTCTCCTCTCACTGTTCCTTTACCTAATATTCACCTTTACACAGGTGGGAATGAGTGGTAGGACGGCTGGGACTCTGCTGCTGTACACCAACACCACATTTACAGGGTGTGTGTGTGTGTGTGTGTGAGTGTGTGAGAGAGAGAGAGAGAGAGAGAGAGAGAGAGAGACAGAGACACAGACACAGACACAGAGAGAGAGAGAGAGCGAGAGCGAGAGACAGAGAGAAGCACATAGAGAGAGAAAGGGAGAGATAGAGAGAGAGAGAGAGAGAGAGAGAGAGAGAAAAGGAGAGAGAGAGAGAGAGAGAGAGAGAGAGAGAGAGAGAGAGAGAGAGAGA
>JBBPCX010000038.1:12007847-12019078 GCA_037974365.1 Hydrocynus forskahlii
AGAGAGAGAGAGAGAGAGAGAGCGAGAGACAGAGAGAAGCACATAGAGAGAGAAAGGGAGAGAGAGAGAGAGAGAGAGAGAGAGAAAAGGAGAGAGAGAGAGAGAGAGAGAGAGAGAGAGAGAAATTGGGAAAGGGTCCCTGCACCTTTTAAACTTCTTAATTGTTGTGCAGAATAAGACTAAATAGTGGACGGTTTAGGCAAGTAGATATTGTTTTCATCACAGGCCTTACATTACAATTGTCCAGTAAGAACAACAGTGTCTGTATGATCCAACCAAGTGTCTGTGTGTATGTGTGTGTGGATTTTGACTGGCATATGCCAAAATATTTTGGACTATTTCTATTTATCCATTCCTAATGAAATATTCTAACAGTGTAATGAAGAACAGTCGTTTATTTACATGACTTAAAAGACACATTGAAAAAAACTAAAGATGGAGTTATAAAGTGGTGTGAATAGTGCGGATGAGGTCAGAGAGGGGGCAGGGGTTTCATGAGTAAGGGCTTGCCTTGTGTCACGGTGAGAGGAGAGAGAGAGTTGAAAGGTGAGAAGACATTGGCCAGTGGTGCAGGCCTGAAGAATTGGAGCGACAGTGGAGTTGACTGGACTGATCCAAATGTCAGCTGACAGGGGCCCTCCGTTCCCTGGGGAAGCCTGTGTCCAACCAGAACAGACAGCCAACACTCTGGCATCCGTCCTGCACAGTCAGATCTGCTCTTTCCAACCTCAACGTCAGCCCAGTCTGTTAACCATTAGAGCTCTAGGGATCTTACTGCTGTGTTGCTGTACATTCAGTTGACATTACAGAGGTGTGTAGACATGAGTAGTCACTGCAGTCCGTACAGAATTCCCAGGCTTGTTTCACTGAGCAAAAAGAAAGCTCATTTTAAAAAATGTAAGGTGCTTCTAGGCGGGTTAAAGATCAGCCCTGGGTTTCCAAAGCTCGCTGTATAGATACTGGAGTCCCACCACTGTTCTTTGCTCTGGTTTGGTCCAGTCAATCCATTGCATGGTGAAGAATGTTTACTCTGTGCATTATTTCAGTGGCTGGATGTGTTTTGTGATGCAAGCTCTGCAGCAATCGGTGTAATTTGGCTGGATGGCGTACAACATCAGCATTGAAGCTTTTTAGGCTGAATGATACTCCGCAACTCTACCCTGCTTCAAAGAATAAGGAGAATACTGGCAGATGACCAAAATAAAAGGAAAATGAGTTCAAGAGGGAGAGGGCAAGTGAGAAGGAGGGAGAAAAAGAAGAGGACAGAGAGAGGGAGAGCGAGAGGGTGAGAGAGAGCGTGGGTGTGTGTGAAGAGTATGTGTTAGAGTTTGAAGGGAGGGGGAGGAAGGTAAGGAGTGTTTACATGATCACTCCAAGTGTGTGTGTGTGTCTGTGTGTCTGTGTTAGCAGCAGTTCATGGAAGGGTTAATGTTGTCAGGAGCGGGCAGCGGTCCCAGATGGAAGACTTTTAGCTGCTGAACTTAATTGGCATGACATGGGCCAGGCACCACGCCAACCAGCCAGACCCCAACACAGCTGTGGACGAAAGGGAGAGGGAGAGAGCTTTCATCTCTTTCATTTATCACATCCTTTCTTAGTTCAATTACACATTTGTTCCGTTGCTATAAAATAGAAGAATGATACACATTTTCCTAATGTATGTACACTTTCCTTACTTTGAAGCATTCTGATTATATAACCCATTGCATCATCTAAATGGTTTGTTCATAAATGGTCTGGCAGAGTCTTTGTGGCCTGGTTGGGCTATTGTGACTGGAATGGATTTTATAGGGTCTCCATTTTGGGTCTTTGTGGTCTGGTTTGGTCATTTTCACCTTGTTGGGTCTTTGAAACATGATTCTGTCATTTTCTGTGTTGCCTGGTTGGGTATGTATGGCCTGGTTCAGTCTTTGTGGCCTGACTGGGCCTTTGTTGAATCTTTTGGTTAGGATATTACTGGTGTCTGGTTGGGTCTTTGTTGCATCTTTATCTTTGTGGCTTTTTGGCCTGGTTGGGTCTATGTGGCATTTTTATGCCTTCACTGGTTCTTCAGGACCTGGTTGCATCTTTTTAGCCTGGTTAGTTCTTTGTAGCTTGACTATACCGCTTTTTCGCTTTGTGGTCCGGTGGGACCTTAGTTTGATCTTCTACTCAGGCCTTCTGTTTGGGTCTTTTTTACCCGATGAGGTATTTATGGCGTAGTTATGCCCCTCTGGCCTGGTTGAGTGTTTAACAAAGGCCCAGTAATGGCACCAAGACCCAACCAAAGGATGAAGGCCCAAATAGTGCCCTGGTTGGTTCTTTGTGGCTTGGTCAGGACTTTGTGGCTTCGTCAGGTCTTGGTGACCTGGTAGGCTTACCAGACTAAATACATTTGTGATGTTGTTGGGTCTTTGTGACCGGATTGGGTCTTTGTGGTCTTGCTGAGTCTTTGTTTTGTGTTCTGTTTGGACCTTTGTGACCTGGTTGGGTTAACCCTCTGAGGTCTAAGGCCTTTCTGGCACTTTGAGGCAATTTGCCACACCTTTACATTTTTAAGTATTTCATCTAACTAAACTCATCTATACCAAAATGACAAATATTGTTATATTCTGGAAAACCTCAGCTATAATAATATGCAAGTAAAGTGAATGTAATTAAGTTAGTTTTTTTTATATTGTGTAAACATGACATGACAAAAAACTAGTTTCAGAGGTCTCAGAGGTCAAACTAAAAAAAACACCCTAAATATGTCTGAGCAAGACTTTTGAAGTTTGGACCTTGTAAACATATGTGTTGGCTACAAAAAGGTAAGGAGAACATTCAGAAATGTTATGTAGTTTCAATGTAATTTGTAAAAGAATCAGACTAGGTACTTTTTCTCTGCTCTTTCACATGCATATTTATTAGATGGGTGTTTCACACCTGTAACCCCCCCCCGTCAATGGCTATGTGACAATGGCTGCCATTGTTATGTCAATGGCTGTCATTGTTATGTCAATGGCTGTCATTGTTATGTTATAGCTGGTACAACATACAGTGAAATGCTTTTTCTGGCAAAAACTTTTTCACAAAAGTAGTATAAATGAAAAAGCTTACATTAAATAAAGAAGAAATACGTACCAACGTCACCAAAATAGTATAAGTAAAAAAGAAAAATACAGTATGAATATTTAAGTGGAAGTATATAAGTATAAAGAAAGTATAAGTATATAAGTATAAATAAAAATACAATTAAGTATATAAATAAAAATACATATGGGTGTGGTGTAGGCACATGTACACACGTTGTTGTTTTATACTGTTGTGCTTGAGAGACACCATCGACCAGAATCAAATTCCTTGTATGTGTGCGCTCACATACTTGGTGATTCTGATTCTGTTTCAGATTCAAGCCAGTTAGCCACGGGGAGCCGCAACATAAGGATGAAAGAGCTAGATCGACTGGATCGAGACTGGATAAATCAGACTTTGCGTCATCTGACTCATGCTCCAAAGTGAGCTGTTCCTGGATTAGCAGCATCCTCAAAGTGTTCTCTGTGCTCTGTGTTTGTTTTTAGCGGTGAAATGGGGCGTGTTGTCACCACCCCCTGCTACACAATGGGCCAATCATGCCGTTTGCTATTCATGTATTCAGATTGGTGTTTTACCGCTGAATGGCTGAGGGACGTCGCTGCGCCTTGCAGCGGGACAGAAAATCACATGCTTCATTTTTATCCTATTTACAAAGCGGCATCAATATATTTTATTTTAAAACATACATATTTGAAAACTAGAGGGTTCAAGGTTTCTAGTGATGTTACTTATATGTTTCTAGGACAAAACTTGCAGAGCTTTAGATGATTGTTTTGGAAAATCCGAAAAGTCCCATACATGGGACCACCGACCTCAGAGGGTTAACGGACTAAATATATTTGTGGCCTTGTTGGGTCTTGGTGGCCTGATTGAGTCGTTGTTGGGTGTTGTATTTGGGCCTTCGTCCTCTGGTTGGGTCTTGGTGCCATTACCGGGCCTTTGTTAGATCTTTGTGGCCTGGTTGAGTCCATGGCATGGTTTCGATTTTAAAATGACTAGCCCTTTTTGGGTCTTTGTGTTATGGGTTGGCCATTGTGGCCAGGTGCAACGTTTGTTGGGTCTTCTGGTTGGAAATGTGTGATCTGGTTGAGTCTTTGTAAGCTGACTGGGTCTTTGAAGCCTGGCTGGTCCATGGTGGCCTATTTGGTTATTTGTGGTCTGGTGGAATGTTTGTTGAGTTCTCGGGTTGAGCCTTTGTGATGTAGCAGGAACACTGGTGCAGGACCAAGGGTCCAGAGATCACAGCACAACATGGTTTGGTGGTTTTTCTGTTTGAGCATAACTCATTAGCTATTGTCAAACCTTTTCTGAAGCTTATTAAACCTGGTAACCTGTGCAGGGCCTTGAGACAAGATGAGACAAGAGGTTCTTCCATTACCCAGGAAAAATATGGGCTTTTCAGCAACACATAGTTAAATTCACTCTCATAAAGTGTGTTTAAGTAGATAAAGTGTAGAGAAAGTATTTGGTGTAGGATATAATATTAGGGTTGGGTATGCTGAGTGTTAAATGTGTAGACGGCGGAGGCTGATTTCTGTGTGTGTCTAAACTGCCTGTCTTTGTTTATGTCCTGCCCTTTTGCTCTTGAGAGCAGGCGTCCATCTGCAACCATCATTATCTCTAGTTCTCTTTAACTTATCTCGATCTCCCTCACTCTCTCTCACTCTCTTTTTCTTTCTCTCTGTCTCTCTCTGTCCATTCTCCTCCCATGGACTGAAGCCCAGCTGTTTTAAACCTTTTAAACAACAGAACTCCCGCAGGATTCTCAAAACATGGCATCTGGAATTTTTCACCACTGACATCCTTCGTCTGCCCCTCAGCCATTAACTCTACCACTTCTCCCCCCCCCCCTTCTCTCTCTCTCTCTCTTTCTCCCTTTCTCTCTCTCTCACTCTCCCTCCCTCGCTCTCTCTCACACACACACACACACACACTCCCTCTGTTTTTCACTCCATTGTTTGCTCACTATCTTACTGTACCTTTCCTCTTTCCTTTTAAACTAATTTATTCATTCTCTCACTATCTCTCCCTGTTTTTTTTCTTTCTTTTTTACCGCTTATCTGGTCTCTCTCTCTCTCTCGCTTCATTTTTTACTCTTTCACTGCCTTGCATTATTTTTCACTCTTTCACTGCCTCACTATCTCTCCTTTTCTTTTTCTCTGATTATTAGCCCTTTCTCTCTCTGTTTCACTTGTTTTTCACTCCTTTATTCATTCTCTCACCACCTCTCCCACTCATTCATTTCTCGCTTACGACCTTTCTTTTTTCCACTGAACATCTGCACTTTCTAGTCTCTTCTCCCTCCCTCTCTCTCTCCGTTTCCCACTCCTTCGTTCTCACATTCTCTCAACCTCTTTTTTGCACCCCCTCTTTCTGTCATTTGGATCCCTCATCTGCCCTCTCAATATCCCTCATCTGCCCTCTCTTTCTGTCTTTGTCTCTCTCTATCTCTCTGTCTTTTTTCTCTTTCTCTCTCTTTCTCTCTCCCTATCTTTGTCTCTCTGTCTCTCTCTCTCTTCCTTCTTTCTCTTTCTGTCTCTCTATCTTTATCTCTCTCTCTCTTCCTTTTTGTCTTTCTCTCTCTTTCTCTATTTCTGTCTTTCTCTCTCTCTCTTTTTGTCTTTGTCTCTTTCTCTCTCTCTCGCCTTTGCCTGTTTGGACATCCTCCCTCTTTTGCTTATCTTTCTTGTGCTTCCTTTGCTGTTTTCGTCATCCCTCTGCCATATTCATTTATACACGAACACACACACACACACACACACATACACACACACACACACAGACTTACTACATCTGCTCACAGGAATCTCTGCCAGTGCATTTTACACTTACATAATGCATTGTGTGTGTATGCGTGTATGTGTGTTAGAGAAACTTGGGGGGGGGGGGCGGTTGAGGGTAAGAGAGTGAGAGAGGACAAAGCAGCCCTTGGCAGGGAAGGCGGTTCTCATGAGGGAGACAAAAAACAGAAAGATCCCTGAAATGGCATTTGATGTCACCACTGCACACGACAGATGTGCGCTCCAAAACCCAACAGAGAACGTTCCCCGCTGCCCTTCTGCAGCAGAACCGAACCCTCACAAAACAACATCCACACACACACACACACACACACACCAGTGTGTGTATGCCTCAGATTTCGAGCTGTCTCTCTGCAGTTTCATTTTCGCAGTTTCCACGGCTGCTCTACCACACACCCACTCACATAAACACACCAAATCAGCTCAGATCCTCCGCCCGGGCTTCGGCTCCCTGAGCCCTGAGTGACAGATACCAATGGACATATGGTGTCACTGATGGCACCTTTTTCTTTACTGTGGTCAACCCCAGAATGAAGTATTGAAGTACTGCTATATAATTATTATGGTCATACTGAGTATCTTTGTTCATTTGTGACCACAAGCGCTTATGGTCTCCTGCTGGAGTGGGTTCGGGACAGTTTTCTCTCTTTCAGTGGTCAGGGTTTATTCTTTTACATAAAATGTTTTAACACTGAAAAGTTTGACACACATGAGTGATGCAAGCTGCATCTTTCTTATTACAAAACTTTACAGTTTCTGAATTTTTCTGAATATTTTCTACACTTTAAATTGTTCTTGTCTTTGTATTTCTGTGAGTCTGTACAGTCGTAGCATTAGCGTTTTCCTCTGGAATCAATAAAGTTTTCTGATTCTGATTCTGATCATTACTGTCACAATGTTTACCTCATTTTTCACCCTCAGCCTGAAGCCCAGTTCTATGCACTTTATAGTGCTATAACAGAGTCTGAGTGTGTGGCATTCTCACTTTTTATTGCCTCTTTCAACAGCATCTTCAGCACTTAGCAGAACTATAGATAAATCAATGAGCAGCAAACCAACAAAAGCAATAACAGTAAGAAGCTCCAGTTCCAGAGTCTCAACTCCAGCATTCACATAATGAATATACGTAATGAAGTTATTGAATTGCAGACAGTAATGAACACATATTGATGAAGCTAAGTTTTGTTGATTTATATGGCTAAAATACAAAGCAAGGTATGTTTATTTATATAACACATTTTTATGCACAGTGGTCATTTAATGTGTTTTGCCGAGATTAAATAAGCATTAAATATGGAAAAGAAAAGTAACCCATAAAGGTAAGCAATAAAATCTTGAAAAATTTTGTAAAATTTTGTAAAATTTGAAAACTGAAAAATAAGCCATCAATACATGCTGAAAAACTGAGGAATATGGCAGAACACACACTCAGTGAACAGTCCCTACTAATGTCATTTGTCTGGACGTACAAGACATACTGTTGTGTGTAGACTTGCCTGTAATTAACAGCTAGACGTGCACACACACATGCACATACACTCACACGAGCACACACACACACATACAGAGGCTGGGCAGATGACACCGTCAGGCCGAGCCGTATTTGATCTCTCTCTAGAGCGCTGAGAATGTGGCATGATGATTTTCCACAACCGGCCCACTCACTCTAACAGGAAATAAAACCCCAGCCCTTATTAAGAGCTGCAATCACGCACACACACACACACACACACACACATGCATACACAGACGCTGCTGCACTCCTACAGCACCTGAATAATCCTCAGTACGACTTTCATGATCCCACCCAGATGGAAAGAAAAATAGGCCGCAGCCTGTGTGCTTTACCGTCCTTAATTACCGCAGTGAGTGTGTGACATCGCAGTGTGTGCAACACCCTGTAGAGGCGTGAGGTGTGGCTAGATCAGACCAGGCTTCAGGAAATCATACAAGAAAAAGGTGGATGTCTGGGCTAGTGACACAAAGACACAAAGCTGCTTTTGTGTTACATGTTACTTGGCATTGTTTTCCGGCTCCAGTCTTACAGTCCAACTTAAGGAGATTTCACAAAGCAGGAGAGCCGCTGTTGGCTGGATAACAAAGTGTGAATATCACAGAAAATCTCATTCTCCTTCCTTTATGGGAGTAAAAGATTTTGATGCGGCATAGAACCATTGTTAGAGTTCTCTCAGGGTCCACACATTGAAAGAAGCTGCAAAATTAGTTACAAAAGACCAACCCATTCACATATGTCCATCTATTCAGCCTTTAGTGGTTTATCGGTTTAGTTCCATCCATTTATGCTGAAGATGTATAAAAAGTGCTTTGGACTTTGTGTGAGTGGTAATACAGGACCACCAATATAGACCAATAAAAACAAATATTTATATACAGTGCTGTGCAAAAGTCTTAGGCGCCTGTGCATACTGTTTAAGGCCATTTATCTGACTTTCTGCAAGGAAATTCACAAGCTAGCACCAAATAAAAGCAAACAAGAAAGCATTTTGATGGAAAAAGAAATTTGATGTCAAATCTACTTGAGCTGGTAAGGAAAACACAGGTTCGGTTCCAGATTTCACCATGATGCCTCGATAGATTTGTGAAAGTATCGACTAAGCTGAACCAGGTGCATGAGGTATTTGTTGAGAACTATAATGTATTGTTGAATCACTGTATTAATATTATTTGGTTATATTCTAATATTAGCTTTAAAAAGCGTATACTCATCAGCTTCACAAGTCTAAGACTTCTGCATGGGACTGTAAGTCTGTTTTAGAAGAGGATTCCATCGATTGTGGTATGGTAAATTAGGTGAAACAGCTAATCATAACAGAATATGTTTTCTTGAGGTATTATTTTTGCCTTTCAGTAACATGCAGGTGTTTCTCTGCATGAATGGATTTTGAGTGAATGAAAGCCTTCAGGTAAAAAAAAAAAAGTAAAACAGTATAAAAAATGTATTCATAACAATTTGATGCAATAACGCTCGGAAGCTTTCAGAGGTGCTAAACTCTTCAGGTGTCTGGTTTCTGTCACCACCACTGTGAACATTTCTTACTCAGAGAGTTTCCAACCATTCTGAATGAAGGACTGCATCTTCACCACTGCATTATTCAGAAGTTAATTTCACAGTCAGTGGAATTTCTCTTTAAAATACAGTAACACAAAACAGCCTATTTGGTTTTCAGAGGTAAAGATAAGTCAGGAAAGGGCATGTAAAGATCAATGACTTCTGATATATAAAACCAAACAGGCATCACAAATACAAGGGAAAATGCAGCATATGGGCCCTTTTAAAGGAACCTTCCAGCAAATTTCAGCCTAATATCTACCGCATCTGTCGACTGCAGTTAATTACCATGGACTGTAATTTCTGAGCATTTTCATCTACTTAAGAAAGAAGAAAGAAATCTCTAACTCGAAACATTATATCTAATGTAAAACATTTTGGAGCAGTTCTACTGGTCACTTCTGTAAAGGGCAGCTGCTGTACCCAAAACCACAAACAAAAAACAAAAAAAACCCAAAAAAATATTATTATAGTGTATATATTCCAAGCATTTATTGACTAAGCAAAAGGGCAGCTAGTGCTTTTAAATGGGGCAAAAATCAACAATGAAAACATGAGGTTTTATATGACATAATAGAAACCAATAAGCTGCAGCTGCCAGTTGTCTTTTAACACAAGCAGAATTTTTTTTTAAGTAAAAGAACCTGTCGAAATGACTGTCTGTGGTAATCAGCCATACATAAGAGATGCAAGGAGGGCCCAATAGGAGAAGAGATTGGGGATGCAGTTCAAAGTTAAAGTCAAAGTGAACTTTGCTGTCATCTCAACCATATACAAGTACACAGAGAGACAAAATAGCAAAGCTCAGGTCCCACAGTGTACATGAAGTGCAGTTATTAGATTATCCTCACTTTTGGCCTGCGTTATCCAGCTCACTGGCAGGTTCTGCTCTGTGAAATGTCCTCTGGTTCCTGTTGGTCCTGACCGAACACACCTGTTTCAGCTCATGAAGGCCTTGATCATTAACTAATAAGGGCAAAACAGGAAAGTGCTGAATGCAGGTGGGGCCTGCTCGATGGTGTGGTGGTCTCTGGTATGCAGACATACAATACTGCAACAAGTGTGAAGTGTTCGAGAGCAGGCGGGGGGCTGACAGCAGAGGAGCAGCAGGCGCTAAGCTTAGTTAGGGAATAGACCCTATCTATCAGTGCAATCGATACTCACTGACAGGGGGACTCTCTCTCTATATCTCTCTCTCTCTATCTCTCTCTCTCTCCCTCTCTGTGTGTTCATGTGGGTGGCTGTGGCTGTTAATAAACACACACACACACACACACACTCTGACAGGTGGGGGTGGGGGGCGCTGGCTGTACAGTCACAGGGCTCAGATCAGATCCGATAATGTGTGCAGCGACCACACCTTTCAAAACAGGCTGTCTTTTTCCTCTCTCTTTCCCGTCCAGTTCAGTGTGTTCCAGAGCAACAAGCAGTTCCAGCTCCGTCTGAAGAGGACATGCATAACAGGATAGACAGCACTGTAAAATAAGGCCATAACGCGCCTCACGGTGGGAATATTTAGTGATTTTGGGTTAATTATTGGAGGAGGGGAAAAAAAAACACTCAGTATCCCAGCCTGCACAGCTGTTCACTGTGTGTGTGTGTGTGTGTGTGCAGCAGGCAGGTAAAGTCTGAAATTAACAGTGGAATTTACTGTGCATTTATGTGGCGTGACTGACAGGGAGGTTTGGGGTGGGGGGGTTAAAGAAGGGGGGTGGGTGTGCTCTGTGTGTGTGTGTGTGTGTGGAATAATTGGAACTTCAATGCCCACAATCCCCACAGACCTCCACACCTCCCTCTCCATTGCCTGCAGCCAGTCAATAGCTACACGCTTTCCTATTGGTCTTTCACTGTCTCTGACGTCAAGGTACAACGTGGGGCATCTGCGTGCTGATTGGCTGAAACGTGCAGGTCGCTCCGGCCAATCGAAGAGCAGACAGAGACCGTGCTGTTTTTAAGGTGGAACTGTGAGGGGAGATTTAAGCTGCAGGAGTGAGCTGAAGATCTTCTCTGGGGCGATTTACTGGGTTAATATTTGATGAACGTTCAGAATTTCGTCATTTTTTTAGGAAAGAAAGAAAGAAAAAGGCAGAAGTGCAGTGGTGGAAAAGCCAGGTCTCACCAAACAAGAGGAGTTCAGTTCAGAGGCCCTACTGCAATAAGCGTATGTATTGTAGAGAAGGGTAAATAAAGTGTTTACAAACTGTCAGAGATTATATATATCACATTGTGTGTATATTTATCAATCAATCTATCTATCAGTCAATCAATCAGTCAGTCAGTCAGTCTATCCGGCCAGCCATCCAGCC
>JBBPCX010000038.1:12021747-12051912 GCA_037974365.1 Hydrocynus forskahlii
ATATATGTTTATCTAACTATCTGTCTGCACTCTCACTCTCCCTTTGTCTCAGTATCCTCTCTTTGATCTCTGGATTTTCTCTTTTTTTCTCTGCAATATTTCTCTCTCTCTCTGTCTGTCTGTCTGTCTATCTATCTGTCTGTCTCTCTCTCCATATTCCCTTTCTCCCTTTCTCTCAGCACACTCCCCACCATATATAGCTATTAATCGTGACTATCTGTCTGTATTCTCGCACTCTCCCTTTGTCTCAGTATCCTCTCTCTTTTATCTCTGGATTCTCTCTGTTTCTCTCTGTATTATATCTGTGTCTCTCTTTCTTTCTTTCTCTCTCTGTCTCTCTCTCTCTCCCGTCCTTCTGTGCTTTTATATTGTAAATGGATATGTCTGTGTATTTTTATTAGTGCTTTAGATTGCTTTAAATGGCTATTTATCATTCCATATATCATTTACACATGTACTGGTGTCTGTCAGATAGTTTCTCTCTCTCTCCCCCTCTCCCTTCTATGTCCCCTGTTTTTAAGTGTGTTTGTCTGAGTATTACTGTCAGTGAGTAAATTGCTTCAAATAGCTGTTATCATTCCACATATCATATACATGCATTGATGTATTGGTCAGTTTATCTCCCTCTCCCTCCTCCTCCCTCTCCCCTCTCTCCCTCTCCCTCACTCTCTCTCTCCCTCTCTCTCTCCCTCTCTCCCTCTCCCTCCCTCTCTCCCTCCCTCGCTCTCTCCCTCTCTCGCTCTCTCTCCCTATCTCTGCTGCGCCACCTTAAGTGGAGCTCGAGCAGGCTGTCGTGTTTGTGTTGAAGCCAACAGGCACAATATATTACAGTCTAGGGCTCGCTGCTGAAAAGCCTGCTGGATCTTCCAGTGACCTGCTGTTCTTTCCTGCTTTCCTGTTTTTTTCTCCTTCTTCTCCTCCTCCTCCTCTCTCTCTTCTCCAGATTTAGATAAAAAACAAAGCTCTCTCTCACCCTCTTTTTTTTCCCCTCTCTTTCTCTCTCCCCCCTTCTTCTTCTTCGGAGTCTGGCTTTGGGGAGGAAAAAAAAGGAAAAAGAAAGCCTTTTAGTTTCGGCTCTGTCTCTGTGTTACAGGAGGAGAGAGGTTTTTGCTGGCCGATTCAGATGGAGGTGTGTGTTTGTTTTTGCGGCTCGTCGGCCGCGTTTTGAGGAAGAGACAGCTGGATGTGATTCCTCGGACCTCACACTGGTTCAGTTAGACTCATCTGAGAGATAGAGATAGAGAGAGTGAGAGAGAGAGAGAGAGAGGTGAGAAGAATTGAGAGTGTGACTTTGGTTCCCCTAAGGAGAATAAGGGGGGAATCCAGTCAGTGGAAGTATAAGATCTGCTTTCTGGACCTTCTCTTGACATTTTTTTATCGGATGCTCTGAGTGACAGGGGACCAGACGCTCCAGGCTTTGGAGCTTTGAGGGTTCGGGGCTCCGTCCCATACAGGACAGAAGCTTTTCTGAGGTGTAGAGCCCAGAGGGAGCCCCCCCGCCCCCCTGAACCAGTGTGTCTTCTTCTTCTCCACTGAATATGTACCCACAGGGCAGACACCCGGTAAGTACAGCAGACTTTCTTTTGCTTTGTACCCAGCAGTAAATAATTTTCCAAGTTCAGCCCGTAGAATGTACAGTTCCACTGGGTGAAAATAAAGATACACGTCTTCATATTTATTTTCTCTCTCATCTGATAAGTTGGAACAAGCAATAACCCAAAACACCTAAAAAACTACCTTTCAGGATACAAACTCTGTCACTGAGCATCGTCAGTACCTTTAGTGGAGGTGCATAATTGTGTACTGTATCTTCATACAATCATACAATATGTGTACTGTAAAATCATACAATATCTTTTATTTTATTTAAAAATATAAGTTACAAATGTGTGAGTTTGACCTGGGAAAGTGAGCAAAATGTGCCTTAAAAGTCATTTGAACTGAAAGGATAATTTTGTAATTTTGAGGGTACATTTACAGTGTGTTTTGTGGAACCACAATATACAGTGAAGTGCTTGTTTTTCCTCAAAATAGTAACAAAAGCTATTAATACATATCTCACTGCACTAAATCGAACACAGGATTGTTTGGACTGATTTTTCATTAAACATGCAGTGGGTCCGTGTTCCTTAAGTACTGAAGATATTCACAGTGCTCAGATAAACATACTGTAACATGTTATGAACCACAAATATGATCTTATTGCTCATCCATAGTTTTATTTAAGTTGGATAATCCAGTATAGATTACATTAAGACTGTCATAATTGCTCTATTAAATAAATTAAGATGAATTAAATGTATTACAATTTTAGTGCTTGACTGATTTTTTGGGAGCATCAGTGAAAGTGAGGAAACCTACACCAGCAGGAGCTCACAAATACGTGCGGGTTTAAAGTTCCATTAAGTAAAATGTTTGCTGTTATACATTGGGTCTATATGATTACCAACATCATCACTAGACTTTGTTATAATACATTCAGTAGTAGCATTGCTGGGTTACACACAGACTTTCAGATGCATTTGATTTCTTTAGTGTTAGGATTAGAATCACAGTCATGGCTGTGGTTGGGTTCTGGTTTTGTGTTTGGTTTGTGGTCAATTTAATACATTTTTAGCTGAGGTGAGCGTCTGCAAAGTGTTTGAAACATCCAAATAACGTGGTAATGATTTTGCTTCGCCTGGCAACGAGCAGTTTAAGCCGTTTTATTCACAGCAAATAAAGTCTCTGATTAAAACCCCTCAGGGTTCTTTGTATGTCCACATCCCAAGGCTTGCTCTGTAACTGCACCACCAATGAAGATACTAAAAGGGTTTTTTTTTTTTTGGAGCAATGCCATTGCGGAGCCACTTTATTTCCCTTTCACTGGATGGTCCTGATTCTGGTGAACGAGAAGTCTTGAGACCGAAGAGCCTTTCTGAAATGTAAAGAACATTCACGACATGTCAGGATTTTTTTTTTTTGACTAGAACTGTATGTCCAAGCCAAGAACCATTTAAGAACCTCTATTTTTAGGCGTGTGTATGCAGATGACAGCGACTGGGTTATTATGAAGGTAATAGACTGAGGAATGGAAGCTGATGGGTCTGCAAAGGTTACGAAGGATTTGGCTTTTTCGTTTTTATTTGCATTTATTCAAATAATTTATTCGAATCAACAAATGAAACAAAGAGAACTAACAGTTCGGACGAGCGGGAGCAGTGTTCCGCATCAATCTACATATTACAAACACTTCAGATCAAACCTCAGCCCACAGTGTATTTCATTTCATTCTCTCTCTCTCCCTTTCTCGCTGATGCTCGCTTTATCTCTCTCTCACCCCCTCGTTCACTCTGTACACACATACACACACACACACAAGCCAGCACCCCTCTCTGTATCACTGAGAGCAAGCTGTAAGAGGAGGAACGAGACACATGAAACAATTGGTGAGAGAGAGAGCGAGAGGGAACGTCTCTCTTCAGGGGCTTTCAGTCACCTCACAGACACGCACGCACACACGGAGACGCGTCCGCACACACACAGCCCTGTCAACTGCACCCAGGTGTTCTCAAGAGCCAGTTTATTTTAAGTTGTGTGGGCAGAATAGCACTCTGTGTGTGTGTGTGTGTGTGTGTGTGTGTGTGTGTGCGTGTGCGTGTTTGTTTTACTTCATGCTGTAACCTTCTGCCAGTTTTGCGGAGTTCATGGAAAGAAGGAAAACCAGTCGCAGCAGGCTGGCTTGTTATCAGTGGTGTGCTGAAAGCGTTTGGGTCAGTGGTGTGTTTGATGTCTTTGTGCCACAGACCACCAAGGATCCATAATTCCGTCTTAAAGGGGATGAACGTGTCACAGCTAGCTGCTGCAGCCAGGCTAACCAGACTGGCCAGAGACGAGGGGAGCGAGGCCAGAGCTGTTTCAGCAAACATATGCACGAAATGTCATATTTAACTCCAGATGACACATCGGTAGCAGCGGGCATCACTATCCGGCCGATATCAGCAGAAAACACTGGACTGGCCATTGGAGGGGAAATAAAAAGGATGAATCCGACCGGATCCCGAAAGTAATCCAACCTTAAGGAGCACATGCTCACATTGTGTGAGGTCACAAATCATTCTTTTGAGCTGCCTTTTTTTTTTTCAATAAACCGATTCCACTTTTCTGAGGATTTAGTAGCTGAATACTTCAAGAATACTTTGAGTTCATTTAATGATCTTTCACAATTAATTATAAATTCAACTCAAAATATCACATTAGTGTATTTTTTCGCTGTGGTCCGTAGCTTCCTGCTATATTCTGGTAGGAGTTCACTGTTAGAGTCGAACCTGAAGCAAAAGAATCGCAAACTGGTGAAAGAGCTGACAGAGTTGTTCCAGGCTGGGCTGATCATCATTGGTCCATGTGTCTCACTCACTTGGTGGAACCAGTTAGGAGAGCCAGATAGGTTTGAGTTTTACAGTGGGTCCTTAATCAAATATTTGAGCTTAATTCCTGTCTTGGAATATTGTTTGAATATTATTAAAAGTTAAGATGTTAGGTATGGGTCAAGCTCAGCTTCAGATGCTCCGCCCACATGGACACAGAGAGTCAGGAATCTAGAGTAAGCTAAGACGACCTCAACTGTCCAGTTTTGACCAGTTTTATCCGCACTTTAGTGTACAGTAAACCCCTGCTTATCACGGGGATCACGTTCCAAGAGCACCCACATATAGTGAAAAAACGCAATGTTTTGATTTAGTAAATAAAAAAAAAGGCCTAAACATGCCTCTTTTTATAGTGTAAACCCTAAATATACCCCCAAATATGCTCCCAACACATTTTAATTTCATTTTTAAATCATTAGCCTTAAGGAAAATGTAAAGGTAAACATGTATTCCTACTGTACAGTTTACACTGAACTCCTGCAGTACTAGAATGTAAATACCGATGTTACCCCTGTATAGACTGTACTATAATTCATGCAAGGGCATTTTCTTTGGTATGCACTGTCACTTTCTTTGGTATAAGCAGGTAAATACATTAATTGATTAAATTTACTGTAATAAAACTACAGGACTTTAAGAAGAACAAAACGAAAAACACGAGAACACTGAAGACGCTCCAGGGGGGAAATTCTGGGCTGCGACATCACAGGGCAGCAGCCAATCAGCAGCAAGGAGAAATAAATAACGTTCTCGGATTGGCTACTTTCAAACCTCCTGCTTCCTACTTACAGCATTATTTCACCATCCCAAGACACACTTTTTTATTTTTTATATGGAAATGTAGCTGAATATACGTTAATATTTCTTTTACAAAATTAGTCAGTTATATTTTTCTTAATAATTTAGCACTAAAATGCATGAAAAATGATATATTGGCACGAAAAAAGCTGTGACGTCCGGGCCTCATCCTCCATGCCTCCTCGTCCTAGTGCAGGGTTGTTTGTGTTTGGGGCATGGTGGACGAGGCCCGGACGCCACAAAAGTAAAAGATAATGGGGAGGATATCTACAGTTTCCGCATTAGCGCGGGTGTTTCAGCGAACAATTATTAGTTCAGTTCTCAGCCAAAATCCGCAATGGACTGAAATAGTGAATGCTGATCCGCGTTAAAGTGTGGGGTTACTGTACACACACTTCTGTGCATCTGTTTTTATCTTTCTAGCAAGGTTTGTCAAGATTTTGCCAGACCAAAACAGTGGGCTGTGGCTCATCATTTTGCATGTTTGTTTCATTGAAACGAATGTTTTGAAAGAGCTGGTAAAAGTGAAATAAACTGAACTTCAACACTGCTGTGTAGAATGTTTGAGTAATTTGATGGCCTACTTTTATTTTTCTACTTTTATTTAGAGAGCAGTGCCTCAGTGAAATAGCGTTCATTTTAAAGCAGAAGACATATGGAGGAGAAATATTATTTTTTAAAGAAGAAATATTGAATCAGTTTCGTCATTCAGCTCACAAGAGTTCAGTGTTGGGATCAAAATAGTAGTCTTTCTATATTTAACCCTTCAATCGCACAGTTATCGGCACAGACAAAATCATTCTGTAGTTTGATATCAGCTAGTTCTCACTCAAAGCACGCCAATATTGTAAACTTTCACTTGATACTGCATTAGTGTTTGATACTTATTGCAGGTTGTTATTGCAGAGAAGGCCATCTTTTACACTTACCACATTTTTTGTTATTTCTTTACACTGAAACAGACAGAAAATGTCATAAATGCAGAACTGGCCTTTATCACAGTCTAACTGATGAAAGAAGACGAGAGAGGGACGGAGAGAGAGACGAGAGAAGTACAGAGACAGAGGGTCATGGAGAGAAAGCGAGGGCATCATAGAGAGACAGGTATAGAGGGAGAGAGCCAACGAGAGAGAGACATAAAGCTAAAGAGAGGCTTAGACAGAGAGAGCCAAAGAGAGAGAGACATAAAGCTAAAGAGAGGCTTAGACAGAGAGAGCCATAGAGAGAGAGACGTAAAGATAGAGAGAGGCATAGACAGAAAGCGAGAGATGTGGAAGGCGAAAGAAGAAAGAGAGCTTTCTCCAAGATGAATAACCTGCATCCAGTCGCTCCTTTTTACTGAGTAAGCTGTGTATGAGTATGTGTGTGCTTGTTTGTGTGTGTGTGTGTGTGTGTGTGTGTGCGTGCTGGAAAGAGACTGAAAAACAGAGTGTATCTTTCACGCTGGGCCCATACTTTCTCTTGTTCTGATCTGTTTTCAGTTGTTGATACCACTGAACTTGTAGGATTTGTTTGTACCACAGTTTCCATTCCTGCCAGGTTGCCAAACTGTTGATGAATCAATTAGAGAGCCGTAAATCCTTCAGGAAGTCCAAACGGCTCCTTCATTGCTGTCGGTTCAGTTCCTAGAAATGCACGAGCGTTTCTGGTGGAAAACGGTGTTGTTTTTTTGCGTCAGCTACGTCAAGCCATTCCTTCTGACTTGTGTGATGTCTCACAAGGCCGCGCCCTGTATCAGTGTGTGAGCAGCAGTAATGCACGAGCCCCAGCAGTACCAGCTCCCTGTGTGTTCTGTTTTATGTGTGTGTGTGTGTGTGTGTGTGTCGTGTGAAAGAGCAGGGCAAACGGCATCAGGAGGAAAGGTAGTTATAATTAGTTGTACTGGTCGTTTGGGTGGGGGGTGTTGTAAGAGGGGGGTGGAAGGGGCTACACTACATACCCCAGGCCCAGGCCCAATTAGGGATGTCCTGATTAGGTTTGTTTTTTCCTTTGATCCTTATCCAAGTCATTTGAAACCAAGTATCTGTGGACACTGAAAACTAATGCTGCATTTGTATTTTAGTAGATAATACAGCCGCACGGTGCACTTTGCTGGTGCATTAAAATTGGTAAACCAATTAGATTTAAGTAAGATAAGTTATCCTGCCTTTTGTATTTTAGGTCTTTTTTTAAAGTCATACAGTACTGTGGAAAAGTCTTGAGCCACCACTCATTTCTTCGTATTTCATTTCCAAAGAGCCGAGCTTCGTTGTATTTTAACATAGTCTTGAGGAACAGTCCTCCAGGCTTTTAAAGACACTCATTTTCTGTGATCTGTTTCAGAAGAATGTTTTTTGTTTGTTTAGTCACTCAGTGACCTATGTGTGAACCATTCAAACAGAACAAAGCATATCTAACTTAAGTCCTGAACCAGTGAAGAACCAGGAGCAGATGATTCCAGATGATCAAGTGGTGATCACTATACTGGAGGTGCTGAATGCTGAGTTGTTGGAACTCGTTTATCTAGGCTCCTTGTATCTTGAGGCACTTTGTAGCCTGTTTCAGGAAAACATTTGTTCCCATTTCTTGCATTTAATCTGGCCAGTATGCCCAAGAACAGCCAGTTTGGCAGGTACACAATAGCATTTTTGCTCCAATAAGGTGATTCAGAATTTCACCATCACCAGAAATGAGGGGTGGCTCAAGACTTTTTCACAGTACTGTATGTATGGCAACATGGCTGGCTTCGAAGGATCCACCACTTGACCTGTAAAACAATCTAGAGGAAACACTGCCATGATATCCACAGAGAAGCATATGATGTAGAATCATGATAACAGTATTTACAAGATATCATATTGCCACCTTTAACCAGCAGTGCTGTCATACACATGTGGTGTCAAATGCATGACAGCACTGTTGTTTAAGGCTGGAGAGGACGCTACACACAAAGTTTTACCTTCACTCTACATTAATATTTAAGTTCAGTAGTGATCTGCTTTTAATTATGAGGGCTTGAAGAATTCCATCAGAAGTTCATTACTTACATCTGCAACCATCCAGAAGGGGGCGCTGTCATTGCTTTTCTATGTCATAAAAGGGCAAACTGGAAACACCACATAAGCTTCAAGTCTTTTATTACCCTCTGTTCAGGGCTCTAGCTTATTTCAGTAAAACCTCTCCAGAGTAGTATTTCAGTGGTTAAAATAACTTTCTGGACCAAGAATGTCTGTGATTAAAGCTGTGAGTGGATGGTAGAAGATGCAAGCATTTTTTGGTTTGTGTGAAATTGTCTTGGAATTTGTGACCCCCCTCTGACTGTTAATGTAAAATTTAGGACATTTAAGAACTGGAATTACTTACCTTTGCAAATAAATAACTGTCTTGCTGTGTAGCTGGTGTATTTTATCATAGAACATCCCATAGAACAATTAAGTAACAGTAATGAAATCGTTTGTGAGATCCTGCTGGTGTGGGTTTTCTCTCTTTCAGTGACACACAAGAGCGAGTTGTACGCTAAATGATTTTAATCTAGCGATCATGACGGTCATATCACCCACCCTCCTGCTGATCTCAGATCACTGGTGTTCTGCTGTGAGAGTTCAGTTTGCTGCTGTTGGGTCTGGGTGAAAGCCCAGCTGCTGCAAATAGCAAACCTGAGTCTGTGAGGCACAGTTGCATACCCTGAATGGCGCGAGGTGTTAGAAATACGATCCCACTTCTCCGGACTAGTGCTGGAGATGTGTTTGACAAGCGGGATATACTGTACGCGCCATTAACAAGAGTATAAGTAATCCTATATTCTTAAGTAATGAGAGTCTCACAGTGTGAACACGTGTGTGTGTGTGTGTGTGTGCGTGTGTGTGTGTGTGTGTGTGTTGGTATTCTCTAAAGACACCTGGTCCAGAGGGGTGTTTCACAAAGCATGTTTACAGATTGGTTACTTGAGACTCAGGAGTGCCAAATAGGAACGTCTCTTCTACTGGGCTGTACAATATATTGTTTGTTAATTGGCCTCTGCAACACTGATACAGTCCTGTGTCCAATACAGTCTTAGGCACTTATGTAAATTGTTCAAAGCATTTTTCTCAGCGTGTGAAAAAGTGTCTTTCTGCCAGCAAAACACAAACAAACAAGAAAGCAGTAAAAAGTATCAAGATTGGTTTTGTTTGTAAAACTGTAGTTGATACTGTGTGAGCTGGTGAGAACAACCTCGGTTCCTCCAGCCTTTGTTTGGATTTGTAAAATTCCATCAGCAGCTCCTGACTCAATTTAATGAAGGACTGACTGAGTCAAACCAGGTTTCTGATGGAAACTACAAGTAACGTTGGACCTCCACAAGGACCACACTGATATACTGAACATAACATCACTGTTTACTTTGTAGTGTTGTTTGTATTAAGTTGTTTGTTTTATTTAGCATATTTAGTAATATTAATGTGAAAAAACTTCATTGCTCATCTGAACAGTTTTAAATATTATTTTCGCAGGTTCCTAAGACTTTTGCACAGTACTGTATAACTGCTGTGTGCAAATTAGACTGTGCAAATTAAATGTTTTCATTTTGTGCTGTAAACATTATTATCTGCAAATGTGTTTGGTTGTTTGGATGAAGGCGTCGGAGGTGGGTAATTTGGTCTGTAGAGTATAACCTCCAACTGCTTGGCATTGTAACATCCCTGGTGTGTTATAGAAGTGGACTTTTAAGTTGAAGTTCAGTGTACACCGGGTTTTAGTTTAGAGTTCATTAGTTACAGCTGACCGGTGTTTATGTTTAATTGAGTTTTAGTTTCTATTGGTATGTGTGTTTTGGGTTTAGAGTATTTAGTTCAGTTAGAAAGAGACCTTAGTTGTCGGTCCGCTGACTTTCGGCTTGCTTTCGAATTTACTCCTGTCTCTAGTGTTTGATTTTTGTTTGTGTTTAGGCCCTCGTGCCTTTTTGATTTGAAATAAAAGTCATAGCATGGAAGTCTGCATCTACCCCTCCATTCACTGCCTGGAGACAGGCACCCTCCTGACAGGCGTCTCTGGTTTGCTCAAACCAACAGATTTATCCAGGCAGCTGGAACAAGATCCTGGAGAGTATTTTTGCTTTCTGGACCTGAACGACCCACCTCTGGAAAACATTCAGGCTTTGTCCCCTTGAACTCATTAAAATCAGCCCCCAACGCAGTTGTGTGTACATCCAAATGGATCAGCATGTGGAGTTAGAGCTTTCTTTGTGATATCTTTTCTATCTCTATCTAAAAGAAATTCCATGTTGGGTGTACTGTCATAGTCTGATTTGTTTCCTCAGAGAAACAATGAAAAGAGACTTGAAGTTTATTCCTTTTCATGTTTTTGCTTTTCAAAAGGGATAGTTTGTGAGAAAACAAAATAAAAACCTATAGATTCAGCCTGAAGAGCATTTTACAAGCTTAGAATATCTGTGAATATTTCTGAATGAATGTTCAAATACCCGTCCTCAAAATCACCCTTAAAGAATAATATTCTTGTTTTATAATTACACATAGTTTTGTCTGTTAAACCAAACCAGCTATAAATGATTTTTATACAGATGTACTACAGATACTAAATAGAGAATTGAATACCATAGTTCATTTAGAATAAATAGTTGATTTTTGAAATTATTCAGGCCCCTCAATTTTTTTACATATTAAAAATGTGTGTTATTATGAAAGAATCCATGACTGTGACCTCCTTGTTCCAATAAAGCTTTTAAATGGCTTTTGATGTGAAACCCTCTGCAGCTTCAGCAGACTGTGCCGGTCAGTAGTAATGGGAGATTTATGAGTAAATCAACAAACAGCAGACAAAGAAAAGCAAAGAGGAAAACTTGAGAGCTTCTACTGTAAAATACAAAAACATTTAAAAAATCTTCATGAGTGTTTTGAACAAGAGAAAGGATTGATAGAAGTTTAAAATACATGCACAGTATTAATCATGCATGTGGTCAGTACATGCACTAGACCACTGTATGTTGGTGATGGAAAATGACTGCTTGAGTTTGAGGTCAGAGCACTGATCAGATCACACTAAGCTCATCTAACTGTGTCTTTATAGACCTTGCTTTGTGCACAGGGACACAGTTATTCTGGAACAGGAAAGGACTAACTCTTGCGATCAAAAAAACAATACACTACAGGTCAGAAGTTTGGACTCACCCTCAGATTAAAAAAAAAAAAAAGAAATCCTGCGCTTACAAGTTTAACAATATGCACTGTAAGCTTATTTATGGGTTTCATCAAAACATCCAGCCCTTGCCTTTTTCACAGCTGCACTGATCTGTGCGTCACTTCCAGCAATTTTTGGACATAACTTGTGTTCAAACCCTCCCAGCACCTTTTCAAGCCTGCACACAGTTCTGTCTTGTTTACTGGACACTCATTTTGAACTCACTGGACACTTATTAGCTGGCTCGTCCATGCCAGCTTAATGGGGGGAAACATCTGGAGACGCATGACGCAAGGACATAAATCTCAAAACATTTTGCTTTTCTTTGGACTGGATGTAATTTTGGCACAATTTTGAACAGTGCTTGGAATCATTATCCTGTCGAAGAATTGAATTTTGTCTTGTGAAAATGTAAACTGGAAGGAATTATAGGATGTTGAAGTGGGTGTTCTTTTTTTTTTTAATGATCCAACACCAAATGAATGTCAGTGCACTAAAGACATACTTGATATGTCTCTTTAGAACCAATTAGCTTGAGCCTTTGTGGGTAAATAATGTGTTACCACAGAGTATAAATGACTGAAAACCCATCAGTTACAATTTTGTTAAGTATTTCTAAATATTTGTGATAATGTTTTTAAAAAGTAGTGTATAACGTATTTAAAATATGCAAAAGCGGGCCCAAACTACTGGCCTTTAACGTAACTGCAATATTTTTGAATGCAGTAACATAACCCTTCACTGGTACTAAGGCTCCGAGCCCAAACCCTGAAAAATAGCCCTAACCCATTATCCCTCCTCCACCAAACGTTATTGCTGGCACTCCTTTAGGCAGTGTTCTCCTAGTATCCGCCAAATCCAGAATCATCCATCAGACTGTCAGATACAGGAGGATGCTTTACCACTCCAGACAGCACATTTCCACTCCTTCAGAGTTCAATAGCAGCATTCCACCACTCCAGTCAAAGCTTGGCATTGTCCATAGTGATCTTTGGCTCATGTACAGATACTGAGCCATGGAAGCCCATGAAGATCCGCATACATGATTATCAATGTTTCTTCCAGAGGTGGATCTTTAATCAGTGATGCAACAGAGCCTTTCCTCTACACTCTTCACACACACTATGAATTTGGATGGTTTACGGCTTCATGGCTGAACCTGCTCCTAGATTCTTCCATTTCACAATCCTAGCACTTGCAGTTATCCAGGGCAGCTCTAACAGTACAGAAAATTCACATACTGACCTGTGAGCCAGATTCAAATGCACTGAGCCTAAACAATTAAACTACACTACCGGTCAAAAGTTTTAGCACACACTGAGATTTTTTTACCTTTGCATGTTACTCACTTAATATTTTCAAAAACATACACTCAATATTATTTGCCGTCAATATGTTCACCATTCGAATACCTTTATTAGGCTGAGAATGTCGTATTTTTATTTATCACTGCTGATGTATAAAAAGCCACCCAATATAATAATAATTGGATTGTGGATCACCAGACAAGTGTTAGATGTTTAACAAGTTATTAAGTGACAACCAATGGGATAAAACGAGTGCCTTTAAAGTTAAAGGACAGTCTAGAATTTGACTCTGCATCACCACACAGCCAGTTAATAGAATGTCAGACATGTACTGTTACAAATGAAACTTGTTTTATTTCACATATTTTCGTTTATAGTTGTTCACTCAACAGCAATACTTAACAAGAACAGACATCTGCATTTTATGAAATAGGTGGATAAGTGGTAAAAATCTGTGGTGTGCAAAAACTTTGGACTGGGAGTGCAAGCTAAAACTCCAAAATTCGGGGACGTGTCCACATACCTTTGGGCATATAGTGTAAGTTATTATTGACATTGATCATTTATCAGGATTCATTGTTATTTGATAGTGTATTTTGTATGTGCAGCTCCGTGTCTTGTTGAACGTGACTGTTGGTTTAAGTCTGGCTGACTGAGAAATCTGAGAAATTCTCCCCCTATGCCGAGTGAGAGTTTGTGAGTCTGTGTTTCTGGTGAAGGTTTGTGTGTGTGTGTTTGTGTATGTGTATGCAGTCACGCAGAGCTGCTCTGTACTGTGAGTGCGTTAGGGCTTGTGTGTGAATTGTGTGTCTGGGGAGCAGTTATCTAGACACTGGGTTGCATGAGATCTGACGAAAGAGAAGATGCAGGTGGGAGGCGATGGCTGATTGGCTGACCAGCTCAGTGGCTCAGGGACCACCGATCAGTGTGTTTTGTGGTAAAATGATATAATGCAATGGGCATTTTGTGTCCTCCTCCAAGCGTGTTGATCTGTACAGTGACTTTATGCAAGAAGCAGTTCAAAATCCGTGGTATAACATCACAATTCTTAAAGGAAACACATGCTAGCCTCCACCCTCCCAGCACTGGTAGTATCTTGTAACTTGAGGGGGTCATATGTAGTGAGTGGCATGGAATCGGTAGAAAATTGGGCAAAATGGAATAAAAGAAAAACAACAAATGCATGTATCTTTAGCTTCTCCTATTAGATACAGGCATGGTTCTCAGTGGAGGTTCTGAGAACCCCTATAGTGGGCCATGATACATAGCCAGGAGGTCCCTAATACAAAAAAGGATCTAATTATTTTTATTGAACTCTTTACAGTCTGCACGGGACTAAATCCAATGAAATATTAACAGTATACTCAGGAAAAACTGTATACTCAGTTTATCACAATAACAGCATATGATCATATTGCCAACCCCTATATATGGAATTATGTGCTTAGTCTAATTATGTATCCACCACAGATGGCTACATATTTGTCTGATGTGCTTGATGTTTGAGGACTTGGAGTGTGGGAGGTCAATAGAATGTTTTCACCCTGGAAGGGGTCCATCATCCCAAAAATAGAAGTTTTGATGGACGCAGTTTTGGTGGAGGTCGTTCATCCTGCTGTTACTAATATCAGAACTCTGAGTCTGTTCACAGTTATTTATGTATGTCTGTGTATGATAAGTGTATATGTGTGTGTGGTGTGAAAGAGCCATTTTTTGTCACACTGATCAGGTGGCCAAGTAAAGTGTCTAAGCCAAATATCCGGCCTCAGAATTCACACATGCTCACTTAGTGAGGAGCTGCTCATTTTGGCTCCCGTTCCTGTTCTCGCCTTTCTGTTCCTCTTCTCTTCCGACTCCAGCTTTGAATTTGCCCCTGATTTCATGCTGACCCTGCACTGCCTCGCCTTTGCTTTTAAAAAAAACGTTTATTTGAATAGCAATCGTATATTTTGTACTGAATGAAAAAAATGCCGAAGGCTCAACATGTGTGTAGTGCATTCAGCAAACATCAGAGCTGATGTGTACCTGATCACTTGGATAATACAGGATAACTACTTTACTCCGCACGAGTGTGTTACGTTTTGTTTGAAATATTTCCATGTTTAGCTCCTAAAAGCTGCTTAGTCAGACACTTTACAATTCATAATTCATTTTTATGCTTTCTGCCAAGATACACATCACGCTTATTAGGTAAATGAATACAAAGATGAATAGGGATATACACTGGGGTCCTAAAGTGTGAGACCACATTGCAAATATGAGATTTTTTTTCATTCAAACTCTGAAATAAAGTAGAGAGAGCGTTACAATTTTTTAAAAAACAGCAGTAATAAGAAGAAACTATTCAAAGTAATAGATAATTTGGGACAAATTACTTTATTAAAGCCTTGGTATAAAGTCTTAGCTTTATTATTTCCACAAAAATGTGTTTTCAGACAACTCTCGGGTAGATTCTCTACTCAGCAGAGGCTTTGCAGATGCTGTCATTAAAGAAAAAGGGGAACATACCAAACATATTAAAATTAATGAAAGAATGTCAACTTTCTTGCTTTTAATTTATTTTGGAATACCTTTATATTAGTAGTATAATTTGAAATAAAATCCTTTACATACAGTATAGAAATGGTTTTGCTGGTCATCTGAGACTTTTGAACCCCATTGTATGTTCAAGTAATCATCTCGGATTTATCTTCATAACATTTTTGTGGTCGGAACTGCATGATGAGACCCAGTTCACGCTTTTGTCTGCCAGGATCCTTGTCTTCAACCCACATAACGCCATCGGAGGAGCAACAGGAATGAGCTGAGAAGACTTTTGGAATGGCACCAGGCTGTTTCTCCCAGCCAGTGCACTTTCCAGTCCAGTAGTGAATGGCGGCTTTGGGTCGACCCCTTAAAGAGAAGCACATTTGTTGTCGACTCTCGGCGACGGTTTTTGAACTCCTGCAGTCTTTAACACTCTGGAGTGTAAATGAATGTTTGCCCTTAAAAGTCACAGTTAGCTCCAGTGATAACAAAAGCACACAGCAATTTATAATGGCTTTCTCACTCTGAGCCTCATTGAAATGAATGGAGAAATTCTGTTCATTGCACAGGCTTTACACTTTCAGCTGGGCCTGTCAAAGGTAACACATTTTCTATGCATTCATGTGATAAATTATTACTGGCACTTATTTTTTCAATGCCGTTAATACATTTTGCTAAACTGATCCTCCTAACCATCCGTAGTAGTTTAGGCTGAAGCCCAGCCGCTCATGCATTGTGTGTTGTTGAGCCTATGGCCTTCGAACTTGATAAAGGTGATTTCACGCTACTGCTGTGGTTTGTTTGTTTATTATGGAACTACCACCATCTTAACTGAGTCTGAATAAGTATTTGCAAACAAAACATCCTTCTGATGCAGACGTTACTCAGCAGTCCACACTGGACTGGACATGCTGAAGACTTGCATATAAATCAATAAGCAAATAACTAACAAAAGCAACAGCACAGTTGAAAGCTCCAGTTCCACTTGTATGAACAAAAGAAAGTGCACACTCATGGACAAGCTGGAATCATCAACTGGATATATGATACAAGCGTTCATTGGGTGGAACATACGGTCACTATCACTGTTTAATGCTGGTGTTTTTTTGGTTTTTTTTGTTGCTGGTTTTGAAAACCCTGCATTGCAAACCTTACATTCGTACAATGAAAATAATGTTATTAAATGACTGAAAACAACAAATATGTTCTGATGGAGCAATCCTTTTAATGCAATCGTAAAGCTGAAACAACATGCACTGTATTCTTTAGTGTCAGACTTGAGACGATGGTGCAATTAATCATAAATGATTAATCACAATGAATTATTTTAATCATTTGACAGGCCTGATTTCAACCCATGCCACAGTTGAATAGAATTTCATGAATAGCATTCATGCACAGTCTCATTTTGTGGAAAGAAAAAACAGACTTGTAACCTCAGAAAGTCACAAAATCTGATCAAGTGTGTAGTTATGTATTACAGTATGGATTTTTAAATATACCTATTTATTACACAGCTAACTATGCAATACATATAGTTACCGAATTACAAAAAAATAGTTTTGTTACTGTTTAGTTTTGTACTAATAGAAATAGTATTGTGAAGCAACAGCAAAGAGCAATAACTCTAGGCCATTTATTTCACCGTGTATTGAGATATGCGTTGAGACCCACACAGAGGGCTCAGATTGCTGAACACTGCTCTATAATGACCTGCAAATTCCCTGCTTATGGTTGAAATTGCTAAGTATTCACTAAGCTGATTCATTGAGAATGTACGTTGGAATTGGTTCATTTTTTTAATCCAGTAATGGATACTAATCAGGGATTAATGACAGCCCTAAAATAGCGCAGCAAAAAGCAGTAATAACTCTACACTTCTAAAGGTTAAGATGAGATTCAGGTGCAGAAATGCAAGCGATCTTTTTGCAGTCTGGACCCTGCAGGGGGGCACAGGTACAGCCCAAGAAGCTCCAGAGTTCAGTGACACTGTAGTTTGCTGGACGGTTGGATGAGGCAACAGGATCTTGGTTTGGTTCTGATCAGGTTAGAGCTTTTCTCCAGTGGGCAGCCAAGCAGAGGCAAGGAGACTGATCTGCCTTGCAGGGATGAGCAAGGGTGAGAGAGTGGAGGAGGGTTCAAAGAGAGCGGAAACACACGCGCACATTCCCTATCATCTTCTCCTGGGATCACAGCTATGCTTCCCTTCCCGCCACACTCTGGCGCCCCTCATCTCTTCATGTGCCGTTTTTTGCTAAATATTTCACCAGCGGATGATTTTTTCATGTCCACGGCAATCCCCAGCCTGTCTGGGAGGATGCAGTGTCGAGTAAAAGCTGCTGCAAACCCTTCAGAAGTGCCGCTCTCTTAATTCTGCATCCTCTCCTCACCACCCTGAAGGAGCTCCACCACTGTGGCAGCTGGGCTACTCGCAGGTGGACAGTACGAGAGCTACGGGTCTAACCATACACTCGGCTCATGATTCATGATACTGGATTTAGGATTCTATGTTTTCAAGATATTATGAACAAAATTTGGGAAGCACTTTATTTGGATGGAGTTTTAGACTGCCATCAGATTATGAATGTTGTTGAGTTACGAACTTTCTCTCGTCTGGCTTCAATGGACCCACATGGGTGGGCGAGACGACAAAAATGTAATATAATGATACACCATGTCACAAAGTTAATTTTTTAAAATATCAGATTAGCTGGAACAGAAACAAAAAGTCCCTACAGTGCCAAATTATAAAAACAATAGTACAATTTGACTTAAAGGTATGTGTGTGTGTGTGTGAGGGGGTTAACCCTGGAGCCATCTTGAAGAGCATTCAGATTCTCACATGGGTCGAAGGTAAATTTGTGTCTGCTTAATTGTAGACTAAAGGCGGAGCCATTTCCTGAGATGCATTCCAATTGTTCATCATTCAGTATTTTCACAATATTATGAACAAAATTTAGGTAGCAATAAATTTGAATGGACTTTTAGAATGCCTTCAGATTATGAATGTTGTTCAGCTACTTTGCGGGGAAGAGCTGCCTCCATCAACCACACCAGACATGCCCTGCAGAAACATTACATAGCCATAACTTTGTTGTTGTGAGCTTGCCTAATGCAGTTGTCTTCATTAAATCAGATAATGCAATAGTTCTTAATAGCTTACATTAGAGATCTTACCCCAAAAGCAGCGATTTGCGAGTGTTCCTTAGCATGTGTATGCCAGTTACTCTATATGGACAAATGTACTGGGACACACCTGTTTTTAAGGTTTGAGCTAGGCCCCTCACTTCCAGTGAAGTGTATTCGTAATGCTCCAGCATACCAAGACGTTTTGGGTGCCATGCTTCCGACTTGATGGACAGTTTGTGGAAGAATCTTTTCTATTCCAGCATGACTGTGTCCCAGTGCACAAAGCGAGCTCCATAAAGACGTGGCTGGAGGAGTTCTCTGTGGAAGAACTTGACTGGCCCACACAGAGACCTGACCTCAACCCCATCCAACACCTTTGGGATGAACTGGAACGGAGATTGTGAGCCACGCCTTCTCGTCCAACATCGGTGCCTGACCTCATAAATGCTTCACAGAATGAATGGGCACAAATTTCCCACAGAAAAACTGCGAAATCTTATGGAAAGTCTGCCAATAAGGGTGGAAGCTGTTATAGCTGCAAAGGGTGGACCAACTCCATATTAAAGTTTATGTGTTTGAATGTAATGTCATAAAAATAACTGTTGGTGTAAAATCCCTATACTTTTGTCCATGTGGTGTAGCTATCTTGCAAATCACTGTTTGCAAGTTTTCAGGGGTGCTCCAGAGGTGTGTATGTGTGCTGCAGATATAAACTGGAGTGAATAGAAGAAATGGAACCGGAGAATGCCTGTCCACTCATCTTGGCAACACACCCGGGACGTTATGTATAGCTATACATGAATACTTTGTACCATTTTGCTCAAATAAAGTGTTTTTTTCAGATTGCAACTGGGAATGCACATTTCTCCATAATGAAATTGGGATTTTTTTGCTTGCAACTTTAACAGCAAACCATTCAGCTCTTTTTATTGAAAAGCAGGACTTAAAGGCCACTGCTGTGTTGAGTGCTATGAGCTTTGCCATTCATTTTCAAACCAGTGAACAGACTTCTCCTTCTTTGACGATGAGAAGGTGACGCACATCTGCAGTGCCCGTGTATTTCAGTCAGTCCAGTCTTATCATGCTCAAATGTCCATGTGTTTCATATCTGATCTGAGTGCATATGAAAGTCTTCTCTTGTTCTGTCTCTTTTGCTATCTATCTCTACTCCCCTACTCTCTCTTTTCCTTTGTCTCTCTCTTTCTGTCGTTCTCTCATTTTCTCGTTTTCTCTCTCTCTCTCTCTCACTCCCTTTCTCTCCCTATGTCCCTGTGTCTCTTGTTCTGTTATATTTTTTATCTTTCTCTCTGTGTCTCTCTTGCTCCCCCTCTCCCTAGTTCCCTATGTCTGTTCTGTTATATTTGCTATCTCTCTCTCTCTTTCTCTCTCGCCCCCTCTTCCTCCTCCCTCTCAGTAGATAATCTCTGGTAATTCTCGGCTCACCCGCTCCTGCTTGTCTAAATTGCGATGACTGACTGCTCGCTGTTTGTGTCTTGCTGCTGCCTCTCACACACACACACACACACACACACACACACACACATTCCAGATTAACTGGATCAGTTTGGGGTTTCAAGACCCCCCTTGACGTTCTGACATTCCATTTTTAAACAAGACATATTAAGGCTGCTTTGGCCTGTGTGTGTGTGTATGCGAGTGTGTGTGTTTGTGTTTGTGGGTGTTAACGCATGTGTGTTTGCATGCACACTGCCCCCACCCACCCTCCCCCCGTCTCAAACACCATCTGCTGACCGTCAGGGCAGGCGGTTCATGGATTCATTTTACGACTTCACAACAGATTACTGTCTGACCGAGACCAGGAATAAAACGTAGGTGTATTTTTAGCAATATGTCCCTTATACTAACAGTGTAGAAGGACAGCAAACGCGGACCCGATAGGTCAGCATCTGACTTGTATTTGTGTAATGCATCCACTATAAAAAAGGGAACAGGGCGGAGGTTGATTTGAAGTATACGACTGATGAGCAATATTGCTTTTGCTTATTTAAGTTATTCAGCTTTTCATCATTTTATGCCTTTGCACCTTGTGCCTGTTATTTATGTATTAATCTTCAGTACTGAATCTAATATGTAATTTAAGAGAGTGAGAAATTGACCCACATATGAACCCTTAGGCATATAAAGCCAAAAGTTATTGCTTTTGTTATTTAGCTATAGTATTTAAATATGTATTTATAATTACGTATGATTTACATAATGAACTACAGTAACTAGTAACAACAGTACTTTCATTTATTTGTCTGTAGCATTATCTGTGATCAGAAGGTTGTGGGTTTGAATCCCAGGACAGCCAGTGGCACCGCTGAGTTACTGGGAATCGAACCCACGACCTTCTTGATGTGGGGGTGACTGTGGTACTGACAGTAAATACCACCAAATTTTCAGTTGTGGAGAAACAAAGCCTCTCAGAGTGTTTTTTGTGAAATGAAACTTGGCAATTTGGATTTCTTTACAGTGCTGGTTTTGAGAACTAGGGGTTGCAATGTCTGCAAAACAAATATAACCATTTTATGCTCTATACAGAACCACCAGAAAACGTGCACATGTCCTCTGAGTTTTTATGTGTAATGTTGATTATAGAATGGTAGAAAAGTAAGTTCTCGTTGGAGACAATTTTGTTTTGCAGTGTCCCGTATGTACCCCTCCACAATGGATGGATTATTAAAAATGTTTAAGGCCAAAATCTCTCAAAAATATAATATTGTATGTAATACAATGTCTCAGGCATCGGGCAGCGTATTCAGAATAATGTCATGTAGTAGCGCTCTGTTAGAGAGCTTCCTGAGACAGTAAACTCTTCAGACGTCTGGTTCCCATTACCACTACTGAGAACGAGTCTGACTGATCGAGTTTTTCGAGAATGGAGCATTCCGCACCAAATGATCCTAATTATGTATTTATGCAAATAAAAATCCCCTTTAGTGAAATTCAAATGTAAATGAAAAATCCCCTCTTGTTCGTACAGACGCAAATGTGTATCGTTTGACAGAATATTGCCACTGAATTACAATATAGCTGCTGTATTGCTGATAGTACTTACTGTGAGCTACGAGTGAGAAATAATTCTGGCTTTTATTATGGCCAGTGATAATTGTGACTTTTTAGGGTTTGGGGATTTATCAAAGAATGTATTTATCTTGAATAAAAGCAGCTGGACTGCTTGTTATCACATGAATAAGGTACAGTTTTAGGCTGACCTGACTGAATGATTTTCACGCTCTGGCGGTTTTTCCTGCCCTGTTCTGGTTGGTTTTCGTGTAGCGGCTCGCTGCGGTTGAGACCGGTGGTATGACTGACCCTGCAGCCGTGATCAGCCTCGAACGTTGTGTAATAGTGTTTGGAAAGGGTATCCAGAGTGTTAGCCTGGGGTTAGTTACAGTGGGCAAATTGTGTGTGTGTGTTTGAGTGAATGAATGAAGGTCAGTGGGGATACGGTGCCAGCCCCCCTCGTTCCCCTCCTGCGCCGTGTGTACTGAACCCATCTACCCAGTGCTGAGCCTGCAGCTTAATTACTGGAAAGCCCACAGAGTGGCTGACCTCCACCGTTAGCCTAATTGAAATTTAATTGAATTTCGCTTGTCTAGACTAATTAAGCTCCTACTGAAACCGGCAATCTTTTAGCTGCCCCACACGGAACTTGCCGGACACTGCACTACAGTGGCTGGAAAAGAGAAGGGGGTGCCAGAGGGTAGTGGAGAAAGAGCAAAATGAGTGCAGACAGAAAGGAAGCCATTTTAGGAAACACTGGGGCTGAATTAAGAAGGCTAAGCTTTAAATAGTGATCAGACTGAGAGTAAATGAGGTAACGGTCTGATCAGGCCAGGATATATATATATATATATATAACACACCTGTGAAAATAATATTAAATTATTAGTATAATTAGTTTAAATTATTAGTATAATTATTAGTAATAATTAGTTGAACAATGGGTGTTTTTCACATTGATATAACTAAAAATACTTAATAGAACTATAAATAACAGATACAAATAACATTCTACAATAAATAGTGATTTTATGTTCAGTATATCAATGTGTTCTTCTGGAAGTCCAGTATTACCTGTAGTTGCCATCAGAAACCTGGTTTGACTCAATCAGTCCTTCATTAAATTAAATCAGGAGCTGCTGATGGAGTTTCACAAATCCAAACAACGGCTGGAGGAACCGAGGAGGAATCTGAAACCGAACCTGTGTTCTCCTCACCAGCTCACACAATATCAGCAACTTTTTTACAAACAAAACAAATATTGAGTTTTTTGCTGCTTTCTTGTTTTTTTCATTTATTCTAATGATAACTTTAGAGAGAGAGACTGAGAGTGAGAGAGAGAGAGAGAGAGAATATGTATATATACACACACACAGATCAGCAGATCCCTTAAGCCCTGTAAGTTTTGAGGTGGGATCTCATATCCCACAGATACTTGATCGGATTGAGATCTGGGGAATTTGAAGACTGAGTCAACAACTTCAATTCTTTGTTCTTCAAACCATTCCTGAATAATTTTTGCAGTGTGACAGGGTGCATTATCCTGCTAAGAGGCCACCGTCGTGCCCACGATTCTTGAAGCCATGCCATCGTTTTCCATTGCTCTGTGGTCAGCATGGGAACTCTGATCTCATACCCAGCATGAACTTTTACAGCAGTTTGTGCTAAAAAATCTCGTCTGTGGGATCAGACCAGACACTTGCCTTCACTTACCACGCACATGAGCTTTGGATACCCATCACCCTGTCACTGAGTCACTGGTTGTCTTTCCTTGGACCACTTTGGTACTGACCACTACATACTGCAAACACCCATTTTTGAGATGCTCTGATGTCATTAAGCTATGACTATTAGTCTCTTAACAAAGCCACTCAGATCTTTATGCTTGTCCTCATTTTCCCTGCTTCAGTATATATACATATTTATATATGGTATCTTAAGTGTGTGTTTTATGTACCAAAAACTATTTGTTTGTATTTATTCCTCTGAAAGAAACAGACTGTTTTGTCCCTGTGCCTTTAAGACTGATATGTAAATGACTCCCTTCTGATCGGCTGATGCCTCCATAAATGAAATGAAGCACACCATGTTAAAAAAGCAATCTGGGCTGAAATGTGGGCCAAGCTGTTCAAAATTTTTAGGCTGAAATCCTCAGGGATGTTGGAAAAAATTGACTTCAGAAGTGCTTTTTGGATGCGAGGGTCCTGTGGATGGCTGTGGTGATCCATTTTCTTCCAGACAAGAAAAACAGTCACTTCATCACTTAAGTGTGAATGGGCGGCTGAACTGCTGTAGACAGAGTAGATGGTCGTGTGTGCTGTGGCTGTGACATCACTACCACAATGAATTCAAAAAGGGGTGTTTTTGTAGTTTCTGTACATGGACTGTGTGGACTGGGGAGTGAACAGTTGTTCATCAAACTGCCTAATATGTATGTGGAATCAGAAGCTGACGTGTAGTTTCTTTACACTATCTGGGAAGGTGTGACAGATGGCCAACGACTTACAGTCATTAGTTACAGGGACAGTCCCTCTAGAGACACTTGAGTGTCTCGCTCAAGGACAAGAGGGGGTTCAAACCTGCAACTTTGTGGTCACCAGGTTCACAGGCAAGTGTTTTACCCACTAGGCTCCAACCACCCTGCGTACATTTACATTTATGGCATTTAGCAGTCACTTTTATCCAAAGCAACTTCCATTCCTTAACTACAGGGGGCAGTCTCCCTGGAGCAACATGGGGTTAAGAGTTTTGCTCAGGAACCCAGTGGTGCTATGCTGAAGGTAGGATTCAAACCTATGACCTCTTAGTCCAGAGCCAAGTATCCTACCCACTAGGTGTACCATCGGAATGTATACCTGTGAGTTGGCTATACAGTGGAAAATCAATCGTGTAATATGTGATGATATATATTAAATAAATATATATATAGGTATATTATAGATGTGTATATCAAATAATCTGTCAAACAAAACAATGGGCAGGCTTGTCTGAACAGGCTATTCATTCATATATATATATATATGTGTGTGTGTGTGTGTGTGTGTGTGTATGTTTGTGTGTGTGTTCGTGTGTGTGTGTGTGTATCACCTATAATACATCATTTTGTTTCATAAAAGTGCGGTTTTCTTGTTTGCCTTGCGTAGGTGATCAGTTCTCTGGTGTTGATTAATGACCAGTATGATGTTCTGTTCCTCAGGTCCCTCTGCAGCCTGGCCAGTCCTTCAAGTTCACCGTCCTGGAGACACTGGATCGAATTAAAGAGGAATTCCAGTTCCTCCAGGCTCAGTACCACAGGTGAGCTGCTGCTCCTCCTGAACCTGCTGTCTGTGTTAGCACCAGTGCAGAAATATTTGCCAGAATTCAGCAGGATTTGGACATAAGTGCTTAAATAATATTGGACTGGATACAGATTTTATGTTCAGGTTTGTCACAACACGTCTCGCTTTAACAGATTTTGGCCTGCTTTAGCCAGATAATGCCCTCACTGCTTTATTGTCTCTCTGTTCTTATTTCCTTAAACAGCTGTTTATGTGTTGCACTGGCGTCAGTCCTTACTGATTTTGGATGACATTCAAAGGCACTGACTGATGAATAAATACAAAAGTAGGAACTTACCATTTTTAGTAAGCTGGTGATGGCTGTTAGTGATTGTCACTAAAATAGGATTTTGATGGTGTTACTGTTGTTTTTAGGAATGTCAAGTTTGATTCAGTGTATGGCAACTGGGGGTCTGGTTTGGTTTGGTTTGATTCTCAAACTGCATTCTTTTTTTTCTTAAATGTCTATTATACAGGAGACATGTTGGAACAGTCCAACATGTCTCCTGTATAATAGATTCCTTATTAAATGAATAGTTGTGAATAGTGGTTAGTTAGGCATGTACAGTACTGTGCAAATGGATTAAAGCCATTTTTCTCAGCGTGTGATAGTGTCTTTCTACTAGAAAAGTTAACATCAGACTAAATGCAAACAAACAAGCTGTAAAAAGTATCAAGATTTGTTCTATTTGTAAAAATATAGTTGGAATTGTGTGAGCTGGCGAGGAGAACACAGGTTCAGTTCCAGATTCCTCCTCGGTTCCTCCAGCCGTTGTTTGGATTTGTGAAACTCCATCAGCAGCTCCTGATTTAATTTAATGAAGGACTGATTGAGTCAAACCAGGTTTCTGATGGAAACTACAAGTAATACTGGACCTCTACAAGAACACACTGATATACTGAACATAAAGCCACTATTTCCTGTACTGTATGTTATTTGTATTCATTTGTTTTAGTTTTATTTAGTATATTTAGTAATATTAATGTGGAAAAATAACACACTGCTCATCTAAAGAAATATATTTTCACAGACTTGCACTGTACTGCACAGTAAATAATGACTACCATCTACCATTTAAAACAGTCACCACTGTTTTAGATAAGACCAAAGGAAATGTAACTTTTTTTAAGGAATTTTAAGGAAAGTAACACAATTAAAAGTTGTAAGTAGTGAACTGTAAGTAGTGATGCAACTTAACCTCTGCAGATCCAGTGGCCTCCTAGTGCAAAAAAAGTTGTTCTCCATGAACTTTTTAGCTGAAGGTTGGGTTCTTAGCTGCTGGAACAGAAATTATGTTTAAGTAAAGCAGATCTGTGGTTTTCCTTTGTTGATGTTTCTGAGGGTTGAATGCTTTCAATCTGCAGCCTGAAGCTGGAGTGTGAGAAGCTGGCCAGTGAGAAGACCGAGATGCAGAGACATTACATCATGGTGAGTGCCAGCTGTGTTCCATCATATCCGACGTATTAACACTTTTAAAGCCTGTTAGTAGGTGTCATGTGAAGAAGTCTCACTGTGGAAGTGAGTTCACTACAAAAGACACTAGTGTTGCTGGCTTTAATCCTTAGAAATTACTTCTGTTTTTCAATGCATTCATTTGCTATACGTTCAGTTTACCTTATTTTTTGAATGCACTTTCACAATCACAATGAACTCTTAGACCTGTATTAGCAAAGTAGTGTATTAAAGTGTATGAATAAATTAAAGAAACTAAAACAGTGTAAAACAGTATATAACCGGTGTTTGTTCTCCTACATGCTTGCCGTTTGGTGCTGTTTTGCTTGGCATGCTACCACTCGGCCGCTCTCCGGACCCCTCCCTCTGTTGGTTTTCCCCACCCACTTGTGGCCAGAGACTATCCTGAAAGTTCTCAAATATCTTGTTTTTTTCCAACTTAAAATAAAAGAAATTTGCTCTTAATTGGCATTTGCTTGTGACAAATCCTTTTAAAATCCCAGTTGTGGTTATTATTATTACGTTTTTTAAATCACAGTAACTTTGATTCTGCGTGACGGAGGAGCACCAAACAAAGCTCAGCATCACGTTTGACATATGCCGACAATTTCCTAATGTGCATTCCAAGGGTTAATTACATGATATAATGAATAATGAAGTATATTTACATTCTGCACCGACAGGTATCAGAAATTGACCAAAAAAACGCGGCACAATGTTTATTTTTTGCAAAATTAGACTCAAAAGACATAGCGTTGAATGTGTTTACGGCACGAGGGACCAGGAGGGTTAAAGCTGGCTCTGGTTCAGGTGTGTGAGTTATCACTGTCTGTCAGAGTCTGTGTGTATTGTGTGCTCGCTCGCTCTGATGTGGAATGGGGAGGAGTGGTCAAGTGAGAAAAAATAAGAGGACAAAGGAGGGGAGAGATGAGATGAGTAAAAGGAGAGAGAGGAGGAATGAGTTTGAGAGAGAGAGAGATGAGAGTGGGGAGAGAGGTCAGAGGGAGTGAGACATGGAGAGAGAGAGAGAATGTGAGAGAAATAGAGGTGAAGGGTGAGAGAGGGAGAAGACAGAGTCACTGACAGTGTGTGAGAGCGAGAGAGAGAGATGGATGGAGGACGCAAGCACAGACACGTAAATAATGTGAAGCAACAACAACTGGGCGCTCTCAAAGAGCAGCTAGCCCAGCAGGCTATATTTAGCCAGTTAAACCTGTCATGTACACCAAGACTTGTTTCGACAGCCATCGCCTTTATTTTCATGCATTTATTATTCATCATCTCTCACCCCCCCATTTCCGTATGACATAGACTGGGAACTGAATGTTCTTTCCCCCACTTTTAGTGAATGATTTATTCGGGGATGGCCATGAAATAGTTCTTCGACCTCATTTGTGATGATGATGGTGTTTTAGACTGTGGGCAATAGAAAGCTGTGGAGCCATAATCATCCCTCAGACTCCCCTACAGTCAAATCATTGGCTTTTACTGTCAAAACTCATGGGCCTGCCTTATATGGCCAGGCTGTACTGTGTATTGCCATTAATCATGCACTGCAATGTTGTGAACTGGAAATATTCATCCGAAAAAAGCCAAAAGTGGCAATTTTAGTTTGCAGATGAAAGAATAAAAGTACTGGACATTTAGACTGGAGAGTACTAAAATGTAGGATGAAAGAAATAAAAAATATTTAAATATTTAAAATATTTTTTTAAAATGTGACTGGTAGTGTATATGTTTAGGCCATACCATGCATTGCTATTTGTGTTCAGCCTACATGGGTACACCAGAGGCATTAGCTAAGAGATAACGGTAGTTTGTCGTATTCTGGTAAAGCATTTAAAACATTTAGCATTTAAAGGCAGCTCTCCAGACTAAATGCAGATATTTGCAACTAACAGATGCCATATTCTTTCATTTGAGTATTAGAGTTTGGATGTTGATGTTTGATGTTGGGGCAGCTGGTGGGCTAGTGGTTAGGGAGTTTGCCCTGCGATCAGAAGGTTGTGGGTTTGAATCCCAGAACAGTCAGTGACTTCCCTGAGGTACCCTTGAGCAAGGCACTGTCCCCACACACTGCTCCCCGGATGCTGTGTTCCTGCTGCTTCACTTGCTGAATGGGTTTAATACAGAGGAAGAATTTTGTGCTGTGGTGTGTTCACGCATGACAAATGGTCATGTTACACTTAAATGCTTAAACTCAGAATAGTCCAACGGGCCCACAGAGAGCCTGTTAATATTCTCCTATCGTCCTATCAGCCTCTAACACGGTCGTTTGCGATATATGATGTTGTACTGTTTGACACTTTCCTGTCCATCAGAGATGCCTGTGTGTGTAAAACATTAAAAAGTGAATGCTGGATTAGGGAACGTGTTTGTTGAAGTGGGGACGGGATGGCCAGATTGAGCAGCAAATACTAAAGCCTGTAAAATAACTTGCATTTCATAAAAGGTAAATATATCAAAACGTTGAATATGCTAAATGTGCATCTTTATTTAAAACCCAGGTTTAAACTTCTGCATGCTGTGTGCTGTCCTGTACCTTTAAGAGTCCTTTGTGGAATGTCTTTCTAAAGGGAAAAGAAAATGAGGTACAAGGCCATATCTTACACCCCTGCTTATTAATACTGGCGCTTTAGTGGGATTTTCACCTGTATCTGTAAATCTCTGGAAACTTAAAGTGCCCATGTCCTACATTATTCTTGCGTTATTTTTTTTCCCCCGGAGTCTGCTTGGCCCACTTATGAAGTTTGTGTTGTTTGAAAACAGCTGTTATTCATTTTTATAGAACCATTTTCCAACCTCTTTATCCTTTAGAATTAAATAGGCTTATTTTGTTCCTGTGCCTTTAAGCCTGGTGTGGGTAAACTAACTCCGCTCTGATTGACTGTGTGGAATTGCTCTTCATTCAAAAAGTAGTCCCACAGTGAAGGGATGGGGCTAAACTGCTATAGGCTGAATAGTATGTAGTTTTGTGATGTGACTTAAAGGGGGTTTTTAAACTTATTTTCCCATACATGGGCTGTGTGGACTGAACAGCTAACTGCATCTCTGTCTTGTGTGTGTGTGTGTGTGTGTGTGTGTTAGGTGTGAGGTCAGCCTTGTTCTTTTAATGAGGGATGTGTACATGGTCATTTGACCACTCATCCCGATGCATGCAGGCAGGACCCCTGGGGTAGTCACAGTTTGAAGGATAGATAGAAAACGAGAGAGAGAAATGGAGGGAGGCAGAGAGAGGGAGAGGGAAGGGGGATTAATGCACCGCTCTCTGCTCTAACTCCCCTGCCCAGCTCATCTGTCTGATTCACACTGACACACTCTGCTCTCTCCAGGAACATTACTGCCACAGATTGCCCTCACGCCCACAGAGAGAGAAAAGAGAGAGAGTGTGAGAGAGAGAGAGATGGGTTTACAGAGCAGTAAAAAAGTAAAGAAACAGACTGAGTGAAAAGGATAAAGCAGTGATTGAGAAAGGGGTGAGGAGAGTGAATGGGGAGAGAGTAAAATGGAAGAAAGAGAGGAAAAATGGGAAGAATAAGAGTCATTTTAAAACTACTCTGCAATAAACACACACGCACGCACACACACATATATATATGTATATATATATATATATACACCCACACACACATATATGTAGCCACGCCCCCTCGTCCTCGTGCTGGGCTGCTTAGCACCATGCCCGAACATAAACAACCCAGCACGAGGACGAGGGGGTGTGGCGGAGGCGGTCCGGATGTCACAGCTTTTTGCGTGGCAACATATACATTTAAGCGTTAAATTATTACGAAAAATATAATTTACTAATTTTGTAACATAAATATTTACATACATTCGGCTACGTTTCCCTATAAAAAATTAACTAAATGTTTTGGTACTGTGGAGAGAAACTGTTTGGTACTGTGGATGGTGAAAGACCGCTGTACCCAGACGCAGGAAGTTTGAAAGTAGCCAATCAGAGAATGTTATTTATTTCTCCTTGCTGCTGACTGGCTGCTGCCCTGTGACGCTGCAGTCCAGAATTTCCCCCCTGGAGCGTCTCGAGTGTTCTCCTGTTTTTCATTCTG
>JBBPCX010000038.1:12073832-12087640 GCA_037974365.1 Hydrocynus forskahlii
TCACATCTAGTTGTGTGTGTGTGTGTGTGTGTGTGTGTGTGTGTGTGTGTGTGTGTGTGTGTGTGTATGTGTGGGTGTGTGTGTAGTTTTATGACTCTGTTTGTGTTTCTGCGTGTATGCGCCTTTGTGTGTGTGTGTGTGTGTGTGTGTATTTGTCTGGGCTTTACTGCTCTCTCTCTCTCACTCTCTCACTCACTCACTCTGTTTCTTTTCCTCCTTTTCCCAAATGGAGGGGCCATCAATCAGAGAGAGAGAGAGCGGTGGGGGGGTGAGGAGAGAAGGAGGAGGAGGAGGATGTTGGCTCAGCGCCAGGGAAGAGATGCTGGCGCTCTGCCCAGAGGAAAAGAGAGAGAATTAAAAAAAAGAGAGCACTAGAGCAAGCCAAAATGAGAGAGAGAGAGAGAGAGAGAGAGAGAGAGCGAGAGAGAGAGAGCGCAGTGAATGATTGAGCGAGTGAGTCAGAGACGGTGAGAGACGGATAGAGGGAGAAGAGAGCGGAAGAGAGAGATGGACGGGGGAGGAGAGAAATGAGGGGAAAAAGAGAAAATGAGGCCTTTATTGAATACCTCTGTGCCTGTGACCACAATCAGTGATTAGTGCGTCACTGCTAACAAATATTTGCCTTTCAGTGTTTGCAGAGTAAAAGGAGCTGCTCCATTAGAGCAAAAGGGGGGAGTGAAGGGGGAGACACTGATAAGCCACATCCAGCATCAGGGGGCAGGGTGTGTGTGTGTGTGTGTGTGTGTGTGTGTGTACACAGGCTCTTTTCTCTCTCTATTTCCACTCGTGGGCTCCTACCTTTTCCCCTCTGTATCTCTTTTTTTTCTCTGTTTTTCCCCCCCTTTTTTCTCTCCCTTTTTTATAACACCTTACTCCTGCCATTTTTTTTCTTCTTTTGCTTCTCACTTCTCACTTCTTACTCTCTCTCTCTCTCTCTCGCTCTCTCTCTCTCTCTCTCTCACTCACACACACACACACACACACACAGATGGCTATTCTAAAGCACACCTTGCAGCATTGGCTGTGACTATAATGCAAGGGCCATTAGAGGAGCTTTTTCATGGCACAGAAAGAAATCCCATACGTATTCAGCCAACACACACATACACATGCACACACACACATGCACACACACATGCATACACACATGCACACAGTTGTAATCAGAATCACTCTTGTTTGCCAGTATGTTTTGTGCACTGGAATTTGGCACGTTTGGTGTTGCCCACCACAGAATATTTGGGGGGCTCAGAAAGATTTCTGGAGTTTAGTCTGCAAAACAGGGGCTTGTTGAATTTTCTTATTGCTGAATTATTTCATTTCAGTTATTGCCTGCAACATTTCCACATGAGTGTTGTCTTTACATTCCACTGTAATCGTTTTGGTTTGGATCTGAAAAGTCATTTTAAATTGAAATCACAGTTTGAAAATGCAGTTTTCAAAGAATTGCATTTATTGTTCATGATATTTTTGAGAGACTTCTAGCCTATTTTACAAACATTGTCTTTGGTTTAAAGAGGAGAAAAGCAAGGGATACCATGCAGCTTGTGAACTGCCAGGCAGCAGCTAACCGGCAGCCTGGCACTTTTCTGGCGTGTGAGAAGATACTGCAGTCTTCTGGGCCAAATGTTAACCTTCATTTAAAGAGGATAATCATAATTTAAGTTCCAGTAAGTGCAATTAGATATCTTCCCCAGATCATTCAACCCTATTTTGATGTGATATGGTTTATTCATATGGAAATGATGTATATATTTTGAAATAATTGTCTAAGCATTTGAAGAAAATGTAATCCTCAGACCTTGTCCCAACAGCAATCAAGTGTTTAGATGTAGTATCGCAAAGCCTTCAGGGTGTTTACACTGCAAACATCAAGTCTGCACGTCAAAATGTAAACAAACTATGGATCTGTCAGATAATAGCTTCACACCAGTGGGAGTGTGTCTAGTCTTTAAGGAAAATCCCTGTTTAAGATTAAGATTTGAATATTTTAAAATTGAAAACATTTAACACAGTTTACATTTGTATTACAGACAGATCAGCCACAACATTAAATCAATAACATGGATTAAATCCATAACAGCTGAAATATGTTGGGCAGCAAGTAAACAGTCAGTTCTTGAAGTTGATGTGATGCAACTTTGACACTGACCTAACTGGGATAGCTAAGAATAACGCAGGTCTTGTGGGATGTTTCTGTTTTTTCCGTGGTCTACCAAAGTGGTCCAAGGAAGGACAACAGGTGAACCGGGTCATGAGCACTCAAGGTTCACTGATGCGAGTGTGAGTTAAATCGCACAGATCAGCTACTGTAGCACAAATTTCATAAAATGTAATGCTGGTTATGATAGAAAAGTGTCAGAACAGGACGCACTGGTAACATGGACTGATGGAAAAAGTGGTCTCGTTTGATGAATCACGTTTCTTTTACATCATGGGGATGACTGGATCCATGTGCATCTCTTATCTGAGGAAGAGATGGCACCAGGAAGCACTGTGGGAGGATGGCAAGCTGGCGGAAACAGTGTGATGCTCTGGAAACTGATGGGGAAACCTTGAGTCCTGGCATTAATGTGGCTGTAACTTTGACATGAACCACCTACCTAAACATTATTGCAAATCCAGTGCAACCCCTCATGGAAAAAGTATTCACAAATGGCAGTGGCCTCTTTCAGCAGGATAATGCACCTTGCCTCACTGCAAAAAAGTGTTGAGGGATGGTTTGAGGAACATGACAAAGAGCTGAAGGATCAACACGGATGGTTTCAATGTTGTGGCTAATTGGTTTATGGTTAATTGCAATACTGAAAAGTTACAGAGGACAAAAATACCTCCAGTGTACCTGAAACTTTTAGCAGTTCCCTAGAAAGGGTCCATAGAGAGACATGTATTTTGATGTAGTGTGTAACTACAGATTTACAGATCTAGCCCGTGTCCATATGGTTCATGAATCAAAACTAAGCTGGAAAAACAGCTTGTTTAAAGAGGAAAAACTGACAGATATCCCACGATTTAGGCTGCAGCAGTTTAGCCTGCTTGTTTATACTGAAGTTATAATGAGTGTTTCAGCCTGCTGTAGGTATTAGTCTTAAAGGGCTATTAGTCTTGGGGCAGCTGGTGTTCTAGTGGTTAAGGAGTTGCACCTGTGATCAGAAGGTTGTGGGTTTGAATCCAAGGACTGCTAGTGGCACCACTGAGGTACCCTTGAGCAAGGTACCGTCCCCACACACTGCTCCCCAGGCACTGTGTTCCTGGCTGCCCGCTGCCTCACTTGGTGACTGGGTTTAATTGCAGAGAAAGAATTTCACGCTGTTCACACTGTGTGGTGTGGAGTGTTCATGTATGACAAATGGTCACTTTACACTAAAGGCATCTCAGCAAAAGGTGGCTGGCTAAACTGCAGTGTTTTGCTGAGGTGGAACATCAGAGTGATGCAACAGGGTACATAATAGAGACTGGGTCTGTTAAAAATGGATTGCATCATGCCATAATGAGTTCTGTTTGCCACTCGTGACCCATGTGAAGACTTTGTTGATTATAATGGTGTTTTGGTTTTGCTTAGCTCACCTTTCTTGCTGATACAACAAGGTGCAAGACTTATTACTTGTTAATTGCTTGTAAAACAATGCAAATTGAGGGAGTTGCTCTTAGGTTGCTAGAGTGAGTAATGAAAGCCTGGAATGTATCCTAATGTATGACTTAGTGCGTGCAGTTTAAATGTGAAAAACGCTTAAGTTCTGCTTTGGAGTCTTAAGGAATGTAATGGTGAAGATGGATGAAGGTGTGAATTTCAGGAAATTGCTCATGGTCGTGTGTGTGTGTTTGTGTGTGTATTGACTTTAGAGTGGATAGAGTTCAGCTTGGATTGCTTGTTTAGTGGGGCTGCAGAAGTGCTGAAGGAGCAGGGTAATAGACACTGTGTGCCCGGCCGCTGTTTTAGAGGCTTTACTGATTCCACCATGCTCTCTGGGACAGGGGGTGGGGGGGCCTGTTTGCTTCGGTGGTTTTATGAAAAAAAAAAGATGAGATTTCAATTGTAGGGCCTTAAAGGGGACATGTTATACTTCTTTTTAAACAAGTTATAATAGGTCTATTATATCACTCACATAAAGAGATCTCACAAGTTCTGTTCTTGACAGTTTCAGTCCCTTTCAAAATTAGCTGTTTAAGGACTCTGTCACTTTTATGCAAATAAGCTGTTGCTGGCCACACCTCACCCATCCCATGCTAACGCTGCGTGTTTACCACATGTGAAAAATGCAGAAAACAGAGGCGCTATCCAGCCCTATATTTTGGACCCCGAGTCGGACCCAGAGCGAGATGAACACAACTCTTCATGGTGACTTGCCTTTGCCTATAGCCGTAGTGCTCAGCGTCTTATACGTGCTCGAAAAACCAACAGACAAAAATGGCGGATCTTCAGCTAATCTAGTGGGTGGGGGTTTGGCAGGTGAGGGGTGGTTCTATGCAAATTTCCTCATCCTGATGTCAGAATAAGGGTGCCGTCCAAACGTCTCATAGAAGCATATGTTGCCTGACACCAAAATCTTTCAATTGACTCACAGAAAACGGAAGGACGTTTTTTTTCCGCGCTTAGAGTGTTTATAGGAGCAGTAGAGACACAAATGGAAATACAAAGGGATGCAAAAAATGAGTTTTGCATAATATGTCCCCTTTAAAATGGAGACATAATACAGTGGAAGGAAGCAAGTATTAAGCAAGTATTTTTTGTTATTTTAAAAACAAAGCATAAAGATGCAGCACTGTGCAAAATTCTGAGGCACCTGGGCAAATACTGAGAAAAGGCCATCCTTCTCAGTGTCTGTCTCTCTTGGTCTCTGCTACCAAAATTAACACTAGAATAAATGCCAACGAACAAGAAACAGTAAAAAGTATGAAGATTTGTTTTGTTTGTAAAAAGTAGTTGATATTGTGTGAGCTGGTGAGGAGAACATAGGTTCGGTTTCAGATTACTCCTCGGTTCCTCCAGCCATTGTTTGGATTTGTGAAATTCAATCAGCAGCTCCTGATTTAATTTTATGAAGGACTGATTGAGTCAAAGCAGGCTTCTGATGGAAACTACAAGTATTCCAACACTGTACACAAATAATCACATTTGTAAACGTTTACCGTCAGGGAAGAAACCAAAGAAGAAAACAGGTTGGATATTACAACAAGACAATGATCCAAAACAAGCATGAATATTAACACTGAACTGCTTCAAGAAGTGAATGATTTAGGTTTTAAAATGGCCTTTACCGTCCCCAGATTTGAATAATTGAAAGCCTTTGAATAGGTCTTAAACATGCTGTGCATGCAAGATAATAATATTAATATTAATTAACCTATTAATATTTCGGACTTGGAAATGTTCTGAAAGGAAGAGTGGAAAAAGAACAGAGAGACTTTTAACCGTCTACAAGAAACATTCAGAGCCTCTGATTTTAGCCAAAGGAGGTCTTACTAAGTACTGACTGAGAGAGTGCTCAAACTTATGCACATCCCTCATGTTCTTTTTGATATCACTCTCTCTCTCTCTCTCTCTCTCTTACTCTCTCGCTTTCTCTCTTTCTTTCTCTGTCTTTCTCCCAGTCTCTCGCTATCTCTGTCTCTCTCTCCTTTCCTCTCCTCTCTCTCGCTCTCTGTCTCGGTCTTTCTCTCTCTCTCTCTCTGTACCTCTCTTCTCTCTTTCTCTTCCTGTCTCTGTCTCTCTCTCTCCTCTCCTCTCTCTTTCTGTACCTCTCTTCTCCCCCACTCTCTCTTTCTGTACCTCTCTTCTCCCTCACTCTCTCTGTCTCTCTCTCTCTGTCTCTCTCTCTCTCTCTTGGTCTCTCTCTCTTTCTTTCTGTCTCTCAGTCTCTCTGTCTCACTCTCCTTTCCTTTCCTCTGTCTGTCTCTCTCTATCTCTTTCTGTCTCAGTCTCTCTCTCTCTCTCTCTCCTTTCCTTTCCTTTCCTTTCCTCAGGCAGTCTCTCTCTCTCTTTCTGTCTCAGTCTCTCTCTCTCTTTCTGTCTCTCAGTCTCTCTCTCTCTCTTCTCTCTCTCTCTCTCTCTTTCTGTCTCAGTCTCTCTCTCTCTCTTTCTGTCTCTCAGTCTCTCTCTCTCTCTTCTCTCTCTCTCTCTCTCTCTCTCTCCTTTCCTTTCCTTTGTCGCTTTCTCTCTCTCTCTCTCTCTCTCTCCTTTCCTTTCCTTTGTCGCTTTCTCCCTCTCTCTGTCTCTCTCTTTCTAATTCTCGTTTCTATTCTCATTGTCCTGAATGAACGTGGTGCATTTCTAAAGTGATAATACAGTCTAATCTCTCTGTTACTGCCACGGTGTCGACTGCTCAATTACAGCTGTGGCAGAAAAGCCTATCGGTAACTGGCCCAGTACAAAGGACACACCAACCTAAAGAAATGTATGCATACCACAAGGCTTCACACTTGAAGGACGTGGCGTTCATTCTTAGTGGCTAATGGTGGTAGAACCAAGAGTCGAAGCAAGGTCAAGATTAAACAATTGCTTGTCTACTCACCTCCATCCTCCAGAGATGCAACGGATCTGCTAGGAGGTATCAGCATCAGGCCAATATCAGCAGAAAATGCTGGGTCAGAGAGGGAAAAAGAATGAATCTGATTCAGTCCTGTAACGAATCTAGCTTGAATTAACCCTAAACTAGTGAAAAAGACTGAGTAGATTTTGTCCACTGAGAAATCTTTTCAACCACACTCACCTGATCTTAGTTATTTGAGATAATTGCAGTTATTTAAGCTGACTGCAGTCATTAGATTTGTTTTTGACACTTTTGTTAGCGTGTTGTTGGCAGACCTACTTTAACACCGGCAGCAGGCACACTGGCTGGATGAGGGCGCAAGAATATCTTCCATTTGAATAACTTTGTTCAAATTCTCAGATCAGGTATGCCTTTTAGATGACGCATAATATGTTGTGACAGTCCATGTTATATGTTATCTGAAGTAGAATAACTCCCCTGTTGAATGTTTTGGTGGGAAAAAGCTTTAATCTTTAGCACCACCATCTCCTTGGCATTGAACATTGGTTTTCAGTTTCATCTCGGGCTTGTTGATGAATCTGTGATATCACTGTCTATTTAACCCTGAGGCTCATTAGTGAGCAGTTATTTGGCATCCGGTCCAGTGGCTTTAGAATCTTTCGTATGGGGGGATTGTTTTGGTTTAATACTATACTGATCAGTATCGAAGTCCAGATCAGAATTAAAAGTCCTGATTCCAGAACTGTGAAAAGCTCACAAACAGCGTGACACGTCTGTCCTGGTTCTGCCATGAAATATAGACCATTTGTTTGTGTGTGTCAGAGAGACAGTGACAGAAAGGACAGGAGAGAGAGAAAGAGAGAAGAGATGAAGCAAGAGAAAACGATGAAAGGAAAATAATGGCTGTGTGGGAAGATGGTTAGAGCAAGAGAGCACCTAGAGGGAGGAGAGAAATAGGAGTGTGCGTGTGTGTGTGTGCGCGAGCACACATGGTTATCTCTTTCTCTCTTTCTCCCTGAATGAGTACATAATTAGTAAATGTGTGTGTGTGTGTGTGTGTTCGCATGTTCCTCTGGCGATGGATTGAGCCTGATCAGACTCTTCAGGCCCAGAGTACACTCCCTACTCCCATACAGCCGAGGAAAATAGATGAATGAATAGCATTCAGCACACACACGCACACACACACACACACACACACACACACACACACACCACAACAGCAGCTGAACAAGTGCAGGAGATGAAAACAGAGAGAGGGAGTCAGAAGTGCACATGAAAAATGACATCCACCAACACAGCTGAGCATAATAGCTTCAATTCTCTCTCTCTCTTTCTCCCTCTCTCGCTCTCTCTCTCTCTCTCTCTCTCTCTCCCTCTCTCCCTCTCTCTATCTCTCTCTCTTGTTATCTCTCTCTCCCGCTCTTTCTCTCCTTCTCTTCCTCTCTCTCTCTCTCTCTCTCTCTCTCTCTCTCTCTCTCTCTCTCGCTCACTCGCTCACTCTTCATTTCAACTATCTCTTTGTCTAAATCCCTTGTTGTTCAAATATGTTTTTCTGAACAACACACTCTTGGCTAAAACTAGAGTCTGATCACTACTTCACTGGTTTATCAGGGCTATATGAGTACTCAGTCAGTACATCAGTGTTTTCAGTAGGACTGTCGGAGGCCCTGCTTCAGTCGGATTAGCATTAAGGCGGATTATGCAATTTGAGCTATTACCAGCGATTGTAGTTTTCTTAATTTCGGTTTGTCATTTCTACTGGTTTGCTATATTATCTTTTCAGACCGAATTACCTCCTTTAACTGGCCAAACCAGGAGCTCCCTCAGTGATAGAGGTCCTGTTCAAATCTATATCGACCACAGTAATGAAATTACAAAACCCGCTAATAGACAACAGCATTTGGTTTTTTTTTTGGCGAGTGGAAGACAAGACTAAGCCCTAAAATGGACAGCACAGCTCTTTTAGCCTCAAACTGTATTCTTGCAACCTCTGTTGAGGTTGTTGATATACGATATAAAATGATTTATAAAGTATGTATGTGTATATAATATAAGACAAATGTGATTAATTTTCATAAAATAATGGGATTATCACAGCTAATTACACTAAATTAGTAATTTATGAAACTGCGCAAAATTGCATGCTTAATTGGGATGAACCATGTACAATAACGTTATCAATCACATTAAACTATACAAAACATGTGATGTGTAATGAAATAATGCAGTTTATTGAATTCTTTTTATCATTTGAGAGCCATTGCTTTAATGTATCTATGTGCAAATTGAAATATAACATTGGGCTCTCTTGAGCACATAAGGACACGGGAGTAGTGCCACGTGTTTTGTCTTCGAAAGGAAGACCACGTCTGAAGCTCTTTCTCTATCCAATCTAACATTCTACGAATTTCCATCTTTGCCCTCCATTTCCAGTGATGAAATGTTCACACCTAAAACCACCCATCGCCTTCCTCCTCCTCAGTCTTTTTCTGTTCAAGGGAGGGTCTGACCTCCTAGCTTAAAGTAGAAGCAACCCAGATCTACCACTCCTGTGTTGAGAGTCCTCTCATCTCAGTCATACTTCATCTTCTTATATTTCAATAAAGGTGTGGACTAAATCGACAAGTCCACTTTTTCATCAGTATTATATCTTTAGCATAAACATTTTACAGTTTTCTATCCAAGTCAATAAAGTGATCAGGTTTGGTTCTTTGTATTTTATTTTCTGAGAATGTATCATTTTTTTGCAACTTAAAATATCTGTCCTTACGGAAGAAATTGAACTTTTTAATCCAACTGTTAAGAATTTCTGGTATTCTGTATTATCATGGTTTTGTATAGCATATAGTATTATTATGTATGGTGTAATTAGATGTATACTGCAATCACTACTGAATGCAACATGGCAATGAGCCCTCTAAGCAGCCACGTTTACATTATGCTATGAGTGAGAGAAATTATACAGGCTGATCTTTAATCATGTCATATTATAGATTCTCACCGCAATTGCAATATAGAGTGGGCCCTCCTTCCTTTTTATATCACAATTGCAGTTTGTAACTTTGATGTCACGTGATTTTTACTACAAACAATTTAGGCCTGCAAACATTTCGTATTATTTTACTGAATTAGGAATTATGAGATCCTGCTAGTGTGGTTCCTCCTCTTCAGTGGTACACACAAAAGTGATTTGTGTGTTAATAGCACCCCCTTGTGGATAATGTCCAGACTATTGAACATGGCTTTATAATGAACTGTAGGCTCCTTGTTCATCAGTAATAATGCAATCAGTTAGCCAATTAAATAAGAATGTACATTTTAGTTGATAATTTTTTAAGCACTTGTTTAAGTGACAATCGTGTCAGCCCTAAACCAAGCGACATTTATACTAAACTGACAATTCCAGGCCATAACCTTTCAAATGGCAGCTCGTGTGTTTCAGATTGTTATCATTTGCATTCAAAATGCCTTTATGTACATCCAAGCTCTAATCCTATCAGTGAACACAAGCTGACCAAGCTGACCAACACCACTGAACGAAAAACAGCCCTAGGCTTGGATGTTCCCCCGGCTGTGCTTTACAGCAGTCTCAGTGCTTGTTCTCCAGGCATTCTCCACACAAAGAATCTACCAGCAGTTTGACATTCTAAAAGTGTGATTTTGTTCATGATAAAGATGCCATTTGTTCAGGATTGTGTGACGTGACCTGAGGAACTTTGTTAAAGATCACCAATGGTTAAATTGTTAGTGTTCAAATACTTTTAATACCACTGTATACAAATATAATTACAAGATTATACTGTGTCCATATCAAGCAGTGCTATTGCACAGGTTATTCCACTTTAATATATGCATGATTATTCCGGATCAGTAATGTAATTGTGTATGTATGTTTGTGTGTGTGTGTGTGTGTGTGTGTGTGTGTGTGTGTTTTCTGGCAGGCGGAGATCGTAAAGCGGCTCAGCGCTATCTGTGCTCAGATCATCCCTTTTCTCTCTCAGGAGGTATGTTGACATTGACTGACAACTCATCTCTCACCCCTCTCTCTCTCCCCCTCTCCCTCTTTCTCTCTCTCTGTCTCTCTCTCTTTTTGCCTCTCTCTCTTTCTCCCTCTCTCCCTCTTTTTTGACCCCCCCTCTCTCTTTTGCTCTCTCTCCCTCTCTCTCTCTCTCTCACTTGCTTTCTCCCAAACACACTCGCACACACACATGCACTCACACATACACACCCACATTCTGTTTCATCATCCTTGCTGAAGACAACAAATTTTCCTTTCACATTTCCCTGCACCCAATCACATGTCCTCAGCTGTATCAGTGCTGTTTAAATGAGTGTCAGCTAAATCTCAGGCAGGGCAGCGCGGCGGTGCAGTGTTTAGCTCTGTCGCCTCTCTGTGTGGGTTTGTACCGAGAGTTTCCTCCCACAGCCTGGAGATATGTACGTCAGGTGAACAGGAGATACTAAACTGCCCCTGGCTGTCTGTGTGTGTGTGTGTGTGGTATATGTGTGAGAGCCCTGTGATGGACTGCTGGCCTGTCTCGGTGTTTCTCCACCTTCTGCCCTGTGAGCACCGAGATATGCTCCAGCACCCTGGCAACCTGAGATGAGCTCAAAATGAATGACTGAATAAATGTTAGACACTTGTTTATGGCGGGTCTTCCAGCTCATCTGTGCCGTTTCCAGTAGCCATACTATGAACGCTTTCATGAGATGCGGTCACTGTTTAATGTTTCCGTATGAAACGTCGTACCGTGTCCTCTCCGTCGTACCGTGTATTCACCGTACGACATCATGTACCGAATCGTGACCCATGTACCGTGACGGTTCGGAACGAATACATGTACCGTTACAGCCTTAATCGTCAGTACTGCCTTATTAGTATTGCTTCCACACTATATAGAACAGTACAGTTTGCTTTTTTTACAAAATGCAGGTCGTTAATATAACTGTCATGGATCCCCATGCCTCCCACATAAAGGCAGGCGCAATCGCAGACTTCCATCATTCAAAATAACTTTTATTTAATAACAAAACAAAAGGCATGAGGGCCAGAACCAACCTCAAAAAAAGGAGACAGGAGAAACACCAAATCAGAATGACAGTGGACCGACACAAGGTCCATCACAAACGAACTTAAATACAAAACTCCAAACACTACAAACCAATAGCAACCCAAACATTTAATTCAAACTACACATAGCTGTAACTGATACTAAATAAGAAAACCCACCACCACTTCATAATAAAAGTTCCAAAAGAAAACAAAAAACAGAAGAACAGAAAAGAGCGGCCTTCGGCCGCCAACCATCACAGTAACATAACAAATTTATTTGAAATGTCAATTAATGTGACATAAAATGCTTTTACCACATTGGCCTTGCAGTAACTTTAAGTAGATAAAAATGGTTAAAGCAGGAATTTCACTCCTCTCATTTTTATAAAGTGTTCTAAAATGTTTTTCTTCATTTTGCCTTAATCTGATTGTTTAATACCATTTTTGTTACTTCTAACCTGATCCGCATGTGATGCAACAGGTCTTAACTCAGTTATCCCAGAAGTATCAGTGTAATATGTCTTGTTTTCTTCTAAAATGTTATATTCCTCCCCTTAAAACTTATCCTGACAGTATTAATATTCTAACATCATTCAACTCTCAGCTCTTGTGATTTGAAAGGTACACTTTTAAAAATTGCCGTTTTGAAATAGAAGTGATTCAACGTTCAGCCCTAGTGACTCAGACAAGAGCTTTTTGCTCAGTTAGACTCTCGTCTGGCTGCTTTCATTTTTGCATCCTTTCTTGCCCTGATGTTTTCATACGTCACACTGCTTCCACCAAGCATGAAGGGCACTTGTGACTGATGTAGAATTCACTGGTTGAAATCCATTCCTTTGGGACTCTGCTTGTCTTTTTTTCTCTCGTATCGAGTCACGGAAACACAAAAGAGCCACTGATTTTCATGTGAGTAAAGAAAAAACTGAGCGTTAATTACATTACATGCGTCCGTCAGGTGCATTTTCAACTAGCTACTTCAAAGGTTGGGCTTGTTTAGCCTCCTCTCGCCTCCCCTTTGATGAGATTCCACAGTGATTTAAGAAGATTAGCGCTACGAATTTATTAATGTCATATATCATTCTACTAAGATCCGTGGAGAAATGCACTAACAGCGCAGTCCGGATGAGAGTCTTCTAGAAACTCATTAGAAGTTGCTAAATTATTCACTTGTTTTGTTTTCCGTCCTGGCCTTATAGAAACAAAACATTTGTTAATGCCATTCCTCGGTTAGCTGTCTGTAATGGGAGTGGGTTGAATATGTTTATGACCATATTTTACCTTTGCGTTTGTTGTACAGTGGGTTGTTCCACTTTTGCATTGCTCAGAGCATAGAAATTATAATAAATAAATTACATAGAAACATAGTTTAATTTGTATAGACATTCCCCCAAAGCAGTTTCACGGAAATGCATGGCTCACGTCATTGGTGAACGTCGCCAAGGGCAACAGTGGCAGGAAAAACTCCTTGAGAGCTTGAGGAAGAAACCCTAAGAGCTACCAAGAACCCATTCTCCTCTGAGATACAGCAGTGCAGTGACACAAGTAGGGTACATTTACAAGGAAGATTAAACAGAGCCACTGGAGTTATACAGGAAATAAATCTGTGAGATAATGACCAATGACTGAGTACAGACAGTGATTGATCACATATTTCCATGCCACATTGATTATGAAATGAAATAACATTTTTTGACAAATTAATCCCTTAGGCAGACTCATGGGGACACCACTTCAACTGCAAATTCTTTTAACTGCATAGCATACATATTAGTTTCATCGTAGTTGTTATATGATTAATGAGAGTTACTGGATTATTATTGTCTGAATAATAGTCCTGCTGTTCAAGGGGTTAACTGTGACGTCTACTGAAATTGTTTGCTCCAGTGAAATTGGTAGGCACAGCCCAGGCACAACTGTGTGAGACAAAACGTGAACCCAGATACACCTTTGTGAGACAAAACGTGACCCCTGCACAACTGTGTATGACAAAACGTGAACCCAGGTAAAGCTGCGTGAGACTAAATGAGAACCCATGTATAGCTGCATGAGACTAAACGTGAACCCAGGTAAAGCTGCGTGAGACTAAATGTGAACCCATGTATAGCTGCATGAGACTAAACGTGAACCCAGGTAAAGCTGCTTGAGACTAAACGTGAACCCAGGTACAGCTGCATGAGACTAAATGTGAACCCAGGTAAAGCTGCTTGAGACTAAACGTGAACCCAGGTTCAGCTGTGTAAGACTAAACGTGAACCCAGGTA
>JBBPCX010000038.1:12123581-12133614 GCA_037974365.1 Hydrocynus forskahlii
AGGGCATCAGGAGGGAAGGGCACAGGCTGCATCTGCCCATCTGCACTTACATGGAACGAGTAGGCGCTGGAGAGAAGAAAGGAGACATGGATATAATGGCCGTGGAAAGCATTTCCAGAAATCTCTCTTCAGGAGCAAGAGTGAAAAAGGGAGATGTAAAAAAAGGAGAGAAAGATGTGAAAAAAGCAAAAAACAAGAAATGGAACACTCACGGCTTTCCTGAGGCGGCAGGCTGAAGACTTGCAGGTAGACCTGGGACCCTCATGTGTGGGTGTGGGGATTCATAGCCCACCTAAAGGATGCAAAGATAAAAATATACAGTAACTATGTTGTAAGGAATGGATTTACATGTACTCCCCCTGTCATTTTCCTGGGTTACAATACATTCTTTCACATAACAACAACAACATTATTCATTTTATATAGCACTTTTCTAAATGCAATGCCATGCAAATATTGCACTGGATCATAGAGGTCCAGCAGTTTTGAAAACCTTTAGTCCAGCATGGCTTGGTGGATTTACCTTCTAAACCACACATGATTCAACTCAACAGGCAGCTATCAGGTTTAGCAGTTTGCTTGAGGAAAATCACCAAGCTATTTTGGACTGCAGCCTCCAGGACTGGAAATAGACCCCAGACGTGCAATTGTGCTTTGGACGTCAATGTAAAAATGATTTAAAATGTAAAACAGATCTATTATTTTACTGTTTTCAATTACAGTAAAATGGCATCTTACCACAGGTGAGCGGCCATATCCAGCAGCGGCGGCGGCAGCCGCAGCAGCAGCTGCAGATCCATTCATCTGCGGGGAGACGAGGTGTAGCCCAGCTCCATACCCAGCAGCCCCAGCCAGCTCTCCATTAACCCCCGGAGGAGGCAGGCCGAAAGCTCCGGGTGGATATGCTCCTTGCACTGCCAGTGGGTTCCTCAGACCCAAAGCTGAAGGACAACACAGCAGTTTATAAATAGGGTTTTCTGAATTTCGAACTGTAGCAGATTAATATTTATAATGGATATCAAAGTCCTTGTTCTCAAGAATATCTCAATGGTCTTACTAAACCATCGCCACTCCGATCATCTACTCTACCTGAACCTGGAACAGCAGAGCTGCACAATATGCACAAAGTACCATACTGCAGTTATATTTCTACATATTACCACTGTGATCAATCATGTGACCCAGTTAAAGGACGGGTTGCATTATTTTGACCATAGCAATGTACTTAGAGATTTTTTTTTTTTAGTCTTGGATTTGAAAACATACTTGGCTAATTAGTGGAAGGAAAAAGAGACAATGATAGAAGTAACTTCGTCCATAGATATTTGAAGCTAGAGGAAGAGGTGTGACCAGTTTTTTTGTATTTTAATCTGTACTGGCATCCATCATGACCAGATACCAGACAGGCAACCAAAAATAAAGAGGACATTGTCTAAGCACCTTAAATACCTTCTCATACAGAGTCCTACAATACCAGCTAATCTGTTTCAAAATATCTGCAGTACTTGAGCCATACATCAATTAACCTAATGCTTTGTCCATCAGAGTCCAAGTCAGATACTGTACACAAACATTAATCTTCGGGAAAAAAGGGACACTGAAGACCACTACTGCCCTCTGCTGGCTGATGTGGCACAGCCCACAGCTCCACTGAAGAAGACATCTTTCAGATCATGGATTTAGCTGAATCACCAGACTACTGGATTACTGGAATTTGGGGGCCTTACCAAGAGGGTCCACACCTGGCTTGCCCGGGACAGGGCGGAACTGTGGTGGGCCACTGGGGCCTGGGGTGGAGGAGTCTTGGGACATGGGTGTGCCTGGCTTCAGAACTGGAGTACTGGACTTCTCTCTCTAGAAGTAAGAAAGACAAGCATATACATATTAGCTTGTATACATTTGCTTTTGCAACGCAGATGCCATGAACAGGTATAAAGTCTGTATGATGGGGACTGTGCAAGCAAACTGGCTCATATGATGTGGTGTCATAGTTATACATTGTATGAACACAAACACTTATTGGGTTTCATGTGGTTGCTTTAGGATGGGTAAAAGCATACTGTGTGCATGTGTGTACCAGAGGAGACAAAGAAGGAAAAAATATGTGGAAGGCTCATCTGGCTGCTTTAGGCAGTGAAGTGCGTGTGTGTGCGCGTGCATGCGTGCGAGTGTGTGATTAGAGTTAGAATCTCATTTTGTTGCCCTAGGATGGCAACACTGAGTGTATGTGGGTGTGTGTACCAGAGGGAAGAGAAAAATTATGTAGAAGACTCATCTGGTTGCTTTAGAATGAAGAAGAATGTGTGTATCTCTCATTGCCTTTGGTTGGGAAATGACATGTATGTGTATATCTGAGAGAAAGTGTGTGCACACCGTAGGAGGCTCTTTGCTGCGGGACGGTGAGGCAGCACTACTGGAGGAGGCGAGGGAGGTGGGGCTGGCCTGGGGAAGGGGCTCCTTTCGGGATGGCGGGAGCTTATCTAACCCGTTCTCTCTGGAGGAGTACGAGTGAACGCTCCGCGGAGATGAGGGGTCCTACACAGAGGGGGGAATTCATTTTTTATATTTTTTTTAAAGAATCTCAGCATAAGCTCTTTTTTCCTTAGGTCCCTTCCAAGCAAAGTTCAACACACCCAGAGTAACAAACTCACCTCGTCCACCACCAAGTTATCGTCACTCTTATCTGCGTCACTGCCCTGAGGGAGAGAGAGAGGGAAAGGAAAGCTTTAATTTTAGACACTGAGGAATTTATTCATTTTCAGAAAATTGAAACTTCACAGCTTATCACTTCAGGGTAGTAAATCGTAAGAAATCATATTATAATGCTTTACAATAGGACACACACTGTGATATTCAAACTCATATAAAGGGTCTAACTCACATAGTCTGTGAACTCCTTCTCATCTACTTTTCTTTTTTTGCCATTGCTGAGGTAGTCTGACGGCCTGCCTTTGTCTCCGTTTGATAAGGAGCTCTGAGAGAGAGAGAGAGAGCGAGAGAGCGAGAGAGCGAGAGAGCGCGAGAGCGCGAGAGAGCGAGAGAGCGAGAGAGCGAGAGAGAGCGAGAAAATGTGAGAGCGAGAGCAGAGAGAAGGATGAATCAAATCAACTCTATAACTGCTGGACCCAGAGGCAATAAAGCAGCCTAATGCGTGGCTGACTGCTCTGAGGGAGCAAGGGTGAAAGAGACAGAAAAGAAAGGAGCAACAGAGAGGGAGGAGGAAAGAAAAATACAGAGAAAGTAGACAGAGAGAGAGAGGGAGAGAAAGAGAGAGGAGCGAAAAAGAGCAAAAGGAGGATCAAAGTGCAAGGGACAGACTGAAAAGTAGGAGGGAGAGGGTAGGGTTGGAAAAAAAAAAAAAGCAAGGGGGGAAAGAGAAAAGACAAAATTATACTCACCGGTCCAGCTTCACGGTCTGGTCCACGTCCCAGCAGCCAATCAAAACAAACCAAACAAACACAGTATGACAAACACACCCATTTCACTCACTATAACATGGAAATAATTACATCACAATAACAGCATAAATTAAACAGCCCAAATCAAAACTGTCTTTTTTTCATTATGTTGTTGTATATAAACAACTTCTAATGTTCCTTCTCAACTCTATATACAGATATGCAACATTCATCAGGGCTGTGATGTCACAACTCCAGAACATTTACATTAAGCCTAAAAGATTTTACAGTTTAACAAAAAGATTGTTAGAACAGACTGTCTGTTGCAAAACTGCAAATTCTAGGGCTGCACAATACATATCGTCTGCTAATATTTATCAGGATATTGGTCTCTGTAATATGTATATCGTAGATAGTTGCAATACACAAATGAGCCTCTAACCAATCACAGGGTTTTGACAGGCAACCAATGACAGCTCCAGGTGAGTTGAGTGCTCTGATGAATCAAGGTCTTCATGCAATCCAATAAAAGTCTAGTTTTTAATTGAAGTTGCATGAATGGGCAGGCCTAAACTGCTGAAGCCACCATTTTTCAAAACCTGATGGGAAAATGGGCTGTTTTTGTACCTTGTTTTCCATTTATAGAATGTATGAATGGGGGAAATAAATGAACAATTTGAAACAATATTTCAAGCCTTTTCACTTCTAGAAAAGTGATATGAGCCCTGTAATATCTTGAAAGACATTACCGTTGCAATATGTACTGATATTTTTTCCATACCATGCAGCCCTAGATAATGGTCTGTGTAGCATATCACTGCAGCTTTCCAAACGAACTGGATATCAGACAGGAGTTTTTAAGAAGGCTGAGGGTTCCAGGCCAAATTTAGGTTTACATTTTTAGTTTTAGTTTGAGTTGCAGTAACAAAAAAGGAAAAGAAGAGAATGAATGATATAATGGGCCCTTTCATACAGCACTACCATTAATGCAGGGGTTTGTATTAGAGAAAGAGACGTTGGGGGAGGTGGTTGTTCTGAGACATACTTTACAAGACAAACATCCCTGATATGTAATTAGTTTGAGATTAAACAGTAAATGTCGTTAAAATGGCAGTGAGGTGCAGCTGTGTCCAGTTGGACATGGCTCTTACCACGGTGGTGCTCGGCGGCTGCAGCCGCTGCTGCTACAGCCTCCAGATGGGCTCTCTCGTCCTTGGCAGCCAGCTGGGCTCCTAGCGCCCCGGACAGGGCCAGCAGGCCCGCACTACCCCCCAGAGCCAGGCCGGGGTGGGGGAGGCCCGACGGGTGAGGGGCCATGGGCAAACCCTGAGCAGCATGCTGGGAGAGGTGCTGAGCCTGCAGCTGTTGCTAGAATGGAACGAAAGGAGAGGAAGAGAGAGACAGAGACAGACAGAGAGACAGACAGAGAGACAGACAGAGAGACAGACAGAGAGACAGACAGAGACAGAGAGCGAGAGAGACAGAGAGCGAGAGACAGAGACAGAGAACGAGAGAGACAGAGAGCGAGAGACAGAGACAGAGAGAGACAGAGAGCAAGAGCCAGAGACAGAGAGAGAGCCAGACACACACAGACAGAGACAGAGAGACAGACAGAGAGAGACAGAGACAAAAAGAGAGGAAAAGAGAAAAAAAAAAAATTGAATTAAGGGCACATGGAGAGCAGCCACAGGGGCTGGAACAGGGAAAGTGTCCAAGGAGCCCAGGGAAGCAGGGGTAACTTCGGTGCAGTTCCAATACTGCTGTCTCGCGCGCACACACACTCATGATGTTAAAAATAAATATGGCAAAAAACTATTTTAAAATAACTGAATCATGAGCCGTTTGAATCGGCCAGAGAAATTGTGCACTGTAACTAATATAAACGCACAATAATGTACAATTGCCAAAAGTAAATTAATACACCAATTTAATAATGCCTAATAAATCAAAAATAAGTAAAATAAAATAAAGGGTAGGGGAAAAGCTTTTAATTTTTTCTTCTACTTCATGAGAGACAACCCTGACCTGCACTTCCCAAAATCCTCACATGAAACTGATAGCTTTAATTCTACTAGAAAATAATGCAAACCATCTTGAAGGTTTTTAGGATTTTTCAAGTTGTGGGGAGTTACGAGCTTTGTTAGAATAAAAAACAAAAGTTGTCACCACGCCTCTGAGACCTCTGTTCTGACTGAGAACTCTAAAGGTGGTCTGACATCGATAGACAGTTCAATAGGCTTTTTGAAAGTGTTTTGTGAAATAAAGCTAAGACTGGGCAAAATGAATAATCTGAAGTCATGATATTGATACTGATGATACTAAGTCGTGATACCGTTTTTCAGTTTTAGTGATATTTTATGCAATTTATTTGGTAAGCACTATAAATGCTAAGGACATTATTATTATTAGCAGTCAGAAAGCATGGGTTCATAAACAGCATTCATGCTAACTTGTTCATTTTATTCACAATTACTTAATACCATCTGATACGATGATACTGTGACACTCCAGTATAAATCGATCCTTCTGGCAGTCTCATCCTGATACTAAGAATCTACAATCAACCCTTAAACCAACTGAAAGAACAAAAAAGAAGGAAAAAAAAACAGATGAGAAGATGGAAGTACACACTGTGGGAGGCAGAGGGGGGAGTCCACGTACCCCTATCGATGCATTCAACTCCCCCATAGTCACCTGTTTGGCGCGTTCCATGGCCTGGACCACCTGCTGCTGGTGCTGCGGACAGGAGTCAGAAAACAAACAGTAAACAAAAAAAAACACACACACAAAGCCTCCTACACACGCAAAACATTACACCTCATTACACCTCATCAAAACACTAGACCTCATTTGTATCCATTAAAAAAAAAAAAAGACAAGTTGATTTCTGCTAGAAGTTTAAGAGGTAAACTGAAAATGCTTTCTGCTGGGTTAGAGAGAGAAATCCAGAATGCGGGGAAAAAAAGGAGTCAAAATTCAAGGAAAAAAGATTGTATATGTGAATAAAAAGGAAAAGAAATGTCAGACTGAGTGGGTGGGTGAGGAAAAAAAAGAAAAAAAACAATATGACTCACTGCTGTGAGAGTTAGAGAAAGAGAGAGAGAGACACACAGAGTGAGTGAGAGAGTTTGTGTGGTGCTCTTTGTTTCACCTCCTGTGAGAGGAATGGGATGAGCTGCGCACAGATCACGTTCAACCGCTTAGCAATCTCCGTCTGGGAGAGATAGATAGAGAGAGATAGAAAGAGAGAAAGAGAGAGAGCGAGCGAGCGAGAGAGATAGAGAGAGATCATCAATCAACACAAGAGATTGTGACTTGCTCTCACACAGACAGAGCTAGTAAATATTTCAGCTCTCCACATCTGGTTAATGCAAATCACTGCCTGGTGAAGAGACAGGGGATTGGGGGGGGAGAGGGCAGAAGAAAGTGGGGGCAGAGAGGAGGAGAGGACAGAGGACAGTTGGGATAAGAGAGGGGGGAGGAGAGAAAATAGAGGGGAGAGGGGTGAGAGAAATATTCATGCTCAATATCTATGGTCCTCCTCCCTCTGAGCATCTCAGTGCTGGAGGTCAGAGCAGAGCTGACCCTCAGAGCAGCCAGACCACCAGACAGAGCTCAGGACAACCACCTGAGGTGCCATGATGGACACTATCACGAGAACTCTGTGTGTGAGTTAGTTATACTGCCATTTATTAGCAACCCAAACTGCACAGACCAAATAACCCACATACAGATACACTTTATCCATATTATTCTCAGCTATTTGTCTTGCTAGCAGCACACACACACACACACACACCTCAGTGCTACAATACCCTAGCTCAGCATGAAGTATCCCTCCCCCACAAAGTACACCCTCATCTCTTTCAATCAGTCCATCCTAGAGACAAACAGAAGCCCTTACCTTTCCTCCATCTACCCATCTATACTTCCATTTTTCATCACTCTCCCCAGGGGAGCACAATGATGTCTTGTTTGAGAGCACAGTTACTACTAATGACATCAGAGAGGCAGAGAGGCAGATGCAGAGGCAGAGAGAGAGAGAGAGAGGCAGGCAATGGAGCAAGAGGCGGGGGGGCCAAGGGGCACAGGCGGAACGGGGGGAAGCAAGAGAGCGAGAGCAGTGACCTGATTTAAAGTGAAATTCAGCATGGCCCAAACGTCTGCAGGAGAGCGTGGCAGGGGGGCCGGGGCAGGGAGGGGGACAATAATAAAAAGCGAGGAAGGTCAGGAAATGCAGATGAAAAACACACATGTACGCGTGCACACAGACACACACACCTCCCTTTACACACTGAATGAGTGTGTGTATGTTTTGCAAACACAATGTTTGCAGATCCAATCAGCATGTTTGCTGACAAACTTCAAAGCTTAAACAGATTTCAACCTGACCAAGTGCATACTGTGTTCAATTAAAAAGAAGAACCGTGAGAAACTGAATCACAATATAAAGCTGTTAACCCTTTAACATCTCATTAGTAATCCATTCCGTTAATAACTATTTAAGTCAATACCATCTGCCCTCAGTTCATTTGTGTCCATGTTGTTCATGAAAATGGTTCAGCATGTGGAACCGGAGTTTTCCGTGTGCGACAGTGTTTATTACTATATAAAGAATCTTCATGCCGCCTTTATTGTTGAATGCAGCAATAGTCTCAGAGTGTGCTCAGACATCCAGAATACAATGCTGAATTGATTGTATTACTATAGATCACATAAGAAAGGCTTATTATTGATTTGTTTCAACAGAGGAACAATCTCAGGCATGAAGCACAGTCCAATTCGTACATTTTTGGCTCAGAAATGTGCCCTAACAGCAGCTAATTTTATTTTAAACCCATTTTAGTGTATTTACAGAGTCCATCTCACCTGTTTGTGCATCTCGATGTTCAGGCCGTAGGACATCTCGTAGTACTGAAAAGCAATAGACAACATTAGATCACGGTTAATATGGCAGTGAATATTGCAATGATTTAAATGAGGTGTTTGGCCTTGAGGATCATTGGGAAAAAACACAATAAATGAAAACAGTTTCATTACATGATATATAGTTTTACCACAATGTTAACGTTGGAATGATGTGCTCTCTTCATGGTCAAATATGAAACTGGTCAGTGTGAATAGGGACATGATATTCATCAAATTCTTAGAAATGTATGAATGTATATAAGGCTAGATTAGCATATTGCTCACCCTTATTTGGCCATAACTGAATAACTGCAAGCTTGTTATTCAGTTTTTAACCTGAACGCTTATTATGAAGCACCTAAAAGATGTGTTATGAGAATATGAGAATGAGGACGACTGGACCCTCTGACAGATCTTTAGGAGCTTAAGGAGTTAAAAGTGAGTTCAGTTTCACATGGCTCGCAGCACTCAGTGTGAGGAGCCAAACCTAATCAGAACCGGGTAAAGCGGTCAGAACTACCCGCAGCGTGGTCAGCTGGCTGCTAAATAGCGACCTGGCAGGGAGGGAAGGGGGGGGCAGGGAGGAGGGGCAGGGAGGGACGGGGAGGAGGGGCAGGGAGGAGGGGCAGGGAGGGGCAGGGAGGGACGGGGGGGGCAGGGAGGACTCGGAGGCAGCGACCGCAGTGTGTGTGTGAGGCGGAAAGGTGGGGGAAAAAGAGGAGAAAGAAGGAAAGAGGAAGCGATGGCAGTGTCAGGAGGGAGACAGAGTCTCCAGAGAGCATTCCTTCACACACTCACTCACACTCACACACACACACACACTCTCACTTACACACACACACACACACACACACACACACACACACACACTGGTTTCTCTGCCACTGCCTCTGTCTCCTAGCTCAGCGTTTCTCAAACTCCTTTGTCCTGGGGACCAGTCCTGTCAGGCTTCGGGGCTGCAGGGCCCTGCAGAAACGACCGCACCCCCCATGCGGATCCACATAGATAGATAGATATTATTATTATTATAGATAGATAGTATTACTATTATTATTATTATTATTATTATTATTATTACACCACTACCACTACTGTTATTATTACTATTAGTATTAGTATTATTAGGGCTTATGCCTATGTAAGAACAATTTTAAGAACGAACAGGAGTGCTTTGGCTAAATTTTAAATTATTGCCAAATAAATATATGTCCAAGTAAATATACAGATATATAGTAATTAGGCTGTTATTGTTGTTATTATTATTATTATTATTATTATGTACCTATGCCTATATATAAGAACCAAGAAACCTAGTTTTTTTTTTTATTTTATTTTATAGTTTTTTTAGTTTTTTTAACTACACTTTTGAACACTGCCAAATGGTGCTGAACGTGAAAACTGACTTTTACCATAAATTAAATTACAGGTCTGGTCACTCACAGGGATTATTTGGCACCAAAAAATTTAAGTCAACATTTTAAAGTGTTGGGTGTTCCTGCTTTCTCGCCGCTGACTGGTCGAAACGAGGAAGACACGCTGAGAGAGAGTTTCTGAGTTCAGCCTGTTTCTGTCCTTTGTTTTTGTGGCTGTCAGTATCGCACAGATCCGAGGAGTGAAAGGGCATCATGTGATGGACGCTTCCGAAAGAAAGTGTGTGTGTGTGTGTGTGTGTGTGTGTGAGAGTGAGTGAGAGTGTGTGTGTTTGTGAGTGAGTGAGAGTGTGTGCG
>JBBPCX010000038.1:12141012-12161012 GCA_037974365.1 Hydrocynus forskahlii
GAGAGAGAGAGAGAGAGAGAGAGAGAGAGAGAGAGAGAGAGAGAGAGAGAGAGAGAGGGAGAGAGAGGGAGAGAGAGGGAGAGAGAGGGAGAGAGAGAGAGGAGCGCATACAGAGCAAGAGAGAAAGGGACAAATACAAACACACAGTAAGAGTGTGAGAGTGTGACACAGACAGAAAGCGTGAGAGAAACACACACACACACACTTTCCAATCTCTTGCAATGACAGTAGATAAGATGTGATCGGTGGAACAAATCCACGACCTGCCAGCACCATGACAGCTCTGTCAGCACAGCAATGTTATGCAACACACAAACACAAACTCACACCAGTTGCAGCAAAATGAAAAGGTGCTGCTGATCATGAATAGAATCCCAATTAAAACTTTTGAGAAATCAAACCATTTCATAGGTCATTGGACAAAACCAACTTATCAAACACTTCGTCTTACTTCAACAGACTCTCAGGACAATGATGCACGCACACGCACACACGCTTCCTTCTGAACAGTACCATTTGTTAAAAAAAAAAGGTTTGCTCAAAAACAAATCTTTCAATGAATCATTTCAAGTGAAGTGCATGAACAAGACCAAAACAGTGTGGATAGCTCCAGTTAAGTGTTCCTGGTTGTGAATTAAACGTATTGTGTTTATTAGTACTAGCAAAATAACACGTTAATATTGATAAATTAATCCCAGCAACAACAAAAAAAGCATTCAAAACTCATCACTTTCTGTGCTGGCCTTTGACCCACTACAGAGGAGCATGCAGAGGAAGTAAAATGACCAATTTATTTCCTCAGCATGTTAGGTCATATAGACTGTTATAGCTATAGTTATTGCACATGAACAATGAAAATAATGTTATGAACTTTAAAGTCTATAATGTTGATATTCATTGTTTCACTCATGAGCCAAGATTCATTTGAACTGAAATATTTTTAAAACCTCACAGAAAATGCAAGTCATTAATTTAAATGAATTAATCACAGAGCATCTAATTACTTAGACTTTTTAATCACTTGACAATCCTAGTCTATTTACTATAATAAATAAAGAGGCCAGTCTTTAACCATGGCATGTATATAATATTGCAATCTGCATCAGTACAATCAGAACACAGATTTATATCGCCCAGCCCTACTCCAGAGCTCATTTAAAACCCTGCTGGAACCTTTTTAACCACTATTTCAGAAGATTTTATTTGCTCCAAAACCACCAACAGGCAACCAGTGTTGGCCAGTCTGTGTTACACTTCCATAATCAGGCAGGTAAAAGAAAAAACACAGCCAGTATGGTTATTAAAATCTCAGAAATTATGATTGGTGCACCTCTAAGCACACAACACTGGTTATAGCTGTGTAGGTCAGACAAACAGAACGAATCTTCTGAGGTGGTCAATCAGTTCAGTCTGTTCATCCAAAAGATTTGCATAAGAAGAATGTTCACATATAACAAGCAATGAATCAACACCACATATTGCACAGAGCCCCCACTCATCCCTAAAGACAAGCCCCCCAAATAAGTCTGACCAACCTAAACACACACAGTCACACACAGAATAATCCAGCACACTTCAGCAGACATACTTTAAAGAGCATTTCCACATAACCACCACTTACACATGTTCCCACACACACACACACACACACCCCCCCCCCACAGGGGTGTGCCTGGACCACACAGACACACGTTGTGCAAAACAACCACAAAAACTCCACGTTGTACAATAAAGACGTCACATCAAGTACTTATTCACAGAGAAAAACTCTGCCAAAGCCCATACAAGCAGGCGGCAGTCTCAAGGGGATTCAACAGAGTGTGTATGTCTACACACACACAAACACACACACCACATACACACTTTTCTAAGCCAGAAGTGTGTGTGCGCGTGCCCGTGTGTGTGTGTGTGTGTGTGTGTAGGGATGGGTCGAATGAGGATCATTACAGTAATGAGAGCCTTGTGTCTGTAGGCTCTCTCTGCCTGCTGATTAGAAGGCCTCATACAGACATACTCACACATGCAAAAAACATGTACAGCAAGAGGCATGAGACACCACTTGGCCTTGCTCTCTGTGTTTTAGAGTTAGAGCTGTGGTTCATGTTTCTCCTTTCCAGTTCATGCAGCAAACCAGCTGGAACTCATGATTAGTCCATTAAACTCCATTCAGTTCAGATGTATGTCTTCAAACCAATTAGCAAATGGTTTTTATTCTTTTATCATTTGGCCATTTTTAAAAAGTGTTTGCTCAACTAGCATTCAGCAATTTACTCCATTACCATTAAAATCAATAGCATCAGCCTTAGTGCTGGATCTCGCCCATCATTAGACGGCACCCAGCTCACCTCATCAAATCGCTTTACCTCCGTCTCTTTCCTGTCCCCTAATCCAACAATCAGACTCAGGCCTCAATCGACAGAGCTAAAATTAAAATCTAAGCCATGTAAGCTATGTATAGCTGAGATCTGGCTGCACCAGTTTTTGTGTGTGTGTGTGTGGCGCGTTTCACCTTAGGACATGATTAACACCACGGGGGGGCTTATTTATGACAGACAATGCCTGACTCTGGAGCTGGGATAAAATGGAAAGCCAAAAGCAGACCAACGGTAATCTGTAGGTCTGACCTAAAGGAGAGTGGAAACTGAGAACCGCCTCATGGCTAAGACTGCAAGTAACAATTATTTCTGTAACAGATTTTTAAAATAATTTTTAATCAAGTATATAACCATTATGCTTATTCTGGTCCACCCCCCTCTTACTGACACCAAAAATTAAAAAGGTGAGTCTGTATCTTTCCTATTTTATGCTAAAAAAAAAAACCCAAAATGATGCCACAGCACCCCCTGTGCTTCCTGCAGTGTATTGCAATCTGTCAATATGGTGATGCGCATCATTTAACATACAGCAAGTCTTTTTATTTTGAAGCTGTCAGTCTTTTATCTGTTTATAATACTGATGAACCATCCAGTGAATATCCTTGGCTTGAACTAAAATTCAGGACAAACTAGGCAGAAAACCAAAATCTGAAGGAAAGCTGACACACAATTTACATAAAACATGATTACTGAATATAAAATACAGTAAGTGCAATGAAATCCAACTTTCTGAAAAGCAGAACAGTTGGTCATTTGAGGCAATGAATTGCGCTATTTTTTAGTTAGAGTTTGCATTTTGGCTCATTTGTGAAATTTTCATTACTTCAAATACTGTTGCAACAGATGGTGCTGGGCATGCTGATGGGAGCATTTCCTTCCAGCTTCTGCTGGTTTGAGGTTTTCTGCCTATTGAGCGCTTTCCAAATACTATCAAACCTGTTGCAGAGAAGTCACAGAATTTCTTGATTCTCAACTGAATAGTGATTTCAGATCGTATCTAATGTCCCTCACAGAAATAGTTTCATACAGGCGATAATTTTCCACTGTTCATGTGCTACAACTTTAACTGAACACATTGTGTTTATGACACTGGAGTGCAAAAGGAAAAAATTTCTCCCCCATTTTCATCCACATTTTCTATGTGTCTTAGTTTAAATGTCCTCATGAAGGAAAAGCTGTTTAGGATTCAGGGGTTTTCTTTTCAAATCTGATTTGGATAATGGCATCAGGACCACAGATTTTAGAATCATTCAGATTTTCAGAATCAGAGATGATGTTCAGTTGAGTCGCCAGTAAACATGCCTTCTTTCTCGATACTGTTGAGAATTATTTGACTTTGCTGACCAATCGCAGTCAAGCATTTTTACTGTGACAATCAGATTTCAACCAAGGCATGATATTAACAGAGGAACATCAAAGCGACTGGTTTCATAGCTGCATATTGCTATTTAAAAAAAATATTTTTGTCATCAATGGTACTGAGTGCATGGCTTTGAATGTCAGCAGACTGGGTTTGATTACTACATCTTTGCATCTTTGTGCTTTGGCCACATATCAAGGCCAAAAGAAAGTACTTAAGTGTAATGCTGGAATTACAGTGGGGCTACGGCCAGATTCAAATGCCTGAACAAACGTAACACTTGGAACGAACATTATTTGAAATATTTGATTGCAGGAGGCTGAGTGACAGGTCAAATAGTCTCAAAACAGCGTGTGTGTGTGTGTCTGGTTGATGGCAGGGAGCAGACGCGGGGCTGACACAAGCAGCACTGGAAGATATGCGCAAAATCAGCAATCATTAGCATGGCTGGGCGGCTATTTGGACAGAGAGCCTTTGATTTTATTTGGTCGAGCGCTCGATGCAGGAGCAAAATGAGGCCCAACAATGGGAGTCTGGGGAGAGGGTAGATTTGCCTGCTCTGACTGGAGGACTCCAAGCAGCGAGCGTGTGAAGATGTGCCAAGAGAGAGGAGGCAGAGAGCTGGGGGACAAGGAGGAGGTGGGAGGGGTTGCGGGACACCAGCACGGTCCCACATATCCCAGCCAGTCATGTCTGCTCTGGCCACATTCCTCAACTTCACAGTGCACATCAAACATCCACCACAAGACCGCAGTTTTCTAATTGAAGATGATCTAACCTAATCAAACCTAGCGCTTCTAAATGTTTTCTAACAAAAACTGTTAGTTTTTTTATAACTACAACAAAGGGGCTAAAACAATGTTTTTTATTCCAGAAAAAAACAACAAACATGAATTTCCAGCTAATACAAACAAGGCTAGAAAGCCTGAAGTAATTAGTTACACTGATGCACCATTGTAACCAATTACTCCAAGCTTTCTAGCCAGTATTTATGGAAATTCACATTTTTCTTTTAATAAAAACAACAAATATTACAATTCTGGGGGAAAATAGCAAATAAAATGAAAACTCTGCTACAGTCTTACCCACCAGTTATCTGAAGAACTTTTCTCTAAGGCTTTGTTCATACTGCAGGGTAAATCGGATTTGTTTCCCAAATCTGATTTTTAGACTCGTGTGCTCAGATTTAGAGTAACAAGCAACAAAATCAAATTTGTAGGGTCAGACGTGGTCACATTTGTTCACGTATCCACACTGGTTGCCATAGAAACAGCGCACGCATGAGCATGCTGGCTGGGGTAGAAAGTTGCATTTTTGAGTTTCGACCTGCATCACTGTAAAACTACATAAAACAAAATAAAAATGTCATAACATTAAAGCACCTGCATAATACTGTGCAGGCCCCCCTCATGCCACCAAAACAGCTCTGACCAGTCAAAGCATGGACTCCACAAGAACCCTGAAGGTGTACTGTGGTGGGGCCACCATGGAACAGACTAGTTTGTCCAGCACCTCCCACAGATGCTCAATCAGATTAAGATCTGGGGAATTTGGTGGCCTAATAGGCACCTTGAAGTCTGTCAAATAATTCCTGAACAATTTCAGCAGTTCTTTTCTCTGGATGTGATGCACATCAACTCAGCAGTTACTCCAGGCCTCTACTGCTCACAAACCCACTGAAGGCACTTTCGTAGTGAACAGGGTTGGCATGGGGACTGCTCTGCAGGATAACCTTTGTGTTTGTACACCTTTTGATCAGCATTCGCTTTTCAGTCATTTGCGCTACAGCTCTTCCGTGGCATCGAACCAGGGTTAACCTTCAATCCTCCACATGCATCAGTGAGCTTTGGGAACCTACTACCCTAATGTTAATTCACCAGTTGTCCTTTCTTGGACCACTTTTTTAACCACTGATTCACGACTGATTCAGTCGTCTAGCCATCACAACTCAGATCTTTATGCTCATCCATTTTTCCTGCTTCCAACACATCAGCTTCAAGAACTGACTGTTCACTTGCTTTCTAATATACCTCACCACTTTATAGGCACCACTGTAATGACAATCAATGTTACTCACGTGTCAGTGCTTTTAATGTTGTGGCTGACCAGTGTATATTACTGTCTATTCAAATCTGAGTTATTATATTTGATGTGTAGCAAACTTTTCTTATTAAAAATAAAACACTACCCCTGAATGGGGAAAAAAACACATTAAATTAGATCTGACTGGTCAGAATGAGCCCAGACACTCCAGAAATCTGACGTGAATCAGATTTCAAACCGCCTGCAAATGTGGCTTGAATTTGACTGGAAAAAGACTACGAAAAATTCGCCTGTCCGAACCTAAGCCCTAAGAAACGCAAAGGGTATGAGCACTTTTGTTTATACTTGATATCCACATAACGAATCCTCTGTGAACATTTTCCTCCAAGTGAACTACACAATGTAATGGGTGAACACTTTGGACATGAAAGTAATGTCTACGCAGAATGGAGCACAAAATCATGTGTAACTACAACCAGACACAGTTTAAAGTATACCTGATTACTGCAGCCAGGTTTTTTTAAATAATAGTCACGACATTGGTTTGATCTCTGCCAGAAAAGATTTCTTATTCTATGGCACAATGAAACAACAGAAGCCAAACCTCAAACTTATGCTGTCTTTAAGTGAATGAATCTTTAAGCTTCTACTTTTTCAGCTTTAATGAATTTTATCCTTTTGTTGCAGTTCAACCACCAACAACAAAGCTCTGATGGTACCTGTGATACTGGGTCTGGAGGAACTGGAATTCCTCTTTGATGCGGTCCAGTGTCTCGGGGTAGGTGAGCTTCAGAGACTGGGCCGTTCCTGAAGCTGCAGCTGCTGCTGCTGCTGCTGCTGCTGCGGCCGCCGCAGCTGAGGCTGAGGACCCAGGCGGTGGCTGGAGGGGTGCCTGTGAGAAAAGTACGAGTAGAAATGGTGTCAGAGAGGGTGTGCCACACTTTAGATCACACAGCAAGTACTATTAGATCAACAGTTCTCCACCCTGGTTCTAGAGCATTCCTCTACTGCACATTCAGTAGTACTATATGAACACTCTTGCAAATTTATTTGTTTTGTTCAGACCATTTTTTCTAATTTTCCAGTAGAAAAGATGCTTTTGCATGTTTTTCATGCCATGTGCTTTGCGTGTCTCATGTTGAAAGACAAAGAAGACCAAAGCATGCTAATTTACTAATGTAGTTCTCTACTGAACAATCAAATCAATAGTAATTTAATATTTTAATGTATTAATCCATATAGTCACGCGTGAACACACCTCAGCACAATTTTAACAATGTGAAATTCTTTCTCTGCATTTAACCCATTCACCAGTGCAGTAGTGGGCCGCAGTTGGGATTCGAACCCACAACCTTCTGATTGCAGAGCCAACACCCTACCCACCAGATCCCTGCACTGGGCCACCTAGCTGCCAAAAAAGGGGGGGCTATCAGTCAGCCTCATCTGTATGCACTTATTAAATTACCAAAGAAATAAAAATCAGCTTTTTGTTTTTTTTGTAGCATCACGTTTAGTTTATTGATCACTTTCTAAAATGCCAAGTGGTGAAACCTTCTGCCTGTATACACTACTTTGGGCCAATCCTTGGATATTTTTTTACAAATAAATGACATGCAGATGAATCTAAATTTTCTTACAAGGAAATATTAGAAATAGTTCAAACAAATGTAACTGACTGGTTCTGATGTTTAACAATAAGTGCAATTTAATGGATGCGAAAGTTTTTGCCTGAGTTTCATCAAAACAACCATCACTTGCCAGCTCAGTGGGAGAAAGATCTAGAGATCTGAGAGGCCAAGAAGTAAGTCTCAAAACTTTTTCCTTTTCTTAGGACTGGATATATTTTTGGCACAATTTTGAAGAACAATTGGGATCACATCCTGCTGAAATTTTGTCCAATGATACGCAAACCAGAAGGAATTGTGTGATGTTGAAGAACTGAGTGATACTTTTCTTTTTTCAAAATGAATGTCAGTGTATTAAAGACAGACCGGATCTGTTTCTGCAAACCAATAGTTTTTAGGCATTTGTGGCTAAATAATGTGTTGCTACAAACTGGAAAACATTGAAAACCAGTCAGTTACATTTGTTTCACTATTTCTAATGTTTTCTTGCAATCACATTTTTAAAAGCAGCATATTGCTTATTATTATTATTATTATTATTATTACTGTTCTTTAATATGAGGGTGGGCCCAAACTTCTGGCCCATACATCAAAACAGCTTGCAACTGGCTGAAAGCTAAAATGCAACTGTGACTTAGCAAAAGGAGATGAGCAGCCATAGGCAGCATTTTAAAAAATGCATGTGAACCTCCAAGGAAAGAAACCAGCCACGCAATTCACCCGCGTTCCTCCACCTTCAGCGTGAACTGCTCCAATGACACCAAAACAAACACACTAAGTCAGTCTACACTGGCATGCATGCAAAGGGGAATATAAATTAAATAGTTTCTCATAAAACTCATAAAAGTTTTGGTTCAATTCAGTTTTCTATGAATTACATTTACATGTTCATGTAAATGCAACTAATGTCTAAAAAAACAGAAAGCCTGGGCAAATGTACCCTAAATAAATACTACCAATGCAAGTAAATGATCCATTTAACATCCAGCTCCTTGTTAAATAGCACAAATTTCTCACTATGTACCAAGCAGTTAGTCAGCATTCTAAAAGTACTCACAATATGCTCAGGAACGCCTATCGCAACATATGACGTAATTTACACAATAAGCCAGTTTGGGCCTACCCTTGGATTTAAAAAAATGATACGCTGCTCTTTCAAAATTTTATTACAAGAAAACTGGTTTTAAAATCTAAAGCAACAATAAATGCATTGTAAAGGATATGGAAGCTTTTTATGGAGACACCCCTTGCCTTTATCACAGCAGCAACATTCACGGTATCCTTTCCAGGAATTTTTTTAATAACCTGTGTCCAAACCCTCACAGCACCTTTTCAGACCTGCAAACAATTCTGTCTTGCTTACTGGACACTCATTTGGAACTTGTGGGTGCAGCTCGTCTCATGTTGCTCAAGGGTAGAAAGATCTGAAGACTGGGGAGGCGGTGACATAAATTGCAGAACGTTTTGCTTTTCTTTGGGCCGGATATTATTTTGGCGCCATCTTTAAGAATGCCTGGGATTATTAAATCTTGTCCAATGACACATAAACCAGAAGGAACTGCGTGATGCTGAAGAACTGAGCCCTGATTTGACCACCGTCTTATACAAAACCAAGAGTTTGAGGCATTGTGGCTATATAATGTGTAACTAGACTATAAAATATTGAAAACCAGTCAGTTACATTTGTTTTAAGCAGCATACATTTATAGTTTTTTAATCTGGCGATGGGCCCAAACTTCTAGTCTTTAGTGCATCATGTTACTGATAAACACGGTCACACTGGCCAGCCCTTGTCTGGGGCGTTTTTGGTGCAATCCATTCCAAATCTTATCTCCTAAAACGCAGTATGTTTTTCTGTATGCCTTGAAAAGATGACAAATACAGCCTGGAACAGATTCATTAAATCAGTCAATTCTGCAAAAACACAGTGCAGTGAGAACTCTGCGTGCATCTGTGTGTGTGTGTGTGTGTGTGTGTGTGTGTACACACATATATTGTGTACAATACAAGACTGAAGGACACAGATGAAAGACAAGCTCCCCACCAAGAACTGTAATGATGGAGGGGGGATGTTCTGACACAGGGACCATTGTTAGGGGATAAAGCATTAGAGACAGATGTGTGTGTGCGCGCAAGCATGCCAGTGTGCAAGTGTGTGTGTGTACATGCGTGTGGGTCCAAGAAGAATTGGGCGGGGGGGCTCCATCTGAATTAAGACATTTGCTTAAAATTAAGCATGGATGGGGGAGTGGGATGGGGATTCGTACAAGAAAGGAGACCCCATGAGGGATTCGCTCCCACCAGGCCGCCTGATCCCTGCCAGCCACAGCAATTAGGACCCCAGCCTCAGGGTAATGCAGACAGACAGGCAGACAAAAGCCCCGCTGCATCACTGTAAGGCCTGTCCGTCTGTCTGTCTCCCGGCGTCTCTGTTAACAGGGGCCCTCTCGCCCGCTCCTAAACACTGCTGGGGAGCGTTTTTGTTCGCACGAGATGTTTCTTCTTTTAATGAGCCGGAGGAGGGAGGACCTGTCGAGAGGACGTAATTAAGCGAAACGGAATTGAAGTACAACTACGGAAACTTGTGTGGAGGGGACTGGTTTCAGGGTCGGACAAATTACAGTACAACCCATTCCTCCAATGTTATTCACTCCCAACATAAAGGGGTTACACATCTATGCGACGCCCTTGACCAGCATAGTGTTCCAGCCACAGCCTGGCCAAATATCTACTTTCTACATGTAGTAGTTCAGTCAACACAAGGTTCGCTCCTTTAGTTCTGCACTAAAGCAGCTTTGAGGAACAACTTTCCCCAATAAAGTGAGGTGTGACTGTGGTTTAGCACTCACACAAGCTTTCTGACATGCAGCACTATGCATTAAAACAACTGTCCACAGACGGAATATTATTATTTTTTTTAACAACAAGTGGCACATCGTTCTTTTCACAACAGCCCTGTGCTTTAGTGTCTTAAAGGCTGTTTCAGTTTGCAGTCTCTGTAGCTTTTACTGATTTTTTGCTCCACATTTGTCTTTGTGCTTGCCATAGTGATGGAGTGAGCGACAGAGAGATCTCTCTCTGACACTGTTAGGGTGAAACACCTCTCTGCTCTCTCCTCCTTTCCTTACCGAGGTGACCCGACCAGAAAATATCAAATTTCCAAATGAACATCCAATCAATAAGCTGCAATAAGCAATAATACTGGGTGGGTCTAAGACACGTGTCAGAGTCGGTGCCATGCCAATTTTCAAGTGTCCCCAAATTTCACCTAAGAATAATAATAAAACCGCACAAGAACAGTGTGATCGCTTCCACAGCCACACTAACAATTAGGGCTAAAACAATTATTCAACATCCATAATCAACACTTAAGTGGGCATCAATTCACCTATGGGACAGAACTATGTTTGAAAGCTCAAAAGCATCTTCTTAAAACAAATGACCACAGTCAAAACAAATCTAATTTAGCATTCCACTGAAGCACCATGTTAAGAGTGTCAATGTTACCAGTGTCCTGTCTGGCCATAAAACAATCAAGACGATTTTGAGTCCGATTTACCTCTCCAATCGCAACAGGTGTTCCGACATCAGGGTGAAGTGAGGTGGGATGATTACGACTGTACGATTCAGTATCCTGTACTGTAGGGTTGACACCAACTCTGGTGTGAAACGAAATGTTGACATCATGCGTGACAGTCAATGAGAGGGCAACTTCTCTCCGTGTGTGGAGGAAGCTCTAAGCACAGAAGCTTAATCTAGAGCTTGACGGACTACAGAGAAGGAGGATAATTTCTCGAGGTGTAGCAATTGCATAAACGTCTATATAATGTTTCCTGTAAAACATTCCTCTCGGCTCTTTTCGGTACAGAAAATGCCACCAGCGCAGCTGTTATTCGCCGTGTTTGTTCTGATCCATGTTCACATTTGTTCATGTAATCGTTCAGGACTTTTGTTTATGAACAATTGTTCAGGACTTCTGTTTATGGAGAGAATGACCACAGACGAAAGAATTTCACGCTGTCAATATTGGTTAGAATTTTTGAAAATCCTTTAGTGAGGCCAGGCATTTACAGACAAACCAAACTACTACGACTGCCTGAAAACACACTGTTCACACTGTAGGTGATTTGAAGGACCTTTACTAAATAAACTCTACATCTTACTTTACTAACACGAGTCACTGGAACAGTACTAAGCAGTAACAAACAAAAAAAAAACAGTGATTAAACATTTGGGTGATTAAAGTGATTAAATGATTTTTGTGATCTATCAAAATAGAAAGAACAGAAGACACAGCGGATACTGTTTTTAGTTATGTTGCGTACTTTTATCCATGTCTGTCAATGACCGTATGCAGTACAGAACCAAAACTCAGCCAAGTGTATGAGATTACCCAACTCAATATGGCTTTAAGCAAGCATATGATGATCTAGGCTTAAATTACTTATTAACTATATTAGCTTGTAGCTCTAGTGCAGAACTAAACAAGCAAGCTTTGAGCACCAAACATGTTTCGATTGAATGGCTACAACTGGGGGGGTGGGGGATTTTTCCCCCAAATGGAGGTTCTTTATTTCTTTATTTACAGGGATTTAACAGAAGAATGTGCAGACTACAGAAAGTGAGGAAGCACAGAAAGTGAGAGGGGTGCTGAGGTGCTGGTTGGGGTGGGGTTTTTAGGAGCGGCGATTGTGGGGGGTGGATGTGGAACGAGACGTATGTGGTCGGGGTGGAGGGGGATGGGGAGGCCCTAGACTGGGGCTCAGGAGAGGGACGGTGCATTGTTAGAGCCCATAACGAGCTTCTCTCCCCAACCCTGCAATTCAATCTGCCATCCAGATGCCTGGGCTTACGCAGCGCCGGCCTAGCAGGGAGCGCACACACACACACACACATCAATTACTCCTCCCAGCCTAAAGAAAAGGAGCCCGAGGAACAAGAGGAGGAAGGCTATTTGATGGCAAAGAGAGAGATGGCAAAGGAGGATGAGAGGGAGGGAGAAAGACAGGAAGGGAGGGAGGATGACACTTGGCTCTGTCCCCTTCATTATCTTCACTCTCCCGCCTTCTCTCTCTTTTTGATATTTACCTCCCATTGTGAGCCTCCATGCACAGGTGCAAAGAGACTTCCGGAAAGGACCGTGGGCCTTTTCCTGAAAGGCTGGAGAGGAGAGCGTGCCATTTATTAGTCTGGAGGGTCATGAAGACAGCGCCCGCTGCGAATGTTCATCGGTACTAAATATTGCTTCAGGAACCTACTGACCATTTGATTTTTATTAATAATAATCAAATAAAGACTCAGGGCTTCAACAACTAAATGTTACTTTGTAAATATTTTATCAAATAATCTAGAAGAAAAAAATATATAAGCTAGATTTACTTTAATGGCTAACATTTGTGTCACTTATTACTTGTCTATTATTACAAGTAGAAGTAGTAGTAATAGTAACAGCAATAAGTTTTCTAATTTCCTTTTTTGTATTACTACATAAACTCATTCATTTATGCTGCTTACTGGAATTTTTACAGAAACAGTACAAGGTAATTCACTGATAAACAATTACTTTATAATTAAGTTGCATAAAAATGAAAGATTACATCTGGCAACCCTGCTCATGCTGCTGGGCGCTCCGAGTGCATCAGTGACAAGCAGAGAAAGAAGAACAGAGAAAGAAACAGCATATTATTTTAACCCATCATTTTAAAAACAGTGTCACTTGCCAAACAGAAGTGGTGAAGGTTTTAAGCCGCTAAAAATGTTTTACAGCAGAGCTAAATTGAAGTCATCATTTGTCATACATGAACACACAACAGCACACAGTGAGAACAGCCTGAAGTTCTTTCTCTTTATTTAACCCATTCACCAAGTGAAGCAGCAGGCAGCCAGGAACACAGCCCCCAGGGAGCAGTGTGTGGGGATGGTACCTTGCTCAAGGGTACCTCAGTGCTGTCACTAGCAATCCTGGGATTTGAACCCACAACCTTCTGATTGCAGGGGCAACTCCCTAACCACTAGTCCACCAGCTGAGTAAAGTTGTCTGAATATGTTCAAGATATCAGCTAGCCAGCGTGCTTTAATTTATTCTCTGGAAAGTATAACCAAGTGTAAGAAACGTATTTGGACTACAGCAGGAGTTAAACACAAAACAAAGTGTTCTCCATTCAGGGCTCAGCCACTTAACCTGCACAGGTCTCCCGCCACACCTTCAGTAGCCTCATCCTGTTGGATAACCTGTTTCTTGGTTATTTCCCAGGAATCCCAGGCACTGTCGACTGCATGAATTCAAGGGGAGGATGACGATCACCTGGTTCCATTAAACATCCCCACTGTCTCTGTGTAATCTGGGTCAGTGGAGAAAGCTCTAGTAAGCTGTCCTTGGACAGCAACAACTTAAACCTGAGTTAAATCCAGCAGCATGGGTCTTTAAATGGAAATGATGCCAAAAATACTCTTTGCTTAGTCCCTTGCTACAGTTAGAGCTGACCTCGCAATGTGAGTGCAAGCACTGACATATATTTGGATTTTGTGTACCCTGACCACGTTTTTTTTTTTAATGGCTTTTCACATGTGACGTCATACTAACCCACACGAAGACCTGGACTGGAGTTCAGTTCACTGCCCAGGCAAGAATTCCATTCTTTAGCAATAGGAGTTCTTGGGCAAGACTCCAAAAGTCCTATTTGCCACATTTAAAAAAAGTTTGACTGCGCTCCAGCGTTCACAGAGCATGCGGATGAAAACGGGGGGAGCGGGGCCTATGCGTGTAGACACACAGACAAACAGCCTAGAGAATCTGAAGGAAAAAAATGACTTTACCCCTCATCCTACCATAGTGTACTGTCCTTTAGGCTTCAATATGAACTCATTTTTCACACAGAACAGCGAATACTCGACCTATACTCAGTTATGGCATGGTTCCAATGTTGAACCGTTCACATGCAATACTCTGGATATTAATGAACGCTTTACTGTTGGAACCATGCCAAAAAGGCTCAGACTAGAAGCGGTGCCAAAAACAGGTGAAATGTAAAAAAAAAGAAAAAAAAAAATCATGTGGGACAATAATGTAACAGTCACACTAATAATGAAATTGTGGTTTTGTGTCTTCAACCACAACACACCAGTGCCAGTCTCGCAGTACAGGACTCCCTGATATGTATTTCTGTGTAACTAACTTTTGGACTGGTACACCGCCAATATACCAATTTTCTGATACACACGGAGATGGGACTCTAAAGTCTAAAGGGCACACTTGTGTCAATGTTTATTGACATTCTAAGTCATGTTGATGACCTCACAGATACATCTGTCTGCCATTTAGCAAAAATACTGAATAGGAGCAAGAGCATACGAGTGTACACACACACCCCTTTGAATGTGCTGTTTTTTAATCTACACCGGATTCCAAACCACAGTTCCTTTCATTTTGTCTGAGGTCTGACTGGGAGACATGTGGTCCCATGTGTATACACCCTGTGAAACACTGAAAAGCCTGGGGGCTTCTGTGGTAGGCCGTGCTGACCACCATTCCCAAATCTGTCAGTATGTTTGCTTACCCTTTGGTAAAGAGGTTTTTAAATCTTCTTTGTTTTTTCCAACACAAATTACTGGAGAGGACTGATATGTCAGTTACTAACTAGTAGTTTTAAGAGAAATGACAGAAGCCGCAGGGTCCCTTTATTTGCAATGATATGGGGCGGGGAGTAGAGGTGATGGTCCACAAATCTAATAAGAGACTTTTACATACAGCCACTGACATCATCCGTTACATGAGCCTCTGTGGAGGCCTTAGCAAGAGATGCCCTGTGGAGTCAGCCTACTAATTATAATCGCAATTTCCCGGAAAATAAATCGTTAGCGTTAATGTGTAGTCACTCAAATAAGACCACCACAGAGAGCAGACATGAGGAGAGAGGAGCAGCATCTGAACAACTGAAGAACGAGGTGAAGCACAACTGAAGAACAATGTTAAATGTTGCACAAACCATAAAGCCACAGAAACACCCACCATAGTGTCCCCACATAAGGTTTGTGAGGCTCAGTTCACTATAAATCATTCAAATGCAGTGTCAACAACCACCATTTATTTGCATATTAAAGCACCACCCCAGGAATCTGACCCAGGCACAGCCTTATTTTATTGATCCCAGGCTCCAGCAGCTCTGAGCTCCAAGGAATGTCCCAGTAATCGCTCACTTAGACAGAGGGGGAGGGGTGTGCCAGGCACCTGTTTCATTAGTGCCACACATCTTTTCTCTCCAGTCTCCGCAAGCTTGTTATGCAAATTTCCACTACTGTCAGGATACATTAGCACTGCCGGACGGCTGGCTTGTCAGCTGTGTTAATTGCTGTAGGTGCCTTTCTTTATTAGGTAACCTCACGACTATTTGGTCCTTCCATTCCAGAAATGTTATAGAGCTGTGCCTTCTTCCAGAAGTAAACATTAGATAGATACGTCCATTTATCTGGATCCCAAATGCTTAAAAAGAGATGGTTAGGAGGGCTATGCAAGTTGAGTGCCAGGGGAATTTGGGGACAAGGGGAACTTGCAGGGCCGCTCTCAAGCAAGGACTTCGATGGCACTGAAGATCCCCCACTGAATCCTTGACAATCCCACTTAGAGATTCTTGACAAACTGGTGCGAATGGAATGCATTCTTGAATAATGATCTAGGGTCAGGGTGGAACTAATGATTATTCCTATTACTGAACGATCTAGTGAACAAGATTTGATTGATTCATCAAAATATTTTATTAATCAGAACATTTAAGCCTTCTGGGATTTCTTCTGGTCTTTCATTCAAAGCTTTCATGTGCAACCATGCTTTATGGTGTAACACAACGGAGGCCACACCGCCCCCTACATTTCCTGTAGCATTCTGCAGTCTGTCACAATGGCCAAATGAACCACGTGAGTATTGACAAGTGTATTCTGTCAATTCTTCAACTTGTTCTATAAATCATCAGTGAAGACTAATCAACTTAGTTTGTTGTTTTTCACTGGATTAAGCTGTAATGATTGGCATGACGGATCAACATCTATGAAAACGAGCTGAAGGAAGCTGCTCACTTCCTCAGCTTCCTGCCTAGAGCTCATATATAATCTAAATAAACAGATGATGTAGGCTATAGCTTAGATGAGCTCATATCACAGGTCATCCACCATGTTCAAGGAGAGTCATCTTCCTGCGGACCATATTCATAATAAATTACATCTTATCCAGCTGTACAGTCTTCAGGAGGTTCTGTAGACCAGTGAAAGGTGTGTCTGATTAGTTTCAACTAAAATTCAGCAGGAGATTACATCTCCAGAAGCCAGGCTGAAATGACAGTCTGTGTAAATAAACGTTTAGGTCACTGTCTTTGACAACTTTGATCTGTGACTGTTGATGTTCTGAGAGGCTGTAAGAGTCTGTATAGAACTGAGGGAAGAAATATAAATTAATATATACAACTAAGATAGATAGATAGATAGATGGAGAATAGTTTTCAACTAAAAACAAAAAGCAGCTAATTATTGTAAAGTAAAACAAAAACAAAACAGCAGAGTAAATGTTTAGTCAGTTCAAGGACCTCAAGGACTAAATTCCAAATGAAGAGAATAAGGTAATTTAGTGAAAATAAATGTTCCATGTAAAAAAAAAACAACAGCATTTTGCCATGACTAACTGCTGGAGATGGAGAAAAGATATGCTACAATAGTGGTATCAGTCATTAGTGTGGGGCTTGGTTTCTTACTCTTTTCTACACAGACCGGTTATGTGATGGCTGAATGGAGTCCTTCATCTCTCTCCTGGGTGAGGGGGTTTAGGATTAGATTACTATAAGGTTTCAGCAAAAAATGGAAATGAACAGAACATGGAAAAGGTATGAGCTGAAGAATTGTAAAGAGATGGAGTTCCTGGAGCCCCTGGTGCTTCTGCCCTTACATCTGAGGACCCCACTCCCTGGTGGAATCTCATTTCCATCCCTTAAGACATAAACGATGGAGTACTCCAGGCATAGGTGCTTAGGGGGCCTGGGGGAAGGGTGGGTTAACGACGGTGATCTCAGAGAGGTTCCCAAATCACTGCTTGAAGGATCAGTGTGGGGCTTGTTCCACCACTGTTGAGGCTTGTTCCAACACTCTCGTTCCAAACTCCAAAAACACACCATGTAGCACAAATCTTACACTTTTCCCTGCTTATTACGCTTCCTGCATGCTGTGGCTCTGAAAGTCCTTGTTAGGGGACACTTTAACAGGATATGCTGCTCTAAAGCTTTGGCCTATTGTTTTCATTGTAAAAATAGTATTTGGTGCTTCAACAAGACTTGGGTAAACACCTAAATCCAGTTTACTATTGGAATATACACACAGATATAAATGCTTTGCATTTCCTCCTCTTGAACTGCAACATTGTTGCAACTTAACACACGCAACTTAAGGGTGCTAATATAACCTCATGCGTGCCAAACCTCTAAACCCAGTCCCACCACAGCCGAACACGCCAAGTTCACATCAACACGAAGCTAGAAAACAACTTTCTACTCGAAATGAAGGGCTTTGAAATCAACTAGACGTCTGCTTTTAGGCACTGACCCTAAAACCAACGTTAGGTTCCAATATCTAGCTCTGGGAAGAGACAAAGGGGGTCTACAAAGAGCGTCAGGGAGCAGGCTGGGGTTAAAGAAAGAGGGGTTTTGTCTTAAAGTGGGTTAACTTACCTGGGGTCGATTCTGGGGGAACATTGTTTGTGGATGAAGGGTTGTTTTTGGTCGTGTTTCAGCCCTCTTCTTCCAGTGTTGTTGTTGCTGTTGGTGGGCTTTCTTAAAGGCTGCTGCAGTAAAGAGACAGAGTTTGAGCCTTATTGTGGATCTCAAAAGTGCATTTGGCCTCGTTTCAGTGGCAGGCTAAAGCTAGCTAGTCTCGGCTCGCCTCATTCCCACCTCAAGACTCCCTTTGTTCTGGTTTATCGCCAAGCCCACAGCAAAGAAAGGAAAAAGGAGACCAATCTGCAGCTAGAAGATGCTCCCAGTCTCTTCCTTCACGTCGAGGAACTCTTCGGAAAGGAGAAAAGCAGGCGGCTCGGCTCTCTCTTTCAATGCCCCCACCGTCCTGATATGTTTGCAGTCAAAAATGAAGAAGAAAGGAAAGGGAAAACACATGCACACACACCCAGAGAACGGCGGCTAGGCTAGATCTGGAGCTCCCGAGGCGGACGCGACGCTCCACGCAGCCTGCAGCCTCTTTTGTCTCGCCCCCTGTCCCACTCCTTTCACACAGCTCTCCTTTCCCCTTCTCTCCTCTCCCCCCTCTCTCTCTCCCTCTCCCTCTCCTTCCTTTGCTTCAGCCTCCTCTTCTTTTCAATGGGACATTTCGAGTTCTTTTCTTGTGAGAAATCCCTCCCGCAGCGCGTGTGTGTGTGGAGGAGGAGGGGGGGGGGTCCTGCCAATCTAAAAAAAAAGCAAAAAAAATTCCCTATCTGATTTGCGTCAAGGCATTAAAGCAAAGTTGATGTCTATTTTGCCTATTGTTAAATCACAAGTCTCATCATTTGTTGTTTTTTTAAGTAAAAAATAATCGATGTTAGTCTAATGGCATAGAAAACCTTCTCGGTGGGCCTGGTGTTCCATTTGGATGTTTTGTTTTTACATTTTATACGTGTAGAGTTGCAATAGAAAATCAGGCTCAGTGGAATTGTTCAATGATTGAATGAAATCTCCACGTGGGGTTTGACCCAGCCACAATCAACATTGGAAAGGAATAGCCAATCAGAGCGAAGTAAACCCACGTGGGGTGAACCTTGCAACGAACTGATTGGTCTGTGTTGCTACTACGGTCCCCAGAAACGTCAATCAAGTGCACACCAAGGGCCCCGAGAACAAATTTAACTCTTTCGCTGCACGCGAAGCAGAACTCACTTGCCTTTGTGACGCAAAAAAGAACGTTTTATTCGGTCAGTTGTTTGATCTCGAGCTGAGAATCGAACGATTTTTCTTGGAGACTGTTTGGTTTTTTTTTTTGGTTGCTATGGGTGATTTTTTCTCCTAACCCAGATTCCCAGTCAGGAGGGCTCGCTATTAAGACATTTTTAAGATGTCAGTAGTTCCGGAGCTCAGGAGCCCTGTTGAGGGGAAGATCTCGGATCCTTTAGACCGAGAATTCACAAAGCAGTCCTTAATCAGACGACTGAGACAAAAACTAGATCTAGATCAGCACTTTTGTTTCTAAAAATGACGCCTGCAGACCCTTAAAGAAAACATGTACACATACTATGATGTAAATATATAAACTACATGTCCTTTATTATCTCATTTACAACAGCTGCAGTATTTGCACTGACTCTTCTGTATATGGTCCCAGACAAAGCACAAACAAATTTCAGACCATAACCCCCCCTGTTTTTGATGATGCATGCATACAGTGTTTGCTTATTTTTCAATGCATCATTTATGCTGTTGCAAAACATGAGCTAAACTGTCCCTTGCTGCAGAGAGAAAAAAATGCCAACGTTTATTGGCATTCTAAGGGCACGTCGCCTTCAGCTGGGGCCATAATTAGAGACAGATATGAAAAAAAAAATTCTCACTGTAGAAATCTCACCCTGCCCAAGGTGCT
>JBBPCX010000038.1:12172048-12202890 GCA_037974365.1 Hydrocynus forskahlii
TATATAAGGAAGTACTATTTATACCGTAAATAGTGATTTTGTGTATGTCTGTGAGTTAATAATAATTAATAATAATTCCCTGACCTCTCCAAATGGAAGCCCAATATTACATTGTAGTTCTTATAAAATATCTCAAACACCTGTTTCAGCTCAAGCCTTATTACACTACTACTACAAATTAAATCAGGAGCTGCCAATGGAGTTCAATACACACCCACCCACCTACATGTGTAACATTTATTTGTATCAATTGTCAATATTTAGCTAATTGCCTACTATAAAAATTACATTCAAAGAATAAAAAAAAATTAAAAGTGCAGTCTGTTTAATTGCTGTTGCTGTGTCTAAAGCAAGCTGGTGTTTTAACATGGGCTGATGCTTCAGGAATATTATCTTAGGTACCTACAAGTCATGGGAGTCACATTTATGTGAGTAGTAATATAAGGGGTCCAGCTGAAGTATAAGGGGATGCAGTTGCGATGGCTCCACGGAGTCAATATATTGAAATTTATTTACATTTACATTTATGCCTTTATCCAAAGCGACTCCCATTCCCTAACTACAGGGGTCAGTCTCCCTGGAGCAACCTAGGGTTAAGGGTCTTGCTGAGGAACCCAGTGGGGGTACGCTGAAGCTAGGATTCAAACCCATGACCTCTTGGTCCAGAGGCACGTACCCTACCCACTAGGCCACCACCAATATATTGAAATATATATTGAAATTCTCTTATATTCTTCAATTGTTTCATCCTCCATCTCCAGTCTGTGTTTTGCAGGCCTGTTTGAAAGCTGCTCTGCCCTGTAAACTCCACCAGTTGTGGCTCTCAGTCTGTAAACTTTATTAGAAGCCGTGCTGGAAAATGAACTTTCATGTGTGCTGTTCACACACTCCAACCAAAAACCCATAACACACACACACACACACACACACAAATGAGAACTGACAGCACTTTCCTGTTCACCTGCCAACATGCAGAAGGCAACAAAGCAACAAATCTCCAAACATTAATACTCATTTCAATGTTTTTTTTATAAAGGTCTTTTTCTATGTTTCAACAATTCATGCCCAGTCATGGAACTTGTGCTTGATTTGTGCTGTTGAAGAGCCAGAAATAAATCCAGTTCTGGCTGGTGAGGAGGACCATGCTGCTGACGACCGACTCTGAATGAGAAACCCGTTGGACGGCGCTTGGTTTAAGCTGCTCTAAATAAAAAAAAAAACCTGGCCAGCATGATCAAAGACCTACAAAGACCTGCAGATCTTAACAGTGCGTTTGGCCTTGTAAGGAAGAAGGTGGAATAAATCTAAGTGATAAATGCATGTGACCACTCGGTTCCAAAGAGTGATGTCACAGCGGTAGATCGAGATCATATGGTAGCTGCTGATAAAAAAAAATACTGCAATATTTTCAAATGCTTTTTCCAGTGAAGCAGTATCCACTTCTTCTCTTGGCTAAGGAAGTAAGACTGTCAAATTATTCCTACACTGAATAAGAAGGAGGACAGATAATGGCCTATGGGCCCATCCAAAGCTTCAGAACAGTTTCTTATGTTGGTTTCTATTAAATTATGTAAATATAGTTCACATTGGCTGTGTGGTGACTTTTTCTTTTTAATACCATGCAAGCGTGACAGTTGCCCTTTACCATGAACATTTAATTTCGAATAGACTAGTAGAAATGTTCCAGAATTGCTTGGAATTAAACAAATGGTGGTTTTGTGAAACACATTTCAAGTGACATTTTTGCCAATGAAAACTGGGTTTGTTCCCTAATAAAGGTGTGCCACTTACAATATTTTTTTTTTAATCAACAAAACATCAGTTGACCAGGGTGCAAAGTTTTGCACATGGCTGTATGTCTGTCTGAATTATGGTGTATTTGTTCGTATAAGTTGCATTTAAAAAAAAAAATCAGCTGACACAACATATTCCACACATTCCACCGATTTACTGCAAATCAACCAATTCAGTACAAAATTTTCTCTGTACACATCAGATGGAATGGCCTGCATTTCAAGCTCAGTTTAGAAATCCTAAGTAGCCTGCATATGACAGTATTTCCACAACAGTCTTTCATCACATAAGCAGTTTCCTCCAGGATCAATAAAGTTTTCTGATTCTGATACTGCGCCAGTGCACAGACTCTCTCGCCGCAGCTGATGGAGGTTTTTCCTGATGTTGAATCCGGAGAGCTGATCGCAGGTCCAATCATAAAGCAGTATTTTCATACAGTCTCAGAAAGGGACTGGCCGTATTATCAGAAACATAACAAGGCTGCTGTTAAAAATAAAGAGCATTAAGGCAAATCTTAAGGTAATGTGATAAAAACTGCTGGTTACAGATGTCCTTGTTGCATAAAAAAGACCTGCAAACGAATGCAAGTGTAATATGTTAATCGTTCATGGAGTATGAGTCTCTGAGGCTCCATGTGTTCACTCTGAATTAACGTATATGATTCAAATAAGTATGTATGTATGAATCTGAATGAAAAGGCCACCAAAACAAAAAGTCCTAGTGTCATTAGCAAACCTCTGCATGTAAACTCAACATAAAAGTATATAGTTCACAGCAAGAGCAGCCTGTGTCAAGCAAATGTCATTGTACATGCAAATAATCTGAAAAACACACTGAATCAAGACTGAAAGGTAAAAAAACATTATCAACAAAAGTGCCAACCATGCCACAAAAGACTGTCGCTGCATGTACAAACACCTGGCTCCCCAACTGGTACCAAAAGCAACCTAAATGGTGCATAATGACAAAAAAAATGTCCTTACATCCTAAAGTATATGATTAGAGACATCTACACACTAATGCCTTTGTTTGGTACAAACTTTGTCCAGAATAATATTCAAATGCCTAAGGAGCAAAACCAGCATTACTATGTATGAAAATACATTAAAGATGAAAACAAAAGGGGCTTGAACAACAAAGTAGTGGTATAAAGTCATGGAACAAATTTTTGCCATCGATGTTGTTACTGTCCTGTTCAATGAACAGGCAAGGTTCAGAACGTAAGATTTAATGACGCCAAGCTGAACAGCAACCGCGTCTGCAGGAATATTGCGAGCAGCTGGGGATGTGTCTACACCACAGCTTTTTCCACTGGATATGCCCTCGTCCCACAAACACTGGTTTAAAGATAATGGGACGGTGCTACCAGAGCAGAGAGCGACAGATATTCCATCGCTGCTTTAAAGCGAATTTCCAGCTTGACTTAAATGTTTTCAACTTAAAATTAACAAGAAGTAAAGAGTAAAAAGTTTCATAATTATTACGGTTGAGAATGTAATCATCAGCTCCGAAATAGCTGATTAAGAGCTTGACATACCAGGAATTTGATTACCAGGCATATGATTTAACCTGTTTAACAAATAAACCCCTGTAGTGCTGGTTAAAAAGTACTGTACTGACTGATTGTCAGTAAAATGCAAACTGTCAAATGTACAAAATCTTGTAGCACAGGTTTGAAGCTTCTCCCGAATTCCTAGCGGTGATTTATGAAGATGATGGTGATTACTATAACTATTATAATTTCATTTTCATTTAGATAAAATAATACAAGTTACTTTCATTCTAAGGCTTGGGTCACATTTTAACCGTGATGAGGTCTTGTGCTCAAATTTGTCAGTTTTGCTGTCACAGACAGCCAGTTTAACAATCGTTATAAAAAAATTATTTTCTTAGGTGTCTGTTCATTATCATATTAACAAGAGGAATTAAATATAAATTATTTGTTGGTGGAATATTCACCGATAACAAGTATATAGGCCATGCCCTCTTTTATTTAAAATCAATGTCAAAACAGAAAATAGAAAGTAAAATAATAACATTCATAATATATAAAATAGCATTTAGAGTTTTAAAGAGGTTGCTCTCACACACAAGTACACACAGGAAAGAAATATTCATTGCAGATTGTGTTTACAGAGGCCAGAGTGGGGCCTGCATCCAGTCCCTTCAGTGGTTTGTGGGAGATGTAGTCCGAGTGGTGGGTCAGCTGTCTCTCATGAAGGTGCGTGGTAGTTATAATGGTTGTTGTGCTCCATGTCTCCGACCTGAATGCTGGGTTTCCTCTCCAGCATGTCACTCTCCACCGTGTCTGGACTGGAGCACTGGCCGGAAGGACGTCGCTTGAAGAAATCGGACACATGTCGTACCTGAACAGAGAGGGAGATGTGCAAATGCACTAGATTCCATAAGTACACTTTACAAGAGATGGTTAAGCCAAGAATCTCATTTAAAATGGATAAAAGCATGAACAACTGGCGATATGGCTGCTACTACCACCATTTTTAGCAGTGCAACATATTCTGAGCAATTTAAATAGACCACTGTAGAGGGGAAGCCTAAGGCCTTCCATATCATAGCACTAATATTTCTGCTAGAATCCCAAAGGGACGCAAACAGAAATTATATCTTTAAAAACCACAGGGCCTAGATGGGGGCAGCTGGTAAAACAAATAAGTAATCTTTTCTTAGACCTAAAAAACGAGCTTTTGTTTCCAAAGAAGTGTTGCAGTATAATATATATATATTATATATACAGTATATACACAGTAACCCCCCGCTTTAACGCGGATCAACAGTTTCAGTCCATTGTGGATTTTCAAACCTCCCGCCTCTGAGTACAGCTGACGTCCAGGCCTTGTCCACCACGCCCCCTCATCCTCGTCAGACACCTGAACAGAATGAGCCCAAACATAAACAACCCAGCACGAGGAAGAGGGGGTGTGGCGAATGAGGCCCAGACGTCACAGTCAGCTGTACTGAGAGGCGAGAGGTTTGAAAGTAGCCAATCTGAGAAGGGTTTAGGGTTTATACTATAAAAACGGGCATTTTTAGGCCTTTTGTTTACCACATCATAACAACGAGGTGTTTCACTATGTGTGGGCACTCTTGGAACGTAACTCCCAAGATAAGCAGGGGTTTACTGTATATATAAACTCAGACTACTTACAATGAGTACAGCAACTAGTGCCCCCTGGAGGAGCCCAACCAGGACATCACTCCAGTGATGCTTGTAATCTGACACTCTGGTGTAGCCCACATACACAGCAAAGGCCACCAGAAAGAACTGGATTGTGGGCCGCAGAAGTCGCGCCCATTTCGCCCTCAGTCTGGCCTGGACATAGAGCTGTGAGAGGGAAAGAGGTTGATCATCCACCAGCTTCTATGTTAGTTCAATACACTTTACTTTCTTAATCAGAATCAGAATCAGAAAACTTTATTTTTCCCGGAGGAAATTGTTTAATGCCAGTGGATTAGTGGAGAGAAACGTATCTGTGACACTCATTAAAGTTTTGGAAATGTCCAAGCAATGTGCAGCCAGTTTAATACGGGAAATCTCTAAACCATTTAAAGTAGGAACAGTGTCAAAATAGCAGTGAGAAGAGTGTGCAGTACATCATAGAGCCAAATATAGTTAACTTTGGAGACAAAAAGTCTTAAAAAGGAGAAAGATTAGAAGTGGAAATGTATTGTAATGGTTGGCACCAAGTACTCCAAGGCTACTGCTGGCAGGCATAAAGACACTCACACACACACTCACACACACACACACACACACACACACACACACTCTCACACACACTCTCACACACACTCTCACACACACTCTCACACACACTCTCACACACACTCTCACACACACACTCACACACACTCTCACACACACTCTCACACACACTCTCACACACACTCACACAAACACTCACACAAACACTCACACAAACACTCACACAAACACTCACACAAACACTCACACAAACACTCACACACAGAAATAGAAAAATATAACATTCTGTGATATCTGACTTTAATTCACCTTTCCTAAGTTCTGTTCCAGAGAACTTCTCAGGTGGTTTTTCCCAGTACACATCACTCTCAGTCTAAGTTTATGTGATAATGGATTTCCTTTGAACATTGATATAAAATCACTTCTTGATGCATAACAATAAACATTTTTTTCCAATGAATAGGCAGAAAGCCCATAAATGTATCTAGGCTTTCTGAATTATTTCAGTAATTTACACTGAGCATTTCACTTTTAAAGGTTCAGTCCACATGAATTTATAGGGACTGACTGATTTTTGTAGGCCAGCAATACTGAGCAAAACCAGGTCTTGAACTTGTGATCTACTGAGGTCGGGGAAAAACATCAGATTTTTGCACCAGCGGAGAAGCCAGTATGAGCCACTTCCTGTTTATCTATGACAATAATACAGGCAAACAAGTCTGAACACAAAACACCATCATGGTTAAAACAAAAACCTGTAAAATGTGTCCCATGTAAATCCTTATAAAGAGAATACGTTACAACATGAAGAGAACTAAGAAAAATAGGAGGAAATTAAAAGAAAACAAAACCACAAAACTGATGAAACAACTTTCTTGGTTATGATCTCATACTGTTACCAGAACAAATACCGATACAAAATGTCCCATTGTCTTCAAAAAGCAGAAGCACTGCCTGATTATTATTCCTCACTGCCTGAGAGGATGGATGGCCTGGAAACGAGGCACTCAAAGCTTATTTCTTACTGGATATGGACTCACTCACCGCCAGGAACAGCATGCAGTACATCCCAAAAGACGAATGCCCCGAGTAGAAGGACAGCCTGGAATTTTAAGGTCAATTTTAGTTTTGATCAACACAATGCAAAACACAATTTAAGCTAACCAACTACTCATTTGCCAAAAACTCTCCACATTACCTGGACTCGGTGACATCAGCTGCTGTGCCAGTGCAGTTGATTTTTGACATGTACCCATTGCAGACTTTCGGGGCACAGACTGTTAAGAAGTTGGGGCGCGGGCGTCCGATGGTGAATTTGGCCAGATCTGTGAGCGACTGGCTGACAGCGGCTCCAAACAGGAAAGTGCCCACTGCCTTATAGAGCGCAGCCACGTACTGGTTAAATCCTGAGTTAGAATGGATTTTCTTGCTGTAGACCAGATAGGCCTCACCCGATGAGAGCTGAATGGGCATTAACAGAATGAGAGAACATGGAAAAAAAAAAAAAATCCAGTGATAAACATGCCACATTTGATTTTTTTTCCCGATGTGTCAAATGATAAAAAAAAACAACTGTATTAGACATTCTAGAGAAAGGGAACTCTGACTGGAGCTGTAATACTTAAAGAGCATGAACAAACAAAGTCCAGTGGTGAAACAGCGGGGAACTCACAATGATAACAGTGCAGGAAATGGTGACAGCAGCCATCAGGCCGTGTGTGATGGTGTCTTCCTTCACCGGGTACATGATGCTCTCATCGTCACAGTGGATGCCGCGCTGGTATGGCCAGTAAACGATGTTCATGATCACGAAGGGCAGAGAGGCTAGGAGAGTAAGACAGAGTGAGTTTAGTGTGAGCAGATGCATTCATGTGAATATCATTTAAGGGGACAGTTCAATGCAAATCAACTTTACACAACTTTTATTTAGCCTAGGTGCAGTCAATTAGCAAAGACAGTTTTGGCTTCTTTAGCTTAGAACTGCAGCTGCCAGGCTTCTGCTGCTGCAAACACTACACCTCTGTAACCACTGAAATGGCCTAAACAGTTTCTGTAACAATACATCATCAAAACGTCTCTCAGCTCACTCAAACTGCAAACTGATCTTTAATAAGGTGGCTCAGACCACATGTGTATTAGGACATTAATATATGGTCAATACTCACCCCAACGGCTGAAATTACCATTAACAACATCTCAAAACCCGCTCAAATAACATCTTAGTCTTCATTCTGGTGACTTGTGGATGTGGTTTAGAACACAGCATGTCTTACTTGAAGATTTTGCAGCTATAGGGAGCCATTTTAGACAGGGCAGGCAATCACAAAGCGAGTATACATGAATATCCAAAGAAACGTGATCTGTGCCATCTTATTGAAAACCTGGTTGCAGTTTGAGTGAGTTGAGATACACTGGGACTCTGAACACATCTTGGTTGCTTACCCACATCCAAGATAATTGCAAAATTTTGCAAGTAGGATTTTTTTCCTCCTTGATGTCATCTACTAACTCTGAAAATCCTCAGAAAGCGCAAACCAGTAAAACTGAGGTAAAAGGTTTATCAGAACATTTGAAAAAGCACTAGGAAGAACTGAAAGTCTGACTAGAGGAATGCTATCATTCGGCCTTCATTACAACACGAGGCTATGAGATTGCACACGTTTTTCTTGATGATTTTGATACAATTTGTCTTTCTCTAATACATGTTGCAGATAAATGCAGACATAACTTCAAGTGACCTCAAATACATACCTCTCACATTAATGTTTTCATTTTAACAAGGAAATTTTTCTTCGATCAGACAGAACTGCAAGCACTGTATCACTTTAACCTGGAGATACAATCAGCGAAGGTCACGTAAAACATCTTTATGCAGGTCATAGCAGCTAATGCAGTAAGATTCAACATGAAAGTAAATGCCTGACTCAATGCACATCTCAACATAGAAATCACCATCAACATATGTTGAGTCAGCTGTTCCATAAACACACACTCGTGCACATTCCGGCACTCCAGACGTCCTCACCACAAGGCCACATAAGAAAAACTCGTGGTTGGCTAAAGAGAGATAAATAAATGTAATGACTACAGTCTGTTTTGATGGATGGATGGGGTCCCCAAGACATGCTGTAACAGCCTGAAACCACCCTGAAACCTCAGACGTATGGATATATGATCGTAAACCACAGCCCAGAAATGAGGAAGGCATGATTACGGTTCCTTCTGTTTATCGTACGAGATCTAGTCAAATATTTCTGGCATCTTATGAACGATCTGGTTGAACTGAAGTGACACAAGTACGTTTTAAAGCTGATAAAAGTGTAACTCAATGTTAGTACTTTATTCTCTGATCACCCCATTGGGGTGATGCTCCACCACTTCAGGAAGCTCATATTGAAAATAAAGCTAATAACTGATAAGTTGTAGTTAGAATAAAAAAAAAAAAGTCAATTTCAGCTTGTATTTCTGTGATGTACAAAGCAATGGCAAATAGTTTGTTACCCCACTTTATGAAATTTACATTTTTATTGCTACCTTGGTAAACTAAGATTTGATGTTCAGGAATGGTAGCCAGCTGAGACTTTATAAAGGAGGGCAGTTATTTCCACTCACACAACTCCACGTCTTTAAATACTCATATAAATAGTTTCCAGCCACTGGTTCAAACATTGAACAAAAACCTATTTTTTTTTTATTTTGGGTTGATCTGGCTACTGCACATATTTTCTCAACTTGTAAGTGGGGGGTGCAAGAGGCTTTACTGGGTCTTTATTGTTGAAGAACAGGAACCTGTAAACACTTCACTTGGGGAATGGGTTAAATGCAGAGAAAGAATTTCACACTGTTCACACTGTGTGCTGTGCTGATGGACTCTTACACTTATTTGTAAGGGAAAGATATTTTTAGTTAATCCGTCAGAAGTGTATCAAAGGCAACAGAAAAAGGACAGCAGTGAAGACTTGAAGTTGTATCTACTGAATGTACATTTTATGTAAATGTAATTCAATGCGTAACCTACTGTGTAATGAAATCTATGTAAAGTATGTATTTCCACAACTCTTGATGTTTATAGGTTAAATCTGCTCAGTCTGAACCCAGTCTGAAAGTTACGTGCCTTCCTTTGCTGACGGTCCTTTTGAACACAACTGGCTTCACTTTTCTCTCACTGTTTGGAGGAGTGTTTTCCAACAAGCTTACTGAGCAACTCGGCAATGTGGTGCGGCCAGTAGTTCTGGAAAACTGGATCCGCATACACATTACACGTGATCTTGGCACATGTGAGGGCGTTAATCTTTTGTACCTTCAGTTCCTTTGAAGTCTTCTTAGCAGTGGTGTAGGTTTTATTACACACTGCAGATACAATCACGTGATACTAATAACTAGCATTAAGAATATGTTGCAGAAATGCAACATAAAATGGTTACTGAACATGCAAAACATATTCAAACAAGTATTTAAACAGACATGCTGAACTTCCCGCCTCCATCACTCAACCATTCACAATAATAGTGAAGCATGAAAGTGCTGTAACTTTTTTACTGAACTTTAATTTACATAGTAAACATTACTTAATGGTTATTCATCAACCTCAGCGATAGAAACATGGGCATCATCATATGCACTTCAGTATTACTAAAACAATACAGCTATTAACCAGCAAGCTCTTTTCTTTAGGAGACTTTATCGTATCTGTGTGAAAATGATCATTGCTCTGTCTAGAATGTATCTTATTAAACAAATGAAATACATACAGTGAGCATACACTGTACAGCACTGTGTGTTTTGAAAATGGGCATAGCAGTTCTGATCTCTTCTGGTCTCACTTTCCTCTACTGAATGCCTTTAGAGAGAGACCAGAAATTTTAATATCTTATTGCCAGTATCAACCTGACCTTTTAAAACAGAGCTCAAACCTGGACTCTCCTGGCACCTGGCAACCCTATTAATGACATACATACGAATCCCTCAGACACAGAAGAACACTTAGATGTAGAAAGTTTTTTTCTAGGTCTAACCGATCACTATATTTACTAACTACCAAGCTAACCTTCACTAAGAAAGCAGGCAACAGCAATAGTCTTTTTAACCTAGGGCAGACCTACAGGGGCATTTCAGCACCCTCTAAACAGTAAAAAGAACACGTCCTGCTCGCCCTCCCATTAAATCTACACTTATATTTTTAAGTGTGTGTTTCTCTGAGTTTTACTCTACAGCCTGATGCAACTCATGTGTGGGCATATTTTTATGATTGCATAGCTTCTGTATGAGAGCCAAAGGGTAAAACCTGCAAAAACAGTGGGCTGTGAAGAAAACCTGGCACCCTACAAGGTAGACAAGCTAAACAAGACCATAAAGCATATGAAATAATGAGCGCCCTGAGAATATTACACACGCTATTTTCACAGAGTACCTAAGTATGGCAGTATTCAAGACTTGTTTCAACGGGAATATGACACTCACATGGGCCAAAAGAACACACACATCACACTGGAGGACAGGAACATTTATCAAGAATGAGTCAGGACTGTTTCATAACCAAATACGTCAAATAAGCTTGCCTAAATCTGATTGGTCTGTCATCCTCCTGAAGGCACATCGGCTGAATTAAGTTACAGTTTGCTGATATTCAGAAATACAACCCAAACCTGCCCAAAATAACCTCACTTGAGGGCTCTGTGGCTGAAGAGAAGCTCTCCATCAAAAACAAACAACTGGGTGGAAGAGTGCTTATAGTATAGTTCTTATGTTGTTGAGTCCAACAAGATTTGGTCACAAATTTGACCTCTCACCATATGCTGAATGTATTTCAGCTGTGTTCCAAATCACATTCACAGGCATCATGGTGAAATTTTGATCATGCCATCTGAAGCTAGTGACAGTCTTGGCTCTGCTTTGAAGAGAAGCAGGTGGCTCAGGCCCTGTGAAGCCATTTTAATAATGAGGCCAGTCTTTAACCACCTGGAGCTCCTGCATGCGACAGGCACAGTCCATTTTACAACGTGATGCAAAAATATTCAAAAGGAGTAGCATAAAGCCTGTTGGTCTGGTAGAAATCCTGTGCATTATGTGTGTACATAGTTCCTCATTGGTGCAATGAACAACACTAGATCACCTGAAGATTGTATGGAACATACACTAATAAAACCCATACAAAGCAAAGAGAAAAGGTTCTTCAGAGCTATATCTTAGAATCACTTTCAGGTCCTTACAGAACCTTTGAAAGGATTGTTCTTTAAACCACTCAATTTGAAGACCCTTTTGGGAAATGGTTCTTTTAAGTAAATTCTCCAAAGAATTTTTGTGATAACTGGCCTTAACAAAGCTGAGCTTCAAAGTCAACACAGCTTTTCATGTCCCAATTTTCATTATGTCATCCACTCTTATCTACGACATGTTGTGAAAAACGCAACAAACTCCAAACAATGTACGGAATGAAGGCAATTTTGTTTACATGTCATCACAGTTCCACATTTCAAAAGTTGTACCAAGTCCTACCCACCAACCACACGTGGCTGAAAGGCTATTGTTTTCAGGTGGACGGTAGAATGACTTGTCTAATAAGATCAGTGTGTAAAAGACTGCCATTGTTGTCTAGTCACCTGTCCTGACACGAGAAGCTGGTCAAGACATTTGAGAGTTCAGCTGTAAGTTTCATGAAAGGCCTGGATGTGAATGGCACTGTGTTCCAAAGGCTTTGTTCAAGTTTTTAGTCAAGAACACAGAAAGAATCAACTTTCAAAAAAAACACAACAATCCTTTATTTGACACCAGACACAGCAAATCTCCAGACATTCTGAAAGGAGAATACAGGCAGCCTGAAAACCAACTAAGAGATGCTGTTCTCTGAACTCATCCCATTCAAACAATTGAGGCCTTGACCATTTATCATCAAACCCACTTATATTATCTTAGACTATTTACTGTAATTTACAATATGCAATTGAACGTAAAATACAATATGGTAATTACTACTGCCATGATGATAACCAGTTGAAAACCACCAATACCAGTAAACCCGAAGTGACGTACGTCACCTCGTCTTTACTGTTATTGGTGACTTACGCCACCTCGTGTTTACTGTTTACTTCCTATGAATTAATATCAATGGGTGATTATATTACTTTTTTCTTAAATTACCTCTTGTATTTGCCAAAATACTTGAAATGTTCATTACAACATTTACAAATAAGCATACATATTGTTGCCTAGATTTTTAAATGTGTACTGTTCAAATTATTTATAAAATAACAACAAAGGTGATTCCAAACAAGTTGACGTAGTACAAAGGGGGTCATCTTTAGGTGTCATGTAAAACTGCAAATTCCTTTCATTTTTTGCTTTGCGGTGAGACTAGTAGGTCACAGCAGACTAACAGGGCCATAAACAAAGAATTTCAGTTTTTATCAATAGATGAAAGGGAGTCATTTAGATTTTATTCCAGACAGAATGAGTGTCCTGCCTCTTGTGGTTGACAACAGAGGAAGAGAGAAGCTAGGGAAAGGCCAAGGACAACACTTTAAAGAGACCTTTGTACTCAGTACAGAATGGCTTACAATGATGTGTGTATTTTGTTGTGATCTGTGGGAGGAAGATCGCAATGAAACAGCACCTTGACAAATACACACATTGTTACCATCAAAACAAAACCTCCACACATTACAGGTTAAAGAAAAATGTTCTTACAACAAAGCTTTATTTTAGACCATGCCAACTGACACATGGCAGCTTTTTTAATTATGTTAAAAAAATGGACAGATAATAAAAAATGGAAACAGGAAGGTTTGCTCCAAATGTAACTTATATACTGGTCTTTCATGAAGAAAAGTAGTATATAGTAGTTATACAGGCTTTGAATACTCTATCAATACTACCCTTACAAACAACTATAAATAAAGTTCATAATTTTCATAACATTAAGCAAGTACTTGAGTTTTTGAATTTTGAAAAGGTTTTTAGGCATTTCTACATGCCTTTTATGATGGATGTACCAAAGATATCGCAAGAGAGATCATAATGGTATGTCAGATATGTTAGAAATTTTATTTATCTAGCAATGAAACAGCAGTAAGTTGTGAAATAAGATGTGCTTGGTCATCCAAGCTCAGTTCCATCTTGAGTGAAATAAGTCTGATAGGGAGAATTAACCTCAGGATTGATGACTCAACAAGTTATTTCACCCTTTCATAGTAAGTTTGTGAACTCATAGGACGGAGCTTGCCTGTTTTCAACCTTTAGTTCCCTGGGCATTATGAGATACCATAATCATTGTTTCTTCTTCCAGAGAAAAAAATCTGAATAGAAAGAATAATTATTTTGACAAAAAAACGTGACTATACTTTACTGAGCAATACCGACTGATATAATGAACCCATGCAAACTGACAGAACATGAATTATTTATGACACTTATGTTTTCTAAAATAGGTGCAAGGATGGTTGCTTGTATGTGAGAAGAACCATTTTGGTTTTATTAAGAACCATTCAATGGACAGTTCTTGAGAGAACCAATATTGTAAATATGTTTGCGTGAATAGTCCCCACTTAATATAAAACCTTACTGAATTGGAAAAGTACTTTTACATTATACGAAGGCTCTTTATGTCTTTATAAGGTTTACATCTAACGAACAAAATGGTTCTTTAAACTAAAAAAGGGTTTCTTAAAAGGCATTGCTCTGTGGAAACCTTTTTAAAAGGGTGTCGAGCGCACGTGACTCAAGCAGAACTGACACATCCAACCAGGCACCACCTTTTGTCTCACGCAGGACAGTTCACAAATGCCAAGCTCATTTCAAAACTCAAATTCAAGATGACATTTAGGCTTCGTTCTTGATCAAGGCTCATCTGTTTACGGCGGCACACATGGAAGAAGGCCTTAGCTGCCTAACGACATTACTGAAGCAATCAAATGCAGATGTGAGTTCTGAAGCACACGGGTGCAAACACCAATGTCTTTCAATGCCAAATGCAGACTATTCAAATTTCATCTCTTTCAACTCCGCTCCACTCTGTCCAGGCTCTATTCAGTCATCAGGAACAGCTGGAACCCATCTGCTACCCAGTCAAAAAAAAAAAAAGACCCACACACTCACTTGTGAACGTATTTTCTTGTTGGTTACGCAGTTTCTTTTGTAGGAGGCAAACAATGAACACCAGCACCTTCGTTCAGGCAGGACACACCATCCGGGTGGAGTGCATCCCATAACAATAGGCATACCTTTAACACCCTGCCGAGACTTTGAAACACAATCGGCACTGAGCTAGGTTTGGATGGCCCTCTGCAACCTCAGCATTTTGTTTGCCAGTTGGGCAACAACTCGCTCGCATCAAAGCAGGAATAAACAAATAAACATTTTTGCTGTTGGGCTGGAACATAATATCAGAAACGAATGAAGATGAAAGATAGATGGCTTTGTTTCAGACATCATGACTAAATATTTCCACAACCCACTCTCAGATAAAATCTACTCAATGACTTTTACTGCTGGAGGAACACTTTATCCACACTGAAATGATTTGGTATGACAGCTCATTTGTCACAAACGCAAACTATTCATCTACGTTTGACATTAACATCTTCATTTATTAGAATTCTTCATCCCTCACAATGTTAGAGCTTGTAAAATAAGGAGAATAGTCTGAGGAGGCAGTCTGAAGGCAGACGAGGCAGACTGCACTGCAAAAGTTGGAATTATGGAGTAGTTTAATTATGTCTGGACCTCAGGGGTGCTGAGCTTAAAAATTGGGTTTCCAGGGGTTTTGGGTCACACCCAATAACCATAATGTCACCTGAGGCTCCAATAAAGGTAAACAGGTGTTTATCATATCAAATGCAAAAGAGGGAAGGTCATGTGTCTTGGCCATTATGTCACTGAAGGCTGTACTAATTTGTATGGTATTTTAGAAGAAGTTGAGAAGTTGTGAAGTTGTGTTTCAGTCACACACACTCCTTCACGTGTGGGGCACAGCCATTTGAAAAATGGCAGAAACAGCTGTGACTGAAGATGTAATGAAGTGTTATGAAATGTATTGTTTTCAAACTTAAGTTGTAAAGATGCTGCACTGCGTTCCCCAGTAAGCCATGAAATGTTGGTCTCAGTTACACATAGAGAAGCACTGAAGAGGAGCCTTTGGCTACCAGCACTCTCCCAAAAATGCATTTTTGTAAATGAATGTGAAGAACCATTTAGAACCTTTATATAGCGTAAATCTCCCAAGAAATGTAAAAACTATGCAGTTCCTTTAAACAATAAGTTAGTTCTTCACGCTTATCTCTATTACAAAAATAATCCTTTTAAGAACCATTCATTGAAAGGCTCTTTAGGGAAGCAAATGGCTCTTCTATGGCATTACACAAAGAACCTTTCCTGACAACTTCTTTTTTTTAAGAGTATACCTTGGCTGCGGCCTTCATTTCAGTCAGAGCCCTGACACAATAAGCTGACTGACACTGGACTGTTTGTGGGCATCGGTGGGCACTGCTGGCCAGCTGTGACCCGTTCTTTGTGAAGCACAGTTTGCTCTAGCTGGCTGTAACATGTTTTGACTGACTGAGTTCAATTTTAAATTACTGTTCAGCTGTAAAACAGTGTGCAAGAAGAAAAATGAAAGGCAGCAAAGAAAGCAAACGACACTCATGAGGGCACACACAAAAGTACCCTCATTTTCAGTGTCGAGGTAAGTTTTATCACTAGGAATGGATTCATTTTGCTGTTCTAATGTCTGAATTTGAATAAAATGACAATACGTAATGAGTAATATTTGAATATAATTTTTCCACCCACAAAACTTTGATGTGTTAAGAATAAAGAAGTACACATGTTTAGAGCAGACATGACGTGACTGCTGATTTGCATATTGCGACATCATAATCAGATTTCGCCACACAGTAATCGGAGATACATTTAAGTACCTGTGTAAATGTAAATTAATGTGGCTACAATCTTATCAGGATATAATTCAGATACAAATCCGACAAGGTGACCAGGTGTAAATGATGTCTCTCTCGCTACCTCATTCATTCTTTTTGACTCCCAGTTGTGCACATCCTCCCACTTTCTCACACACTCTAAAAATAAGACGGGTGGAATGGGGCCTTGCTATATTTGGCTTAAACTGATGTGCAATTACAGAATGTAGGCAGCAATTTCATTGAAACAGTGGGACTCTGGAACAGTCATGGCTTCAGTGATCCTTGTGGAAGCCGGCCAGACTCATTAAAGGATGACTCCAGCACTCTTCCTGAATTTGCACTTGCAAGACAAAAATCTGAGAGACAGGAATGATGTCTGCTTTTAACATCTGAAGGGTGGAAAGATTATAACAGCTCTTGAGGCTTTGATCGCAACGTATATTTAAGTTCAGCCTCTGGTTCAAATGCTCCTTCTATACAGTCCATGAAACGCAGGTGTTCATGAATACAGTTCCTACCGCCCCCACAGGAGCACTACTACATTTAACAGTTTACAAATATCTGTGTACATTTCGTCCTGACAGGAAGCACATTAATCCACAGTGAGTGAGACACTAACTCAGTTGTTCTTGCTCACTTTGCCAGTGTACACACCTTGTGTTTTCACAGGACACATTTACACAACAGTGCTGAAGTTAAAATTGTCAATTTTTGTGAACACAACTCAGGTCTAATTTCAGCAGATACTAGGTCAGTCATAATCATGAAACTTTAGTTGATGATTAATAGAACATTTAGTTGATGATTAATAGAGCAATTACAGTTTCTGTTGATGTTCAAAACTGCCCTCCTAGTGTTGCAATCTTTTCAATTTTTTTTTAGTTTAAAAATACTAAGGAAAACTAATTAGGGTATAATATATAAACTGATACTGGTCCAGGTGATGTCACAGCCATCCTTGACTGGGAGATCAACAGAGCATCTCTGGATAGGTAGGGTAGTTTCCACCCATCCCAGCTCAATTACGCAAGAGATGCTGGCCACCATGTGTAACGGTCAGCTGCCATAACAGAATTGGCAGTAAGTTTTCTCCTCCAAGCTGAGCTGTGCAATGACAGCGTGTTAGCAGCAGTTAGAAAAAAATGTGGTGGTGCTTCATAAGATTTGGAAGAAGCATGTACTAACCGTCATGTGGCATCACATGACTGGAGGAGTCATTGCTAGCATCTGGAACAGGGTGCGATTGTGTAATCAAAAAACAAAGAACGGTATTGGTGTCAACCACAAAATTGGCAAAATAGTGGGTTAGGCCTTAGTCTCAACAGAGAATAATGCTGATATTGCATCTTGATGGTAGTATCTTCAAATTGCACAAGTGGAATGCTCCTGTATGTTCAGGAACACCCAGTACACCCATCCTGTATGCATCATAGAGATGTGTCTGACTTTCCCCTGAGCTGGTCCTCTAGCCCAGCCGCCACCAACGCAGTTTGAATGAGCATGGCTCATATGGAAGGTATGCGCTGAGCATACAGCCTCTACAGGAGGGACTGAAATTCTGCTTTTTGGAGGAACACCCTTCTTCTTCCTCCGCTTTGACCGAATCCTTCCAGCTCTCTCCTTTCAAACTCCCACATCTCATGCTAAAACTTCTAATGTAACCTGCATCACAAAACCATTACAAAACAAGAGGCCACGTTACTCTTTCGTCCATTTGTTTAGGGTGTAAGCTGAAGCATAAAGTCAGCACAAAATGCTTTACATGTTTATATGGTTGTGACTCATTCTGCGCTGTTTGCTTAAGATGAGACTGTGCAATTGTGAAACGTGATGTTGCAACTGAAGACGCCTTCAGGTAAGACCATAACACACTCAACAAAGATCAAAAGTGAATGAGAAAGTATGTCAGCAATATAAAAGTCTGTCCTGTAGCAAATATCTTCCCAGCCTGTATGTGAGAAGAACCATTTTGGTTTTATTAGGAACCATTCAATGGACAGTTCTTGAAGGAACTGATATTGTAAATATAATGTTTGTGTGAACAGCCCCCACATAATATTAAAACATTCTTGCAAGAACCCAAATTGAATTCACTGCCAGAAATCACAAACAGGTTTGAGGCTCTAAGTTGAGCATCACCCTCTCAAGAGCAGAGGATACATATAAATGTATTTACATAGTTACTATCATCACCATTAAAATGTCTTATTCCATTATACCAACCTCATATCATACATTTTCCACAGAGTGTTTTGACGGTCAATCTATAATTAAAGTGCTGCCACATTTGTGATTATTTTACAGAGTATTTCTCAGAGCTTTTGACTTTTACTTTGACAATATTTATATTGTTCCTGTCTTTGTGTCTCTGTGTGACTGTGCAGTCACAACATAAGCAATTTCATCAAGGATCAATTAAGTTTTCTGATTCCGATTCTGATTTTCAGGCATTTTTGCCTGTCGACATGTCGAGGTGATGTGGATGCCTAAACTACAGCAGCTTTAAAATAAGCAATTTTATTTTTCTCTTTAACATTTTATCACAGAGTAATTATAAAATACTCAAATATAAAAAAAAACATAATTCAAAGCCATTCAAAGGGACAATCAAGGGCATTCAGTAAAGACGGTCATCCAATAAAAGTTTACAAAACAGCTATGAAACACCAGATGCAAATATTTTATAGGCTGTAACTCATCTTTGTATAAAAATGGATTATCACTATTAGAGTATAGATTATATTATATATAAACAGACAAAGAAAATTGCTTCGGCTGCTGTCTCTGCTTTTTCCCTCCACTGGAGAACTTGTGATGCAAATTTGCCAAAGCAGTGGAAATAGTGCCTGTATCCCAGTAGGAACTCATGTGAATTCTGACTCTGAACTCGGAGAGAGAGGTCAGAGCTCTGTGAGTGTGGAAAGTTCTCTTCAAAGTGCTTCCATTATCAACAAAGTGTTTAAAAAAACCCCCAAAAAACACTGATTCTGATAATGTTACCATAGTAGGATTTAAAGTACAGCACTTTTATTTTCATTATGTATAATTCACTCTGTAATCAATTTAGTAAACTATTCTCCATGGCAGGATTTCACTACGTGGCCAAATCGAGATGCATGACTGCGAAATGAATGCGCCACAATGCCAGAGGTATTCAGTGGGCAGTGTTCCATCCTGGACACAGATTAAGCTCTAGTCCTAGGCTAAAAAGGATTTGCCATTTTCAGCAGATAATCACCAGTGACATGGTAATTAAGTCCCAAGCTTGGTTTGACCAGCTTTCAGGAGCCTGGTGCTAGATTTTTGGAGGCCAGGGTCTTGAGCAGACGGTGTGAGTTTAAACTCAAGCTGCTGGGCCGAGCAGTGAGCCAACACCCAGCCTGTGTGTTTGGGCAGAGAGGAGGTTTATGCAGAGAGGAGGAGAGCAGAGGGTGGGGGACCGACTGGCCTGGATAGAATGTCAAACACAAAGCTGGGAAAAGGATTAAAGTAGCCAGAGGTGGCCGGGTCATGCACGTTTGCAGAATTTCTCCCAGTAGCTGCCTGGACTCACTATTACTTCTTTGTGTTATTGCTACAGTAATCTGAGAAGAAGCTATTTATTTGGGAACGGCTGAATCAGTGCACCTGCGTCTGGGTGGAAGATTTTCCACCTTTTGTTAAATGCCAGATGTCTGCCATTAATTCAAGGTTAAGGGCCTTTTTCATGCTTTTAAAGAAGGACTCAGGAAAGATTTCTGAACTTGCTTTTGTTCCATGGAAAACAGAATCATAATTAACAAAACATTCAGTGATGGATTACTGGCAGATGCTACAGCAGAATGCTGGCCATGCATATCTAGCGCAAGGGTTTTTTAAAGATAAAGATATCCACGCAAATCGGGACAAAACTTAATGTTCATTGTTCATTATTTAATACCTCAGGAATTTTACAGACACATGTTCAGTATTATCTAAGGCAGTTTTTATCTGAGCCAGTAGGGGGCGACAAAGCCTTAAGGCCTTTCCTTGACAGAAAAAAAAAGAATAAACCCCCCCCCCAAAAAAAAAAACAAGTTTTGAAAATGTAAACATTAACTCTAAAGGCATATTTTACATCCAAACACATCACTGCTCATGATTTGTTTGCTCCTTTTAACGCTCAGAGCTCCGAGTTGAAGCAGAGCCTCAAACTAATTACTACTGTGTCTAATATTTAGAGCATTTAGGGCAACCGGCACTTCCATTTTAAAATCTGGTCGACCAGAAATTCCCATAGGACGTTTGTTCTCATTTTGGCCTGTATGAATCTGATGGTTGACTCTTTGGACTGTTTTAGGTACATTTTGGGAATGTTTAGCAAATCTTATATTACACAATGTAAAAATCAACCTGTAGTGACAACACAGCACCCACAAGAACCTTCAGAAAAACACAGTGTTTTGTCTGTGAGAGTACAGCAAAGGCAACAAAGTCACCCTCACACCTCCCCACATTCAGGTGTACTACCGGAGCATGCGGTTACATAAGAGCTATTGTATTCCTCATTGAAAGGTATACACCCTAATGTGACAATCTGCCTGAAGCATGCTGCAAAAAGACATTACTCACTTTCCCTGCTTCAATCAGCTCTTAGATTAGTAGCCAGCGGCTCTGTATCAGACACCATATATGATGCATTCAGATACCTGAGAGCTTTATCCTCTCCATCATCCTTCTGAACAAGCTCCTACTGGCTCCCAACAAATGAATAAACATCTACTTCTCATTGCTGAAACATGCCAATCTGGTGACTTTTTGAAATCTCCAGCCATCTGTATTGCCAAATGCCCTCATTTGCACAAAACTTGAGTTAATACCTTAACATAATCAGTGATTACAGTTCTAAACAAGTCAAGTCAAGTAGGTTTTGTCATTTCAACCATACACACACAGTACACAGTGGAATGAGAAAATGTGCCTCCAGGATAATGGTGCTACATAAGAGCAGAACAGAACAGAACAGAACACAGTAGGACAGAACAGAACAGAACAGAGAACAGAGTAGAACAGAACAGAACAGAACAGAACAGAGAACAGAGTAGAACAGAACAGAACCAAGTAGAACATAACAGAGTAGAGTAGAGTAGAGCAGAACAGAGTAGAGTAGGAGTAGAACAGAACAGAACAGAACAACAAGTGCAAACAGGACACAAACGTGTGTAGGAAACACAAAACAATACAATTAGACAAGACGAGACAAGACAACATTCAGTGCAATCAGTAATAGTCTGGATAAATACAGTATTTTGACAGGTACTGTTAACTGGTGTTTAATCTACAAACTTTAACTATTGATATTAAATATACATGAAATGTGCTGTCTTTAAGTAACTGGTTTACATAAAATGGATGTGATTATTCCTTTCCAGTGCTTCCTCTGAACTAAGAAGTTTTGGTGTGGTGGGTGGCAAGAGATTTTTTTCTTGTTTAGGTGTGATGGGGATTGGTTCTGGAGAGCAGTTTTGGGGTGGGGTTGAAGGGTGATTTTGCTTCGTTGAACAAGAGGATGCTTACTTTATTGTGGAGGTGGAGAGGTTTGGTGGGGGGTGGGGGTCCATATTATTTTTTCGCCCAATGTTGACAAGCTAAGCCACAGTTTGAAATAAGTGGTTGAGACATCTGTGGTTGACAAGGAATCAGAATGTGAGACAGAAAATATATTTTGAGCTGGTTTTGGACCTGTATTGAGCCTAGTCCTGCTGCTGCACTGCACGACTAAAGGTGATTCATCGGAGTAAGTCATTAGATTAGCCCAGTTATGGAGCAAATACTTATTTTTCCACACAAACATTTAAGGCCCCATGTAAAATGACGTTACTCTGAACAGCGTTAAGGAAGAGCATTGTTTTTCATGCTGTCAAGCCTCAACCCAACACCAAAAGCAAGTTAATTACAATTTACACGTCCATGTGATTTTCCAGGAGGACATGGCCGTTGGCACTGACTTTGCAAACATGCTTCCATGTCATTTTAGCCCGGGCTGCTAAAACTGAGCTGGCATATCAACAGCACGTACAAGAGGGAGCAAGGTAGAAGTTTGTGGAAATATTAGGCTACACGGCCTCCAAGTTTATCTGGCTGGGCTGTAAAATGACACGGCTACAGTTTTCTCCTCGACGACACTGCACTCATTTGACCGCTAGCCTACTAATCTGAAGAGGCGTTAAAGTGGAAAATGATTATTGAAGGCTTGTAGCTGTACCAGAAAACAGGCTTTTATGTCTTCATGTATGCATGTATGTTTGCATGTATATCTCTTTATTTGTCTGTACACATCTTTGTATGCATGTATATGTTTGGGGTTAGTAGATTCTGTATTGACAGCTTCTTGTTGTACCAGAAAACAATATTTTGCCACCATATTTATGTTTGTATGCATCTTTGCATGTGTGTGCGTTTGTAAGTATTTGTCTTTGTATGCATGTGTGTCTGTATGTATGTATCTTTGTATGTATGTATGTATATATGTCTTTATGTAAGTTACGTATGTAGGCCTATGTAAATCTGTATGTATGTTTGTATCCGTATATGTATTTCTGTGTATATCTGTATGTATGTATGTTTCTCTCTTTATATGTATGACTGTGCGTATATCTGTATACATGTATGTGGCATGTGGGGTCGTTTTTTCTACTCACCCACGATGACACACAGCACGTCGATGAGGACGTACAGCCTCTGTTTTCTCATTTTCGTCATGGTGCAGTTTGTGAAGATGTGAAGGTTAATTCATTTGGTCGAAAGCAGAGTTGGTGAGAGGAAAAAAAGACGTCAGGCACGCGTTCTCCAGCCTGCACGGCGAGTTTTTCCGGCTCTGCTCTACCTGCCAGCAGCTGTTTACCACGGAGCAGCAGCTCTGGAGCTCCTCACCCAGCCTGGACTCAAACAGAGACGGATCCCCCTCTCCTGCTGCTCCTCATCGCCTCAAACTCTCTGGATACAGACCAGGAGTCTATTCGAGTTCCCTTCCGAAGGGAGTCGATATTAAACTCTCCTCTCCTCCGCCGTTTTCTATAAAAGGGGGAAAACACGCCACAGTTCCTTCCCTTCCTGTCCACACCGCCTCCACCTTTAGATGACGCGAGAGGGAGTGTGTGAGGGAACCCAGTCAGAGAGGTGTGTGCGTGGGTTGGGTTGGGTTGGGTGGCGGAGCCTAAATCCACAAGTTGGTGTTACCTCAGTAAAAATAAGGGTTTCATAAAAAGTAGCAAACAACAAAGTAGAAGTTAAAGTAGCAACCCCCCAAAAAACTCAATAAACGACAAAAAAAAAAAAAAAACCCAGACGGACTTACATCAAGTCAAGTAGGTGTTTATTATCATCTCAACCATATATAGAATACACTGTGAAATGAAATAGCATTCCTTTAAGACTATAGTGCAACACAAAGACCAAAAACAGACACGTAAAGAACAAAAACAGAAATATCACAAGACTCCACAAGTGCAGGCAGGACAGGACTGGAAGAAAGAGTGCACAAAACCACAAGAGCAACAGTACAATAATTTACAGGACAACATTCAGTGCAGCTGACCGGAGCAGTAACAGCACTGGTGTGAGAGAATAAAATATTGTGAAACACTGTGTTGTAGCGAGCGAGGGGGCATGCGAGGGAGCCCGGTCAGAGGTGTGTCTTGGGTTGGGTTAGGTGGCAGAGTTAGTGTTACCTCAGTAAAAATAAGGGTTACATATAAAGTAGTAAACAATAAAGCAGAAGTAAAAGTATCAACCCCCCCAAAAAAACCTGAGCAGGAGCCAAGCCAAGTCAAGTAGGTGTTTACTGTCATTTTAACCATAAATGCAGTACACAGTTACATAAAAACATTCCTTTAGGATTGTAGTTCATCAACAAAGAACAAAATTAGAAATAACAGGACAGGACTGCACTAAAGAGTGCAAAATACCCACAAGAGCAACAGTATGAAAATTTACAATGCAAAGGAATGGAATGAAACTTTACAGGGTTAAGGTACACACAAATACACAATAATGCAAAAATAGCAAGTAGCAGCGGTGCAGAGTATTGACAGTGGCAGTTGGGGAGTGCGTTTTCTTTTGAACTCAAATGTATTCAATTGGCCAAGGCATGTTTGGCCTCTTCTATCTTGGAGCAGGTAGTGGAGCTTAAATCCTAATCAAGGAAAAGTAATGAGTAAAAAAAGTAGCTATCCAAAACAACCTGAGTAGGAGTAAAACAAAATCACATAAAAAAGGAAATCAGAATACTATAGGACTGCAGTGGAAGTTCTTAGAGCCTGCAGCATCTAAAAGCATACGAAGGACTGCCAGATTATCTTCTTTTTTGGGGTGAATTTGGCACCCAAAAGAAAATTCTAAAGCCTGAAATTTTCTGGGCTTTCACAATCAACATGCTCGCAGTTACTCACATAAACACACCACTGAATGAATGACTTTGGCTCACATGATGATCCACACACGTGATGACCCAGATCTTTGTATCTTAAGCATCTTTGTTGGTCAGCTGAATTCAGTTCAGTTTTATTTCTGTAGTAGTTTTTATGAATGGTGTGTGCGCCCTGCGGTGGGCTGGTGGCCCACGTACCCGCGACCCAAGTGTGGATAAAGCGGTTACAGAAAATGAGTGCGTGAGTAGCACTTTTTACAACCGATGTCACAAAGCAGCATTACAGAATCCGCGTTTGAGCCCCTAGTGAGCAACTAAGGATGACAGAGGCAAACATCCCTAAAGCTGGAGGAAGAAACCTTGGGAGAAACCAGGAACCCATCCTCCTCTGGTCGACCCAGAGAGAGAGAAAGACTCTCTATGGTGATCATTACCAATAGAAGGCCTTTGTGTACAGACTTAATCACCGCTGAACAGACTGGCTGTCTATGGCTAACAGAGCTGGTACAGTTAGAATCGGCAGAGGTAGTTTTGTTGGAGGAGGAACAGCCCGAGTCAGTAGTGATAGTTCTGAGTCTGTAAGAGGAGTAGTTTGATTCTCTAGTCCACAGCAACAGGTCTTTGTGTCTGTGATTACAGAAGCTGTTGAGAAGTATAAAAAGATGATACTTTCTCACTCTGATATTTGAAACCAGTTCTGTGCTTTGCTTTCCCTTCATGCGCAGCCAAGGCGAGCTCCACCTTCACTGTGTTGTGGTAATGTAACTTTTTTTATATGCATTACTATGTAACCGCGGGCACGTTGGCCTGGAGGGCCGTTGCGCCATAGTAACATGACATGACAGGCCCACCCACAGATCAGCTGTTATACGTTGAGTTGTTCCCCATAATCCCACTCAAATATGGAGTGTTTTTTGCTGTTATGGAGAGGAGTAGCAGCTCGTTCCATTTTACCACCATTTATTTATTCAGTTCCAGGATGTCGTCCATCCTGGATGGCCACAGCAGTGTTGCCACCTGGAACTAGTAATTTTGTTGTTTTATTTTTAAAACCCTGTACAAACACTGTCCTATGTGCATTGTACGGTGGCTTAATGGCAGAAAAGTGGTACTGAAGTGACACATCAGGATCGGTATGAATCCCTTATATACAAAAAGATCCCCACATATTGTTGTGAATTAGAAGGTGCTGGTAACCCTACATGTAGGTCACTTGTTCTAACCTACCCTCTATAAAATAAAGCAGTAAGATACAAGAGGGCCTTATAGATATGTTAACACTGTTAAGTGTGGTATCAAACCTGTCCTGCAATGGAACCATTTGGTAAATAATTTATCTGCCTAAAATGTAGTCAATTGATAATATGACATCTACCGCCAAACAAGAAGCACCGCTGAAGGAATATATCATTTTATATAAAAATATGAATATGCCATCTCTTTATCGGTTTATGAATGTTATATAAAACTTTATCATATATTAATAAATATATTCAACAGATTCATACATCATCTATAATTTCACTCACTGTCCCTTCCAAACAACAGTCCATTATCAGTTCATGGGTTTTAATAAGTAGACGCATTAATAGAGAATTCGGTTGTTGTGAGACAGTCATGTGTGCACATGTAGGGTATTTAAAATTTTCTTTCTATGTGACTACTTTTTAGTGAGTTTAAATATAATCTATTACAGCATGGAAGACACTAAACTGTGCAGGGCTGTAACCCTCGGTGTCTGTTGTAACCCTTCCTGGCCTTGAACCACACAAAAAAAAACTGAAGAGGAATTAATCTTAGATGTGACAAAAAAAGGGGCCACCTGCACCCGGAGTCTTAAAAAAGACAGGAGTCTTTCATTCAAAACATAAAGAATATGACGCACCTTAACAAAGTGATCATTTGGTGTGTCAGGGTTTTCTTTTGAAATGTTTAAATGGTCAAATCTAAATTTACATGCTATTTACGTGCTATGCAAGGCAGCTCTGAAACTCACTTTAAAATGGCATGACTATTTCAGAAAAAGGGAACACCCGTGTAAGAGCCAAGCAACAGAGCTCAGCCCTCCCTGCTAGTTTCCCAGATTAGAAAATATATGAGTGTAAAAAGGCCCAAACCAATTCATTTCTCTACAGTTCTTTACTCCACGAAATGAAACAGTTTTTTGTTACTGTGCCTTTAAGACTGACATATGTGAACTACCTCTGTTCTGGTTGCCCATGCTGTATTGCTCCTTGTTCAAATAAAGTCCAGGCTAAAACACTACTTATAACTTCAGCCTGAATGTACCTGCTGAGGTCTCAATGGGTCCAAATATGACAATTCACTTGTTTTTTTTTTTGTGATTCACAAAAAAATATTGCTTTCCAAATACTGATTGTAATGACTGAGAAGCAAATGGTACTTTTTGAAATTTTGACAATATTCACAGACTACGTCAAAGCCTTCTATTTAAAAAAGCTAGAAAAAATACATTTTCCAAATGTAGACCCTTTAAAAGATAATTGCTGTCCGAAATGTAAATCTAAATGCTTCTTATATGACATGGTTTACTAAGCAAATTCTACACAGTCTCTGTCTTTTGTCTTTCTATGAACTATAACTTACAGAAGAGGTGCACTAATGAATAATGCACTTTTTCAATGGCTTTGAAATTACTTATTTAAACAAAATTACATTATTACATACTTCCCAAAAAGATTTTAAATTCGATATTTGACATTCATTTTCTATTCCATAAACGCTGAGAAAATGTATACACATAAGAATCTATGCTTTTAGAGGTCTGTTATAATGGCATTTGTTTATTCACATCATGTCCAGTTGTTTACATACACTTTTTCTTCAGTCACCCGCCCCCTGCTGGATGATTAAAGCACTGCAGTTAAAAAATCAGCACACAGATTGGAAGTCCAGCAAAGCCCCCTGGCACAACCCCATTAGAAAAGAAGAGTGTAACAGTTAGTAGAGCCAGTCAGAAATGCTGCTGTTAGCTGGGTTAGGGACTTTGGGCCAGATGTTATGCTTGATCCTATGGAGGACACAAACATACATATACTTTAATCAATGTAAATGTACTTTAATCATAATATCCACAACACTGATTGTAGGAATTATGATCTAATTCAGATTCTCACTATATTTCAGGGCTCTTAGAGTATGTGTGTGGTTTTTTTTTTTACCTCTGCCTCATCCTCCAACACATACAAAGCAATATCGAGACTCCTCCTATGAACACACAGCTGGTCAACAGTGCAGTCTGCATGGACGTACATGACTCTGTCCAACACATTCCACCAGGGATTAACAGGAAACAAGGGAGAACAAGAGAAAGACATGATAAACCAAAATAGTCAATCGGTAAAACCTGTTTACACAGATTATCTTTGTCGGACATATGGGTAGGCAATATGGCAATAAATAGATCAAAATCACAATATTTGACATTTTCATGATACCAACACTAATCACAATATTTGATATTCCTCAGGTTTGATAAGTTGGAATGGAATCAGCTCCAATGGGCTTTTGTTAAAACCATGAGTACAATGACCTTTACTCAATGTTTCATATACTGTGTTACCTTAAATCCAGTTAATCCGGGGTAATTCTGTTCTTTTTGTATTGAAATATGCAGATGGTTAGCATTCTTCAATAGAAAATTCCACTGATCTTTCAAAACGTCTGCACAATTCAGGCACTGACTGTTTCTGAGTGGTAAGATCTGAAATGGGGGTTCTAGAGAAAGTGAGCCAGGAACCAGACGTCTAAAGAGTTTAATGCTTCTGAAAGCTCCTTCAAAGAACGTTACTGTACAAAATGGCTCTTAATATTCAACATGACTGACTCATTTATTTATTTACTGATTTGTAGAAAAAAAAATAGTAGAGCGGCATTGTGAACAGTTTCAGTTAGCCAGGGAGCTAGCAAGCTGGCTAATGTTTTTGCCAGAAGCGATTAAACCACACAAGTAAAGGTAATAACACGTATACTGCTGTGCTGTGTGTCACCTATGGGCACAGAAAGAACAGGCCCTGCTAGCCCTGCCCCTGCATCAGTGTGGGCCTTCATACGCAGCATGAACAGCCCCGACACACCGCTGAGAGCGAACTGGGCCGAGCCCGCAGAGACCGGAACCTCTCCTGAAACACATACAGACACACACGTGCACAAATACACAGGCACACACATGGACTATGTCTTCTACGCTGCTGTTCAAAAGTGTAGGATCACTTATTTGTAGTGTTATATATTGTATGACCAAAGGTTTAGGATCACCTATAATTGATAGTATATATTATATAACCATATTAACATGGTTTAATTGATTAAGAGTGAAACACTACAGACTTGCCACTAGGTATTTTTAGATCGGTTTTGCAAATTGAATTGGACTTTTTTGAGAGCAACAGAAATACGATTAAAGGATAAATGGCTACGATTCTCATTTTGTATCACAATATTTACCAGTGACATTATTCTTGATGCTATACAGGTCATTTTTCATTTTAGGACAGTTTTCATTGAGCAACAAAACCCAAAGCCTTTTCACATCATGTTTGAGTTTTGCAGAATAACAAAAATGCAGCTGTTCAAAACAAAAGGCAAGTTTTAAAGACATTGTTTTAACGCTCAGTAAAACCAGGACTGGAGTTTCACAGTACTCAGTAAATAAAGTAACACCAGGACTGGGGTTTTAGAGAATTAAGGAAATTAAATAAAGCCAGGACAGGAATTTCACAGACGTGAAGTAAAACCAGGACTGGAGTTTCACTGGAGCGAGTGAATGGAGTAAAACCAGGACTGGAGTTTCACTGGAGCGAGTAAGATATTCTGCAAATGATTTGAAACCGCTAACACTGCTATTAAGCTGTAGTGAAAACACCCCAGCACAGCACACAGTGTGAACAATGTGAAATTCATTTAACCCATTCACCAAGTGAAGCAGTGGCCTGTCACCAACAGGAGGTGAACGGGGAACAGTGTATGGGGGCTATACCTTGCTCAAGGGTTCCTCGGTGGTGCCAGTGGCAGTCCTGGGAATCAAACCCACGGCCTTACGATCGCAGGGGCGACTCCCCAACCACCAGGCCACCAGTCCCCCAATGGAATCACATGATGATTTCAGATGTTTTGTAGAATTCTGTACATAGATATTCTGCTGTTGACTGTACTCACGCTCTGAACAGTCCTCGCTCTGGTAGCTCAGGGTGTATTTGGTGATGAATCCACGGCGATTGATTAAAGGCACTGGGCTCCAGCGGAGCAGCACAAAGGAGCAGCCGAGCTCTGCAGCATACAGCGTGGGACCAGCAGAGGGGGCTGAAATTCAGAAAAGGTAAATGAGACCTCATTTCACATCTGGCCTCATCCAAAAGTCAAGGCGATGGCACAAATACAGTAAACTTAATGGGTTCATTTAAGTTCAGAAGCACGGGGAGTCTAAGTAATGCTAAAAATAAGTAAGATTTTATATATATATCTGATCTCTAATACGTGCAGTCTGTGTCATTAGTAATTCACTTCTATCTATAGTATTTATACCCAGCATTCATGTATAGCATGGTGTATTTCATATTGAGGTTTCTTCTACAGATTATTTTATTGGATTTATTTAGACTTTCTTGTCTCTGTGTCTCTGTGTGTCTTTACAGTCATAACACAAGCAGTTTCCTCCAGGATCAATAAAGTTTTCTGATTCTGATTCAGGATCTGAATGCACCTCTTGCTTTGACCCTTATATCCACTGGCGACTTTATATATCACTAGTAACTTTATTTTTGTATTTGATCTGCTAATGCAGAAACTGAAGCAAGGCTCAAAAATGTAAAGCAAAGAAACCTCACTTATGTACAGTACCAGTCAAAAGTTTGGACACACCTTCTCATTCAATGATTTCCTTTGTTTTCATTATTGGCTACATTGTAGATTAATATTGAAAACATCACCTATTGATGACAGCTTTGCACACTCTTGGCATTTTTTCAATCAGATTCATGAGGAATCGACCTGGAATGGTGTTTAATTA
>JBBPCX010000038.1:12202990-12224956 GCA_037974365.1 Hydrocynus forskahlii
TATTCTGGTTTGTTTAACTCTTTTTTGTTTACTGCATAATTCCATGTGTTCCTTCATCATTTTGTTTGTTTTCAGTATTGATCTACAACGTAGAAAATAATCAAAACAAAGAAAAAAACATTGAATGAGAAGATGTGTGTCCAAACTTTTGACTGGTAGTGTATGTGCGTGTGTGTGTGTGTGCGCGGTACCTGCTTGGCGGCTGTAGGCCATCATGACCAGGCCAGGGCCAGACCTTGTTCCATAGACCTCTCTCACGCTCACGGAGTAGCATCTGTACGGCTCCACACCCTCTTAATACACAAATCAACCCGCGATTAGCTAACGAGTCTTATATTAAACCATAGAATGTAAATACATGATCCTTCAAACGCAACAGCGCTATTACATAACATAATGCATCAAATCGTTTTTAGCTATTTTCAAAATATTTTTTAAATTATATAAGCGCTGAAGATTTGAATAAAATTAAACAGTTTTCAAAAGGTATTTTTAGATAGCTAATTCATGTATTTTGTTAACAAGACATTAATGACGAACAATAAGGAGGTATTGCATGAGGCCTTTATACAATAATAACAATAATTTGTTTTTCAATGATGGTATTGTGTAATAATAATAATAATAATAATGGTAATTATGATAATAAACACTTTTAATGAAATATGAGTGTTTGAGTGTTATGGGACCATTATTCTAGTAGAACATTCTAGATATCCTACAGATCTCTTGGTTATTTTTAATCATCTACATCTCTGTTCATCATTCAGGACAAATCTGATTTTTCCTTTACAGTGTGAAACTTTTTACAGTTTGAGTTTGCACTGGCCTAGCATGTGTAATGTACAGTAATTTACACCTTTACATCTGCGGCCAAATTGTTCTGAAATTTGTGAGAATGAAATGACTGAGATCCGTTACCTGTGATAATAGTTTTGTATGTTTTCTGGTCCACTCGTTGCCAGCGAGTCTCATTTTGGCATTGGCTGCTCTCTGCTGTAATACACCACTCTACAACGAAGCCAGTGATGTTGGGGAAATCCAGGGCTTCCCACTGAACCTCCAGACTGAAATCACTCAGTGGGCTCACTAGAAGCGTTACCAGTGACCCCTCATCTGAAAGATGCAATATAGAATAAAAGTGTAACAATGCATTGTGACATTTTGTGACACTGGGGATGCTTTTGGGCCTGGTGACCTGCCATAATGGATGGAGCAAGACACTGCTTCAAAAGAAACGAAATGAATGCTTGGAGAGGCTCAGCCAAAATCCTGACTTGAACTACACTGAGATGCTGTGACTGAACAAAGCAATTCTGTAAAGAAGAGGTAGTTTTTTGTTCGCATGGGTGATGTAAGTGTTGCAAAAACTTGTTTTGTGTTTCCAGACTTACCCATGGCACTATATGTGTATAAGAGTGTGAAGAAGCACAGAACTGTGACAAATATGCAAGAATAGAGGAATTACTTTCATGCCACGTCCCTAGAAAGCCCAGCGCTTGCCAAGAAGTGGATGCTCCCCCTGAGTACATGGAACTCAATGAAGTTTTTACCTCTGCTCAAACACAATGTCTGCCCCCTCTTTGACAAAGTGACATGACTGTGTCTCAGAACTGTTAACTGGAGTCCCACTATGTAAAAGGTGTGTCTATCCCCTTGCCCTTCCTGAACAGCAAGGTCTCAGTGATTTCATCACAGCAGCTCTCCTTTGTTCTTTGTGATTATCGAGCGCTAATATTTCAGTTAAAAATCGTTTTCCTTCACCACTCACACCGTCTTACACCGTCTTACTCACCAAAAGTCTGAGGTAGCAAAACGGGCATGACATTATCTTGCTCAAGGGTACGTCAGTGGTGTGACTGGCAGTTCAAACTCACAAGTTTCCGATCGCAGGGGCAACTCCCTAACCACCAGGCCACCAGCTGCCCCAATATCAAGAGAAATAGTGGATCAAATCAAAGCGGCCAACCTACAAAATGCACTTCCTGTTGACACCCCACCAAGTAACATTTTGGTTCCCTCACAATATTGTAAAGAACTTTAGCAGCTGATATACAGGAACAAGTCCCTAAACATACTGTGTGTGCCAAACACCCAAATGCAAAGCACATTGATTACATTGATTCTGCCGTCAAGAACAACATTTATGGGCCAATTTTCTTCCATGGGTAGAATTTGCACACAACCCTTTATATCATCCTACCACTAATAATGTTTCTGTTTCAGTGTGTGTTAGGTTATCAGCTTTATTTTATGCCATAAGAATACCCTCCACCTGAAATTTTGCCATTGACCAGAGAGCAGGAAGATGCAAACACATCTGGCACGCTACCAGGGAGAGACTACTGAAGACAGCGGCTGCCCAGAAAAGGCGAGCGGATCGCCACCAGCACTTAGGCTCCTCCTACAGACCAGGACAATGTGTATAGCTTTCAACTTGGGACAATAATCAATGCCTGCCAAGTAGGAAAAGGGGCTCTGAGGCATTCAGCACTGCTGTTCACCTTCCTCACTGCTGGAGGAGCTGGTCCAGGAGAGCTGTGTTTATTGAACACTTCTTGTTTCCAGTACTGTCCTTTTAGCTCATGCATATTTGTATAAATCTTTGTTTTGTACTTTTTGACCCATGCCCCTTGCCTTGCCTCTGACACTGTTTTGGTTTTGGATTTTTGCCATGCCTTGCCTGGATTATGCCTTTTGTCTAATCGTCATGCTGATGTCTGCTCCTGTTCGAATTGGAAAGCTTCATGGAGTTTCAACCTATATTTGCCATGCTATCCCTCTCTGCTTAACCATGAAACTGCTCCATTTTGAACGAAGAGTCCACTCTCTTCAGTTTGTAACAGTTCTGGTCCCACAAGACAAAACATTTGGGCATCCCATTCTATACCACTTAAAGATTTTTTCCCTAGAACTGAAAGTCTAGAAAACTTGAAAAAATATTTTTAGGAGAGTACATACTGGTCTGCCACTGTGCGGGTATGGTGATGGTGGCTGGCGGGGCAGAGCCTGCAGAGTTGGACATAGTGAGTGTGCAGAGGCAGTTGAGTGGAGGGACAGTGAGGTCGCACGAGCTGTTGGCCAAGCTCAGGTTAGAGCAGTCCTCTAAATCCACAGCAGCCTGGGAGTCCTCCAGCCTGCACTGCACACTGAACCACGCTGCTGTGCACGCTGCCCTCGCCTGCAGCGGTGCCTGGAACACACAAGTCAGGATGGAAGTCACTTGCATTAAATCAGAACACTGGACTTTGTATGCGGTCAAGTGGTGCACTGTAGAGAAACTTTTCTTTACACTGTTGGTTGCAACAGCCTTGCGTCTCCTTTTTAATTTCAGCTACTCTGCACACAGGGTCAGTACTTTAAATTAATTGAAAGAGAAGACCTCTGCACTTTTAACACATACTTATTGTTTAGTGGCTGAAAATACTGGAAAAAATAAAACATAAAATGCTGGGTATATCAGTAGTTTGTAATCAAGAATCCATTTGCTGAAAAACACAACCTCCAAATGTATCTTGTATCCAAACAGTCTTTCTCTTCTAGATTTGTTGAGGTTTTTTTTTTTTTCGCTTCTCCATGTGGACATTTCATAGATTGTCTTGGCTGAACAGCATGTTCAAGATCTAATCCCAGAAAATAAATGGCAATCATCCATTCACATGTGAAGGAATGTGTCATAACTGTGTTGTGAAAAATATTTAATGCATATGTTAATTTAAAATCCACCTGAAATCATGATGGAAAATATGAGTACATATATATATATACACACATATGTATATCTCTGTCATACATATAAGGCCTCTGTCAACTGACACAAGCACATGACATTAAGCTGGTCTGTGTTTTAATCAGTGCAATCTGTACACAATGGTTAAAAAGGTCATGTATATCACCTTCCATAGTAGCGTCACACGCCTAAACCCTTCAACATCTGCTGCCTGAACTGTTCGCCACAGCTGTGGGATGTAGGAAGGTGCTGTAATACACACACACACACACACACACACACACACACACAGACAGGAAAGCTGGGCAAAATCACATGAATGAGACCAGTACAGTTTTATAGTTTTAGGTACCTGGTCACAACTGGATCTAACAGTACTCAAGGGTGTTGACCTCAGTCTTTGGTAACATATAAAAAACATAAGAGAGGAATTTATATATGAATCAGTAAATAAATCATTAGTCTGCATCAGTATTCGCAAGCCTCAACATTAGATTGCATCAGTACTCAAACGTCTCACCAGTCACATAAACACTTCAAAAAGAGCATTAGTTGCTTATGAGGTTGGTACGGCTTTTCATTCCTAACGACAGACGTATCACAGTTTGAAAAGTACAAGGGACGAGGAAATTCGTTACACAATTCATTCTATTGCATGACTGCAGTAAACTGGAGTCAGCATTCAGTGTTCTCATTATGTGAGTAGCATTTAAGTCTTCTTACTCATTTATGTGGAGCTGCCACGTTTCTCCAGAGGGTCAAAAGATCAGTTACCGATTTTAGTGGATCAGGGGCCACCAATTATGTAACATTCTTTTGTCCGTTGTTTTGTCACAAGAGACTCGCAGTGTACTGTGGATTTACTTCTGGCTGTTACAGTGCTCTGGAGTTCACCATGCCCAATGCCAGGCATTAAGTAGAAGGGTAAAAAGCCCCCCAGCACTGGGGTGTGGATCACAATTTACAGGCCATTACCTTCTGCATCAGTGTGCAGTGTAGCAGTGAGGCTCCATTCACTCCAGTGACTTAATGCGTGCTTGTAGCGATAACGCATCCTTACAGCGTACTGTGTACACGGTGAGAACACACACTGCACCTCGTCTGTCAGATCCACATCCAAAGGCAGCGGGTCAGGCTGAAGCATGACAGAAACACAGTTTTGTCATGAGAGTGTGTGCGTTATAGAACCTTTAGAAAACAGTTTTTGATAGAAGCATGTCTGTAACCAAGATGTGTGAGCTTGGTGAGGAGTATAACAATCTTTGTTGTTTCTGTAATAAATTTGCCACATTATGTTCCACTATGGTCCTCCGAACATTTGGTGAACATCATCAGTACTTAAAAAAACACTGGCCGAGTTTCTTTACAAACAGAGCATAAATAGTTGATTATGCACATCTAAGTCAAAATAAATAACACAATGTTAAAACCTTACGCATGCTCATCAGCCAAATAATAAACATGGATCTTGAGGTGAGCCCACATGGTAGGCATGGTTGCAGCCAAAAAATGAGTACAGTTGGAATGGAGGTCTTCTAAACCTCCTGCTTAAAGACGGGTCTCAATAAAATGGTTTTAATAATTAAGATGGAACAGATTAATTCCAGCGCTCAAACCTCTTTCAGAAAAGTGGCATACCTGAGGTCTGCTGCAGTGTGTTAACCCGAGCGAAGTGATGAGTTTACTTTAGTAGTGAGATAATATGTTTATTATCTTTATCTATATATGTTTATTACGTATTACATCTTTTTTACATGCAGACTCTCTATTATCTCTATCATTATGTACAGTTGTTCACTATTATCATTGCAATATCACTACTTATGTAACTAATCAGGTGCTAAAGTTTGTGTGCAAAAGTCTTATCATGAGCAGTTTCACTACTTTTGTCACTATTACACACAGTAACAGAGTCAGTATAGAGAACTCCAAAACTACTTCAGCAGTAAATGTATTTATTTATCTATAGTATTTATATCCACCTCTCTTTCTGACCACAGCAGTTTTTGCATATAGCATAATGTATTTAATACTAAGCATTTTTGGGGGAGTATTTTTGGGGGAGTTAACTTTGACTTAATTTGATTTATGCGACATTTTATATTGTTCTGTTGTTGTGCTGTCATAATATTAGCAATTTCCTCCAGGATCAATACATTTTCTAATTCTGATTCTGATTCTAAGCCAATCCCCCTTGTCCCTTTTTTGTTTTTGTTTTTTTGTTAGGAATTTTTACATTTGTGGATTATGTTCTTGTCCATGGGCAAAAAGTAATAAAATCTTAAAATAAAAAAAAAAAAAGAAAGAAAAGGGGGTCTTTAGGTAAAATGTTTAATTACCAGTGTAGGAGAAGATCTAATACTGAGATGGAACTTCTTATAAACGTGTGTGAATAGAGACACACACGTGGTGACATCAGTTGTTAATACAAAAGTATGAGAACGGGATCCTGAGGTACACCCGTGACATCGTAAGGCAGTTGTGGTCATTACTTAGTAAGGTGTACAAACAGGGTAACTGAGGCGTGGCCCATACTTTAGGAGGTGGCCACCCATTACTTTTATTAAGAAGGTGTTCCACCAGCTTGGCTCTGTAGGTGTGTGTTCATGGAGGTTTCTGACCTGATCTGGTGTGCTGCACTGCAGCTGATAAAGCAGACAGCCTTTGGAGATGTCAGACTTGGTGAAAGGGAAGCTAGATGTAGACCAGCCCATCCTCAGACATCGTGGCTGCCCGCTGACTCTGGACAGCCAGAAACGTTCAGGTTTAGGCAGCTTCACTGGGTGGAGAGAAAAAAATCAGTACTTTATCAACTACGTCAAGCAAAATTGCTCATTTTGTCTGCAGAACCCCAGAGTACACTGTGTCACGATTATTTTATATTTTGGACTTCACAATGACCTAAATCCCTCTGCTATAGACACGTCCTGAGATTCTATAGCTCTAGGCTCATAGACAGCAACTGATAAACCTATAGTTAATACATAAAGTTATGCACATCAGCTGATGTCCTCTAGACGTTACCTGTCATTTAATAATGAGAATCTGACGTTTTAGACAGAACCTGACTTTTTAGACAATACCTGAGATTCTCTATATGTATTACTCTTAAACCTCCTTTTATGTTTGCAGTTGATTTGACCCAATTCAGCGTTTAATGTCTCTAAATAAATTACGGACGTCACTTTTGTGTCATTTTAAATAAGTTTACGTAATTCAATGGGGATAACTTGTTAAACACTAAATGAACACGATATTATGTTTTCAACATCCTGTTCACATTTTGTGATCTTTGGGGTCATTTTGTCCCCAGGCTGTTTAAGCTGTATAAATAATTTAATAAATACCAACATGTAACTGTTTTATCAACATTTTGGCTGTCCTGGATGATACTGAGGGCACTATATGCAATATGATCATCTTCAAAATACGTTCCCTTTGCTTTAGGGTCATAACTGAACAAAATCTCACCTGTAGGAGGGTGAGAACCACTTATAATGCACATGACATCAGAGGGAAAAATGTGTTTTCCACCAGAACTGTGATATTTTCCATGCCATGGTGGTGTTAGGACATGTATGCATTGTTTAAAGCACTGTTTAGGTCATCAACAAAGAAACATAATGTACCTGAAACACAAACTTGGGTAGCAATTTTAATTTCAACCATTTTCTGGAGCTCAAATTGAACCCAAGCATAAAGGATGATAGTAAACTTGAACATAATCTGAGGGCTAAGGGTAAGAGATTCTATGAGCAGTAAATGGGGCTCTGCAGACAGTACATGAGGTTCTTTAGGCAGTACCTGCATCAGTGCCATTCAGGCACAGCGTATCAGAGCTGGCTAATGAGTGGTTGACACTGTGTGCGAAGACCTGAATGCAGTAGATTCGGTTCAGAGATTTTATTGGTACAGAGCAGTAAGGCTTAGGCGAATGACATCGAAAATTCCTCCCTGCCCTGCAAATAAACACACACACATTAACACACACGCATTCAAACACGTGAAAGAACATTCCTCACTGCAAATTCACTGCTAGTTTAAGCCACTACAGGCATTTTAGAGCATTTTTATCATTCCTAGCGAAAGTTTCACCCAATTTAAAGGGCGCTGGCTGTTCAAGATGCCATTTAAATTGATTTCCAAAACTATGAACGGAGAAAAATGGGTACAGGATTTTCACTGGACAGCACATAATATGCCAAGACCATAGGGCCTTTTGTCTAACAGAAATGTACTCAAAAAGATATTCGATTAGTTGCTCTTTGCGAATGCTAGATTTAGATCCCTCCTAAAGGGAACGTAAAGGGGCAGTAGCACAGCGGACCATATATCTGCTCCATCTGGCACCCTAATCATATCAGCATAAAACACCCAGGTTTGCACTTTTCTACATCCTGTTATGCAGGGATAAAATGGGCCCTTATCAGTCCACTCAGGATGCACCAGCTCTGAGAAAGCACCAGGGTTTTTTTTCTTTCAAAAAACATGACTTTTTAAATTCTGCACACCTGCCTTCGTTTTTTTACCATTAAAACGCAGATGCTGAATAAATGACTTCATCAATATACAGTATGATCAACCTACAGAGATATTAGCCATATCTTGAAACGATTGTGTGAGCGAAAGCCTAGGAGCACGGGAGGATCACACACACTCACATGTTGACTTGCAGGGTGTAGTTTGTATCAGAGTAAGCATTTACAGCAGGCGTCCAGTGGCAGGTGACATTTTCAAAAGCAAAGAACACACACTCAAGCTCTCTGGGTGAGTAAAGTGACCCTAAAAACACAGTCAAGAGAGGGGAATGAAATTTCACAGATTTTTTCAAATATTCTAATGAATTCCATCATCATGAGGTGTAAACAAACTAAGAGTGGTTTGGTGTGACAAAGTTCATTTAGAGAAACTTTTAGTCAGATTTCTTCACAGTGATGGTGAGAGGAGTCAGGCAGTGCGATATCCGTGCAACAAATCTTATTTGATTTACCATTCAAAACCATCATCTACATGTCTTCTGAGTTTTACATGTAATGTTAATAATGGCACAATGGTGGAAAAACAGAATACAATGTGTTTTCTTTGAGGACTATTTTGCTCTACAACGCCAGGATGCTCTTGGTCAAAATCTGTGTTTGCTGATTTTCTTTGTGAAAATATGGTTGAATCCTTTGAGAAGAATGCACATTTTAGTACGCAATTTTGTATCAATTATAGACATAAAGATGTATCTTATAGACATAAAGATGTATCAATACCAAATAAAAAAATCCATTAACAAATAGAAATGTTGCATGTGTAAAAGCTAAGGCACACGCGTTTGTGTTCAACGCAAAAATAAAAATATTAATTTACAAATGTGAAAATGCAATATTTTGCAATGCCTGATTCCTATCACAGCCACTGAGAACAATTCTGGTATGTTTCTCTAGAAGTGAATATGCTGCTGTCAGATCAAAAAGATCGAAACCTCAGAACTAAGTTTCTTCCGTTCTCCTTCCACTGGTGAAAACATTTTTCAATTGGAACATTTAATAATGGATGGTCCAACAGAAATAGCCCAACCGTTCCTTTACAATAAAACCAGAAACAAACCTGATGCTTTTAATGGTCCACTGAGAAGATAAAAGACAATAAGCATCTTATAGTCCATGATTAGCTTGATATTGAGGAACCCTGTGTTAAAGGTAAAGAAGAGAGAGGCAAAGAGAGGGTAAATGTAATTCAGTCCATTTGAACATTAGAAAACATTTTGCCTTCTGATTTCTGGTCGCTGCTTCATTAATATGTAAATGACACCAGTAAAGGATGGAGAGTGTGACTGAAAAACTGTTTCAAAGGAACAGCAAAATGTACGTACATTTCTATTCTAGATGTAGTTGATCAACCAAGACCAGCTAAGAGTCCACATTTTGTTTCTTTATGTTTTCTGTCTTGTCTGTTGTCTGTCTTTTGGAGGTTACAGTTGCAAACAAACATTAGAAGCCAATTGTCAACCAAAAAATGGTTTCTATAAACATACTTCTCTGAACCTACTCAAACTGCATTCCGATCTTCATTAAGTCTGCAGACTGTAAGATTCAGGATTCAGTCCTCTATTCCACTACCGCTCAGTGAAAACCAGCCCTGTTGTTGTCTGAAATGGCTGCTCACAGTAAGCTGCCCTGTGTCCTAAACTTTGAAGCATGCCAATTCAAAAACATAAACCAAGAGCATTGTTTATGTTCCTCTCAGTTTTCACTGGACCGAAATGATAAGGTCTCGGTCTATGGTGACGTCTGTACAGCGGCAGGGTCCCTGTGGATCTTCTGGAAGGATGTTACTGGAATATGCATTGTGAAACACATGCATGTCAACTAATTAGGAAGAGCATGAGTAAACAGATATTTGGTCCCAAGGTCATATTCCCATAAAGCCTTGTTTCCAATTCTGGGCTTGCATACCATTCAGATAACACCATGGGTGCCGGAAAGTGTCCCCTCCACTTCTAAAAATAATTCATTTTGGCCCCCGCCGCTTACCCAGCCAGCGGTTTGTATGAGGGAAACACACAAGACACTATATGGAGCGTGCATGACCCCCCGTCACCTCCACCTTCATTCCAGTCCCCCCCTCCTGAACAGTATGTCCCATCTTGTCCCCCACTTCCCCTGGATAACACTGTTCCTCAGTTTGATTAAATGAGTCTGATTGCAGTAAGCGCTTTGTGACTATTTCACATTTGACTTCACTGCTACAGGAAATCACTGCAGAAAACACTGGGGCTGGGATTAACAGTCATAAACGAGAGGATGAGGGGAGTCCTAAACCACTTCCAAAATCTGCACTGAAGTAATGAAGTTTGAGTAGACTGAGAGGAATTTTGATGATGTATTTTTATGGATGAGCTTTGGGCTGCTTGGATGTCTATTGACCACCAGTGTTTGTTAGCAAAGCTAGCCTCCTAAATGATGTTTAGTCACTATGCAGCTCACTGCTGGAACAAACTGCCCATCAGTATCAGATCTGCACCAACTGCAGCTTTAAAAAGCAGCTAAAACCGGCACTATACTCCTCTCCCTTCTTTTAAACATCACCACATCTATGGCATAAATAAAGTTGAACTTTAACTCTTTGCAAAATCTGGGCATCAGACATGTCTTGGCTAATTGACTTCTGGAAGTCAACGGAAGTGGAAGACTGTGTGATTTTTCATCAGACTATTCTTTTCGTTTTAACTATAACCGTCTATTGGCATTTAAGATGACCACTAGTAAAATGAATGTACACAAGCTCATTTAAAGGGCCTGCAAAAATTGGAAGTCGCTTTGGATAGAAGTGTCTGCCAAATGAATGAATGCAATGTGATAATGTAAAAAAAAATTCCTTTGCCTTTTTCTAATAAATGAATTTGATATGCAAACACTGCTGAGGTTTCAGTGTGCGCCCAAATGGAACTATTTTGTTTCGGAACATTTGCCTTTGGTTTGGTTATGCGTTTTGTTTTTTAATTTTTGCTTTTGTCTGCTCTGACATCAAGGCACACAGCTAATCTACATCCATTCACCTATTCAGCTTACAGCAGTTTTGCATTATCCACACTGCTTTTTGGCACGCGGAACAAAAACGGACTAACAGTCAGAAGCAGAGCTCATTTACATGTATGAGGCTCGAAGGCACGCGAACCAAAACGGGCGTTTTTACTCCTAAGGGACAAAGAGAGGTTGGAAAATACTCATGTAAAGTCAAATTGTGTCCATTTTTGTTAAATCACATAAACGTAAGGAGTGGACCTCAAGGAAAAAATAATAAACACATGGAGACATGAGGGATATGGGCCCTTTAACATCACCTCACACAAGAGATGTGGATGATGCATAAAATATCAACCTGCAATATTTAAACTATAGCAAAAAAAAAGGTATTTTTAACAATACCTCACAAGCATCACTCTCTCAAGAACCCTTTTGGTGGATGCTCATCTGGAGAACCATGTTTTGAAAATGAAATGTCTGAAAGTGAAGTACATTTTCAAAGTTTAAAGCAAAATTAAATGGCTACAGAATATTTACATTACATTTCAGACATGGTTCTTCAGGGGAACCTTTTGAGGCACTTGTGCTTTTTAAGTGTACAACAGTTTAAACCAGTTAATTTGATTTAATAAATATCAATGCATTATGAAAATCCATAGGAAATCCACTGCTATGAGAACACCTGTTTCTTCAAGTCTTTGTAATTTTCTAATTACCCATTTAGTCCAGCGCAGTCCAGTGGGTTTTGACCTTCATAACTCTGGCAAACCAGCGATGAGCTCTTGTGCCTCTTAAGTCAGCCTCTTGTATGTTTGTTCTCACCAGTACAAAACAACTGCAAAGGGCTGCCCCTCACTGTCATCAGAGGAAGTGGTGTGACACACACACATATATATGCTCTCTGTCTGTCTCTCTCTCTCTCTCTCACACACACACACACACACACACACACACACACACAATAGCTGAAAAGCTGTAGACAAAACTGCAAAACTTGGCACTTTTTAAAAACCTTATGAACCTTTTTTTCAGTAACCTATGTACCTCACCTCATTCCTGCAATCACTGTTCCTTCTGAGCCAGTTTCTCATTTACTAACAGCAAGATAAACCGGCATGTTGTTACTGTTTTGGTTCTGACCATCTTGTCTGGTCCGTTTTTCTAAACCATCTATTACAGCAATTCCCAAACTAGGGATGAATCAGGAATACAGTAGCAATCGAATGAGGTGAGGTACATAGGTACTGAAAAAAACTGTTTTGGATGTTTCTGATGACAAGATCATTTGTTTGGTGAGTGTATTTATATACGTCTGTCTGCCCTGATTTGCCGCGTTGTGCAATCCGATGAACTTGGAATATATTAATCCTCAATGCATTTTCAATGGGATTTAAGTCAGGAGATCAGGACAGATGCAGGTACTTTCTCGCTCAGCTTGTTATTTTGGCCGTATGTCTGAGGTCATTGTCCTGTCTTGACGCGTCCTCTTTGTTTTCTTGGCTGATTAGCCAGCGGTACAGCACTCCCACAGCTCGATATGTATCAGGATTTTGGGTCATGGTAACGGTGCGATTTCAATCTTTATTTTTAAAGAAAATAAAAAAATATACAAAGCATGTCACCCTTTAAACAAACTTTTTATTGCACTTATAGACTAAAAAAACTTTTCATTCTGAAAAATCGCAACAGGAATGAGTAGGCCTAGTTTGTCTTCACTGCATGAAAGCAAAGGGAGTAAATAATAGGAAAAATTAGGTGTTTCCTAGTTTTGGCAGCAGTGAGAGACTCTTTTAATGAGTAAACTCCCTCTGCTCTCCCTGGATGGGGAAATAGACTATATGGACAGAAGTATTGGGACGGCTGACCATTACACCAACAGGGATTTTAATGACAATGCATTCAAATTAATAGATTTTAATATGGAGTGGTCCCCCTTTTTTTTCCACAAGGTTTTTTTTTTATTTTTCATTAAAGTTTACAATAACATACAAAACAGACCAATACCCACCCATCCCTCCCAGGCTTTTGTACAATTAAAATAATACCAAATAAAGATTCAGAGCATAATATTTGTACAGTGTTAACATTTTTGAAACAAGGCAGAATAAATTAATTCAAAAATGACATAGAAGGTAAAATAAATAAATAAATGAAAATAGAGTTGTTCCCCCTTTTGCAGCTATAACAGCTTCCACTCTTCTTGGAAGGCTTTCCACAAGAGTTTGGAGTTTCTGAGGGCATTTGTGCCCATTCACTCTGTAGAGCATTTATGAGGTCAGGCACTGATGTTGGACAAGAAGGTCTCAGGTCCAGTTCATCCCAAAGGTGTTGGATGGGATTGAGGTCAGGGCTCTGTGTGGCCAGTCAAGCTCTTCCACACTGAACTCAGCCAGCCGTGTCTCTATGGAGCTCGCTTTGAGCACTGGGACACAGTCATGCTAGAATAGAAAAGGTTCTTCCCCAAACTGTGTCCACAAAGTCAGAAGCATGGGTTTTAAGTTTACCCTTCACTGGAATAATTAAGTATAATTAAATCAGTAATTAAGAGGTTGGTCCCAAGACTTTTGTCCAAATAGTGTACTGTCTGTCTGCGGTCTTCTGATCCTTCTGATCATTGTATTTAACACTGAATACATTTTTTTTTTGCACGGCAGGGTTGACAAATGCCCCTTTTTTCACGTTTTAAGATCCACTAAAATAGACTCAATATTCTTTGCTAAATGTACAGTATATTCACAATGAGTGCCTTTTATTAGCGATTGCCAGTCTCACTTCGAGCTGAGAGAATTCTTGTTTTTGGTTTCCCGTCTCTCATTTGCATTCCTTTCGTATTTGCATGCAGATCACCGAAAGGCTGTCCAGGAAAATCCATACACCGCAGAGCTGTTCTGTAAATCTAAATGTACAATGCACGTAGCCTGCAGCGTAATAAGGAGGCGTCGAAAATGACAGGAAAACTACAGGTGACATACCGTAAAACCTCCGTTCACCTGTGCGTACTGAACCGCAAGGGCCGTATCGAGCAGTTCAGTGACACGCCATGTAGCGTTGCATCTCTACTCTCCCAGTACATCACTCCATCTTTGTTTCTGTTGATGGTGTGTGATGCCCCGGAATGTTTTGCAGAGAAGCAGCCCTTTATTGTGGTGCTCCCACCACCACACTGGGGCGTTCTTGGGATCAACCCTTCTTTCTCCACATAAGAAGAGAAGTTTAATTTTTGTGCCCTCTGCCCAGAGCTAATTATTCCAAAACAGATCTGATTCATGCACTTATGAACATTTTAGATGTGTTCCTCTATTATTCCTGTTTAGCAGAAGAGTTTTACATGAGACATAGAAATGAAAATGGGTGCAGTGCAGTTGAGTGCATATTGTACTGTTTGTGCAATAAACTGCACTGCAAAGTGAAATAATCTGTTGTGATTACTTATGATCTCTAAGAAATATTAAATACACATTTTAAAAAAAGATATTTATCATTGTAAGCATATCTAGCTACTAGAGGCAGTACATGCAAGTGGCTAATATGGTTTTAACTGTGGCAAAATCAATGTAAAGTGCAGCTTCTCATGACTTTATGGTGAAATACTAATCACAGAGCATTCAGAAAAAGCTGTGGATGAGAAATTATTTGTCTCTTAACAGCACTAATCATCAAAAATGTGTTTTTTATACAATGAAAATGATGAAAACTACCTTATTGTTGCAAGGACAGATAGTCTTCCATCATTCCCTAAGTACTAGTTCTGTATTGAAGTAGTACAATATTCTAGAGACCTGAACATTGAAACCGTTTATTGCAACAAACCCAAAACCAGTTAAAATTAAGCTAAGAGTACTCCACCTGTAGGAAATGCTGTGTGTGTGTGTGTGTGTGTTTTGAAAACGGGAAATTTTGCAATAAAAATATGTGTATAAAAATATATGCAAATTTCTTGACCATTAATGATACAATTATGCCTGTGGCCAAAAGCACAAAATGCTCCACATTTTTGTCCATTTCATCAAGATTGCATTAGGAACGCAAAGCATAGTGTTCCTAAATTTATTTTATTTACAAAATACAATAACAATATTGACAATAAATCAAAATAACAAGTAACAATAGTTCTTTGTATTTTTTGAAGGAAAAAAAGCAGTGTCTCTAATCCCTTTCGTAAGCCTAACGATTTGTACTGTAATTATGAAGAAGACCAAACAGAAATGCTCCAAAAAGTTGAGTGTACAACCAACAAAAGCAGATTTGGGTGAGCAATTCTCAGTCCTCTAAACCAAAAGATATGTTCAGGAACTTGAGAGCCAACCTCTCAAATAGGCTGGATTTGAATGTTTAAGGTGCTGTATTAAGGTGAGTGGACAGGACACTGCTTTTATGCTTTTCACTCTTCATACATACACACACACACACACACACACACACACACACACACACACACACACACACACACACACACGTAGACAGGCCAGTCGAGGGATTCTCCACAGCAATGCTGTCAGAAACCTGAGTAAACTGTATGCAGTAAACCAGCTCCAGTAGCTTCAACAATATCACATTGGCAGTGAATGTTCAGGCTGTACTTGGTAATGGATCACTGAAAAGGAAAAAAAAAACTATTTAAATATTTCCAATTAATAAATCCAGGCCATGAGAAGAAACAGGACCCTGAAGAAAAAAATTCTCAATGCAAAAGAAAAACCTACCATGGGAAAGCAGGAACCATGACATGAATGACAGCAAAGCAAAGAGTGGCCAGAAGCAGCAGGTCATTAGAAAGCAGCTCGCTAGCTTTGTTTCGTCCCCCTCTATTAGGCAACAGGATGTCTCAAAACTATTTTACTCCAAAAATCAAGTTGTCATAAAACATGCAATGAAAAACAATTGGCTATTAAGAAAACAAACCGAGAGGTCCACCAGCAAACACCTCACAGAAGTGCAAATTCATACAGGTATGCATTTTTATTTGAGAGTTTAACTGAGTGAACAAGAACTCTCATGCTGCTGAGTGGGTCGTTACACAAGCTGAAATCATAAATCATGGTAACTCGAAGCGTAACTATTTCCTGACACTATAAAAGGTGTGGATCATATAGCACAGTAAAAAAAAATCATCTAGAAAGTGTGCTCTTATGAAGTATAAATTAGGGTTCACAGCAAAAACCTTGACCTCTTCTCAGACAAGAGCTTAGCAGTCTTGTGACACTAAAGTCACACCACACTGTTTTTCTTCATCTGGAACCTGTTGGTCAGTTCTCTACATTTGCAGCCTTTTATGTGCTTCTGACTGAACTGGCAAGACTACCGTCAGTTGCTACGTCCTCATTAAATTACAAGAATGGCAAACAGTCTCACGTTTGAGAGGAATTCTCAGGTACAAATACCCCAACATTAAAATCACAGAATGACTTTAAAGTATGTGCTTTCCAAGAGTCAAACCAAAATCAAGGCAATCGTTGGCAACCAGTAAAACAAATTAAACAATGATCAAAAACATTTTATTCGCTCCAGGCTTTCTGGAGACCGAGATAAGTGATAAAACCTAACTGGGGTAAACCCTCCAAGGAGTCTATGCAATAATCATACCAACTGGGCATAAAAATGTGAATGTAGAACTCCAAAATTCAACTAATTAAAAAATAAATCAAGCACAGACATAATGTGGTGCCTTTCAACAAGCACATAAGAGCCTTCCTGTATCAGTTAAGATCTAACAGGTTGACCCAGCTGATTCCAGTTTATCAAAGCTTGGTTGCCAGACCCTGCCAGCATAGTCATTTACCTCCAACCTTACAATGTGAAAATAATGGCATTCACTACATAGACAAATGATTGCCATTTTATAGACTAAACAAAAAGCAACAACCAGCACTCATTCCAGTGGAATAACATCTTGCATACATTTCAGGTTTCTGCTCTGTTTTAAGATAACATGTTAATTTCTCAAATAACTAGTCCTGTATGAAAATTTCCAGCATGTTCATTAAAATGAAAAAGCACTCAGGTGTATTTATGAATCTACAGTCTATATGACCTGACTAAAACAATGGGTGCAAGTTTATGATTCCTAATGATTCTGAGATGAACGTACACTTGTCTGCCATGTTTACAACTTTTTAAATTGTCTTTAACAAACAAACATTCCTCTTGGTCCAGTCGTGTACATGTCTGTGATTGTAGTCAAGTTTCAGATTGGTCAGCAAAAGGTTTTTGCACAAAGAACATAAGGAAAAACAGCCATTAACTTTGCAGATTGTGGTAGATCTGTGACTGTTCACTGATGGTACACCGTTTAATCAATTAAATATACTATGTCCAAATTAATAATAAAATGGACAAAGCTGGGATGCAAGGTAGGAGGTAAGTGAACATTGACCAATAAACCTGCTACACACACAAGGTTGCAATTACCCTCAAAGTAAATGCAACTGTGTTTTTCTGACTTCAAGCCAACACAAAGCTAGAGAGAACCCAGTTGTTCAGCTTCAACTGATTGTTGCTGAAATCTCTTTTGAGGCTTTCTTGGTAAGTTCACGTGTCTGTTGTAGTAGTCCTGCAGGGATTCTGTACCACTGAAGCTAAAACAAGGCAACCTTCTTAAAAACAAAGCGAACTAACCAACAGGATGCTGATGGAAAAAAAACAATGCCAGAACTTCACAAATGAATTTAAAAAAGCTCTTATCTCTATAACATTACTTCTGTTGATCACTTCTGTACCAACTGAACGCTTCAAGCAGGGCCACACTTTGGCAAAAAGGACACGTCCCACACAGCTGTGCGGATGATATCTCCAGCTTAGGAATGTTTTTTTGCAGTGCCTGTCATCACTGCATAAGTGAGCGCGGCTGGAGGGACGGAGGGCACAGAGCAGAGGATGGGCACAGGAAGCCCCCCACAGCCCTAAAGTCAGGGACTGAGAAGGAAGGAGCAATTGCGGGAGCCAGGACAGGAGTAGAAGGTATGGAGAAGTCGGTCTGAAGTTGTCTGGAGACTCTGCGCTGAGAGCCAGAAGGTACACTGTCTTCAGCTAAAGGAATCAGCTGGGGCTGGTACAGGTCTGAACCTAAAAGGTCTGGTTCCTGCTCATGGGGGTCAGGAGAGGTATATAGTTGACCGGAGGGAGAGACTGCCAAGCTGTCCGGGCTGAGACAACCAGCGACAGGCCTCTTGAGCTCCTGTAAAGGCAGAAGAGGTAAAAAAGTGCTGTACAACGGCTCCCTCTTCAGGCTGGAGTGAGGACTTGCACAGAGCTCCATCTCCCTGATTTCCAACTCAGCACCTGAGGAATGCAAGAGGGGGAAAGTCAGCCCAGGGAAAGAGCATCTCAAACAAACTAAACTAATTTAATTATCAAAATTATCCAAAAGTTAATTATAAATGAAAGATCAAGATCAATTTCATAGGCAACCAATTTATTAAAGCCTTTATGCCAGACTAGACTTTTTTCTTTGTGTTCATTACAGAACACATTACATTAGAAAAGCATTAGAAAACCCAATGTTTTCATGAATCCAGCCAAGGTGTGTTTTACTTTTTCACAGTATTACAACCTAGTCAATAAATATCATGGTTTCATCAAAACTCAATTTAATCGTGGCTTTATCTTTAAACAATGAAAAGTATCTGTACTCTTGTGTATGAAAAACAAGACCTCCACTTCCACTGTTAAATGGTTTTGAAACTAGTAATACTCATTTTTGCCAGGTTGCTTTATTCATGGTCAGCAGCAGTACGTTTTTTCGTCATGAGTATCAACAGAGGTAGCAAATTAACAGATTAAGAATCACAGATTTAAGAAGTATATAGCAAAATAATGCGTAGATGGTTTATGTGCTACATTGAAAAACATGAGGTAACTGTCAAATCATATTGTCACTGTGAAACTGTGATGCTGTAACAAGCCCAATCCACCCTCAGTCTCTTTCATTCTACTTCTCTGCAGGCTGGCGTTCATCTGGTTTACCTGGCTGCCCTGAACGGTATTGTGTGGTCAGTGTGCAGTGAGCTCAGGGCTTTAGAAGAAAGCGGGGAGTACGTTTCCGTCTCGGCCGACCCTGCACCTGAGCAGTGAACCTCAGGCTTGTCTCCTCTGGAGCCCCATGCAGGTGAACACAAGATCATGAACAAAGAAAAACAGCACAGCACAGACACAATGGGGTAATGCAGAAAAGGATGGAGCAAACCATAATTACAATGCAACTTAACTGTTATGAAAGACATGTTTTGAATAAAAAAAATAAATAAAAAAAAGCATGAATGAATATAAAAGAATGGAAGCAATTGAGAAATGAAAATGAAAAAGGATGTGGAATGGTGTTTCAAGCAGACCTGCTAAGGGCTGTGGGAAGGCTGTCGTGAAGGTGTAAGTGTAGGTACCTGGCTGATCCATCTGGACTTCAGTGGGTGGTGTGGGAAGGTGGATTGGCAGGTTCGAACTATCCACTTCACTCTGCTCTGCATCTGCCTCTCCTTCCTCTCTAAATCCATAAAAGACCCATACATGGTTTATTAGTACAATAAGCAAACAGGATTCTATTCAATAACCATTCATCTTTCTGAGAAGAAGCTAGAAAAGTACTTCTGCAAGTCTCTCGGAGACTTGCAAGAATACAGCATGTATGCATACATGGTTGGTTAAGAACAAGCTTCCATTAAGCCAATTTCCAACAAATCCATTTCATTAAAAACAATACACTTCCTCAAAAACAAATATTTTGAGGAAGTGTGCTGCAGCAACTAGCAGCTAGTTTGTGCCACATTGTGTGCACAGAAGTTTAAAAAAATGTAGATGACGTATAGGAGCTGATGTTCATGGGTAGGACAGTATAACTTTTCTACAGTGCAGAGGTATTACCTTGCAGTTCTACTCAGTCAAAGTAAAAAATTAAATAGTAAAAAAAAAAATAGACTTAAAAGTTTGCCCTAAGCTTCTAACTAGTGCTCACTTATGTCTGACCAGAGGTTGAGGTTTGTGAGGCTGCTCAAACTGCAAGAGAAACAACCAAAATTTAGAGTACGGCCGAAATCCATCCAATCATTTGAGCGCTCCATTAGAGCTTTTTTATGCAGTTGTTTGCGCATTGTTGCCCTCCCACTGAAATTTGGCCTGAGTTTAGTTGGCAACAACCAAATCAGACAATCAAACTGCTTACGTTATGACAGCACAGAGATACAGAGACAAGAACAATATAAAATATTAACAAAATAAAAATAAAACTCTGAAAATACTCTGTACTATAAACATTATGCACATATGGTGCAGTGAAAGTTAGCTTTACTCACGTGTTTCCTGACTGGAGAGGGTACTTTCTGCGTCCGAGCTTAGTGGACTGCTGGGTGAAGTACTCATGGCGCTCTGACTTCTTCCACACGTAGTAGTACTCCACACACTCTCCCACTGAGCGCGTACGTACCTGAGACACACACACAGACAAAGAGAGAGAAAGAGAGAGAGAGAGCCAGAGCGAGAGAGAGAGGAGAGATGAAAGTGTGCTTTAGCTGCATGTGCTGTGAGAGAACAGTAATCTTTGTAGAGTTGCTGGATTGGAACTCACAAGTTTCTGCAGAGAGCTCTTGAGATTAGAAATGGGTTTTTAGGCACTGATGCTCACCTTGTTAGCCTGTATGAGGTGGAAATTCTTCCCATGGACACGATATCCGTGCTCAAAGTTTCGACATTCCTCTTCACTCCAAGCACAAAGTTCCTCTGGTGAAATGAACAAGGTTTACACAAACTAACCAAACTACAAACTGCACATCTGCCTTTAAAAAGTAAACCTGAAAGTGAGCTCCCCTAGTCTCCTACAAAGTGAAGTTATTGTTCTTACTGCCAGGCCACCATTGCAAAGTAGAACGCCTTTAATATGGTGGTTAAATAAAAGTGAATACTTAAATAAATTTTACAAACAGCCATAGTTGTCTAGAAAAGGCTTCAATGTGAAAAAGAGGAATGTGCTGCATGAGACTGGAAGGGGACATTGGTGACTTACCACTGAACACTTTCACATTGAACCGCAGTCTCCTTAAAGCCTCCTCTGCATTGAAGTTACATTTCACCAGTTCATAAAGTGCCTTCAAAAAAACGGATGAATGAAAAAGAGCCTTGTCACTAAGCCAATACAATCAAAGAAAAATAGTATAGCTCTTTCAGGTCATGGGGTCAACAGTTTACTCATAAGCAAATGTAATTAATCATTCAGTCTAACTGTTTGCAGCATCTTAATGAGAGGCAACTGTACGTACAGTAGCGCTACTAACTAGTTGGAACTGTTGTATTTGTCCTAACCTGCTCATTATCTTTGACTAGGTCCCCTGAGGTCAGAGTATCCACAACTCCATCCTGTCCTGCTCTTCTCTGGGCATTCAGTAAGAACTCCTCCACCGCTGTCGCAGACATCACCCCTGGTGTCCATAACAACTGGTCCTCGCTCTCATAGGCTGGACAGTGAAACGGACTAATTTCCTTAAAAGTATCTACTCTGAATAGTATGGAACATCACGTGACACAGAGAAAGGGACACCCTAAGTAGACTACAAAAGAGAACTCACCTTTCTCATAACACGTGTAGGAGCCGAGAGGGGGAATAATGGCCTGGTACTGAGGACCTACCATGATGTCCTGAGAGTAAAAAAAAAAAAAAAAAAAAAAAAAAAAACCCTCCACCCCCCCCCCCACCCCCCCAAACACCTTCCCGTTTTCCCCCACTCTTCCCCCTTCCTTCCC
>JBBPCX010000038.1:12224966-12254966 GCA_037974365.1 Hydrocynus forskahlii
CCAGGAGTTCCTGAGAGGAAAAAAAAAAAAAAAAAAAAAAAAAACTATTCAGTATCATATACAGCATAATAAAGCGATTTCATGTGGTCCATAATGCTCTACCTTGCGTCCATCACTGGAAGGGACAGTGCTGTTTGAATCTTCTTCTGAGGAGCTGACCACTGCTTCCTTCTCTTCATTTAGAAGGGCTGGGCCTAAGTAACACATACCTGGATCATCACAGGGCACTCAGAGAAATGTAATTACTGTGATAGCTTTGTGACTCAAATGGTTCAATCAGTGGTCACCATCCCTTGGCGTGCAGTTTTACCTTCTTGCAGTGTCCAGTTCCAATCACAATCTGCCCCAGCTAATTAACTTCCTCAAAAGCCTCTGATTGGCTGGGTCAGATGCATTAGTCTTGGGAGCCGCATGTTTAATGCAGGTTGGAACTAAACTCTGCAGGAAGGTAGATCTGATTATATGTTTGGCGGTAGCCCTTCACCGAAGCTTTCAGAAAATCATTAAATATGATCATTTGCGTCATTTAATCCTAAAGTGGCTTATATTAGTAATAAATGGTTCACTAAATGCTGAATCACAAATTTCACTCATATCTCAAGGATTCTGACAAAAGGTCCTTTAAAATATAATTTTCTCTCTTTTGTGAGAACCAATAAGACATGATTTTCAATGCTTGGGACCTCAGTCTTTAGGACCTGTGCCAGTGGCATCATACCTATCAGATGACATTGCAAAAGATCAGAAGAATGGGATGATTTAAGGTCATCAGCAGAGGACCGAGTGTCCTCATCGTCCACTCCTGAGAACAGATCCTTGGCAATCTGAACAGACATTAACCAATCATTCAACTGGCGAGCAACTTTCCTAAATCTCTTTCTATTTTTGTTTTTGATACACAAAAGCTTAGCTTTATTCAAGACATCGATTTCAATGAACCCTAGAGAAAAGAATATCTGGCTAGTATCCTAACAATGTTTCATTAAGCTTCTTTCAGAAAACATAGCATAATTTGACAGTGTAAAGCACACTTTTATGTTCTATAACACCAATACTGTTACAGTTTAGCATGGTTGATGGGCTTGGTGGTTCTCACCTTGTCTAATGAAGTATCTGGAAGCATGGTTGCCATCTCGGTGTGCTGACGGTGCTGCTGCAGGACAGGATGGGCCATGTTGTAACCATACAGGGTCAGCAGCTCCTCTAGAGGCATTTCACCACCCTAGAAAAAGCATCAGAAAAACTCACATGATTTTACCTCCTGACACACATGCACGCACACTTAGATGTCTGAAATGCGGCACATACTTTCACCTTCATTTTATTACCCAAACCCACTTTACATTAATCCGACTCCTTCCATGGAAATTGTGAGGCAGCCAACAGATACAGCCCTGCTACTTCAGAAGTTGTATTTAGAGGGAGACAAACTGTTTATAGTAGTTAAGCCTGTATTTGTGCTCTTCCTAGATGCCATTAGCTGGTACTCAATGTGGAGTATATCTGAAGGGGCTGATGTTATTTTCTCTACACAGACAGCTGAACCATGTCACAGAGAGTAAGAATGTGGTTGGGTGAAGGGGCTGGGTAGGATTATTGACAGAAACCCGCTTCTTGCTGTCTGTACCATCAACACATTTCTTCAGGTCTTCATACTCGCAATCCCAAAACTGTATTTCTACATCTCTTCCAACATTTACATTACGTTTACGGCATTTGGCAGACACTTTTATCCAGAGACTTCCATTCCCTAACTACAGGGGACAGTCTCCCTGGAGCAACTTGGAGTTAAGGGTCTTGCTCAGGGACCCAGTTGTGGTAGGATTCAAACCCATGACCTCTTGGTCCAGAGGCAAGTATCTTACCCGCTAGGCCAAGACCATCACCAATACAATCCTAAATATTTTAAAACATTTCCTTAAATGTTTAAAATACAATGAAAAGAATCGAAATCACTTTGGAAAACAATTTTAGAAAGGGCCGGAGGGACTGTCTTTGATGGTAATTGCCACAATGGCTGATTCTAGATCAGCGCTCCCTCCTGAGGTGACAGGTCACAGTGACTTTTTTTTACAGGTCACAGTGACTTAGTATGCATCACTTCAATAAAAACCTGGATGCGGTTTAAGAGTAGTTTTGTGGATGTATTTGCATAAATGATTAGTGTTTGTTAGCATTGCAGCTCTAGTTCTGTCCTAAGGAGTGAATTTTATTTTCTGTTTCCTTTGAACAGCCTATATGTGACACAATGATGATATAGAAGAACTGTGGCATTTTTCCCCCTCATTCAAACTATTTGGATAATTTACACAAAACTGAAACAGAAACTGTGTATATATATATACATTCTCTCTTGTTCTAAACAAACTTTATTGCTGAATGGCAACCAGTCAGACAGTTCATATGTGGTTATGTCATGTCTATAGTCAAATTACACCCTCAAGATACTTGAATGTCATCTTGACACACATTAAACCAGGATTAAATTACAATGGATGGAGAAAAGGTGCATACTCAAAGCACAGGGTATAAATACATTGGAAACTGATTTAAAGGCCATTTTGGGGCACAGACCTGGCCACAGAACTCTAAATACACTTGTTCTAGACATGTAAACCTGCATGTGTTTTTGTGACATGCCCAAAATTGGCCAACAGTTATTGAAGGAAGTAATTTGCTCAATGCTAAAGACTCTAAATCTTGGGAGTGCAACAGCACCCTCAGCATCCCCATTTCCCAAGTCTCTGAAGTACAAAGTTTGCTTCCCCCAGGTATAAGGATAGGTTAATAGAAGCAAGATGTTTTAGAGCAACACTGGCACATTAGCAAGCGAGCGGAAAGAAAGTAAGTATGGACATATTTGTTGTACTTGCTTAACTATTTGAAATACAACTGGTCTTTGACTTTTAAGGTTAAGGACCTTCACATTTCTCTTGAGCATTTCTGAAGAACTGTTTCAGTGAAGTAGAGCGGCAGTAAAATCAGCTAAAAGCAGAAAGATTAGATGTGTAACCTCTTTAAAAAGGCAAAAAATAAATAAATAAAATAAAATACTAATTTCTGACCGGTCTTGAGAATTTGAGGTGCTTTTTTGTATTTTACAAAGAACTTTTTTTTTCCAGCTTGGGTCTGTTCATCTGCAGTCTTACTATGCATAAGAATGAGCAAGGCAGACAAAGAAAAGATAAGTGCCAAAGCAAGCAACATGGGCCACCAGGAGACAGAAAAATCAGTAAAAAACAAGTCAAAACCTAATGCATGCCAAAAACTACCAATTACCAACAGCAATGAACCCAGAAGCCCAAACAAGAACCACACAGCATTCCAACAAACTAAGTACCAGGTCACAGACAGGGATGGACAGGTTAGAATCTACATAATGATCCAATGCAGGGTCTAATGAACAGTAGCATCTCCTTGACAACAGCCATTTTCATGCCACAGATTAATGGTTGTGTTCTGCTTGCTTGGTGTCAGTGTAGATGGGTGGGTGATGTGTCATGCGTCTAAAAAATTTTTCCCTCTTTCACTATTTGACACATCAGCAAGCGTGCTTTACACGTGTGGTAAAAGTAAACCAAAACAAAGTAAGAGTCAGCAAAAATGAATACATCTCAGTGGTGTACTAAAAGGTCAACATCAACAAAGAATGTAGAAATTAAATTTTACCTGCAGCTTTTACTAACAAAAGCACCAACAGCCAAAGATCAGTTTGAAAAGAATCCAAGTCTTACAAGTCCAGAAAAAGGCTCAAAATTAGGTGCATGTGTTCTATGCAAACATCCAGACTGCCATTTCTAATGGGACTCTATTCTTATCCTGCTACTGCCAACTAGAGACTTCTGTCCTACAGACCAGTTCCACCACTATAGATCACCTGCATGTGCTGCCCACTTGTCAAACTCAAACTACTTCTAACAGAAGCTACCAGTACTAATCACAGACTAACTGACCTTCCTTTTTCTAACTAGAGACTCTACTGCTCATTAGTGACTAGTCTGTGAACCAAGGCCTCTTCTTGTTAGTCCCCTTCATAGTGTTAATTCTTACATTCTCATGCTGTCGGCGGATGTTGCATTGTGCTTCCAAGGTTGATCCAATAACAAGTGAACAGCCAGACAGCCATTTACACCTGGCATGTCCAGGCATCACCAAGCATCACATTTAACCAGATTTCATGACTGAAGAAATATTTACATTTACTACAGGAGATTCTTGCTTCATTTGCTGACGGACTAAAATGTAAAAAAAAAGTCCTAGTTCAGGTTGTTCCAAACATTTAGACCTTATGTATTTCACACCACAAATGTTATGTGGTCATCTGATCACCTAGTCTGACCAGACGCTGTTCATGACCATGGCTGATGTGAGGAAAACTCTGCTTAAATATCTCTCTCTGAGCACCACTGTCGTTCCAACATGCTTCAAAGCCATTACCATCCTCCCTGTGCCAAAGAAGTCATCAGACTCCTGCCTCAATGACTACTGTCCTGTCACACTCACACTAATCATTATGAAGTGCCTTGAGAGGCTTGTCATGAGGCACATAAAATCACAGCTACCCCCTCACTGGACCCCCTGCACTTTGCACATGTTTACCACCTTTTGCCTGGCCCTCCTGGCCAAAAACAACATTTTAGGTGAGAATGTTGTTGATAGACTTCAGCATTCTACACTATCATTCCTCAGCATCTGACTGGGAACCTGAGACTGCTGGGCCTGACAACCTCCCTCTGCAACTGGTTTCTGGACTTTGTGACTCAGTCAGTCAGGACTGGAAGCAACATCTCCAATACCACGACACTGATCAATACTTGTGCAATTATTTATTGCTGTCAACCTCTATCCTACATTTTTAAACACCCATCGACACCATTGCTTGAATCACAATCTGTTATATTGTATTCATTTAAACACAGACTGCACTAAATGTTGCCTTGTCCTGTTTTATTGTTCTTGCTCTCTTTGCACTCTGTATATTTTGTCTTATCTAAACATATGTACTCTTATGGTGTTTCTGTTTTTGCTCTTGAGTTGCATCGTGGTCCTGGGGGAACATTGTTTTATTTCACTGTGTAACGTGCATATGGCTGGAATAACAAACTTTTGCTGTTTACGAATTTCTTTTACAGCATACCTGCACCTGTAGGACTCCTGTTCTTCTGTAGAAACAAACAAACAAATGGGTCTGTCTAGCTTTTCGCACAAAGTCCCTGAAGATTTCCTGGGTCAGGATTAGTCTCTTTGACTGAAACTGCATCCATTAGTGGACTCACTTTTTTTTTTTTTTTTTGCACCCACTCCCGTTGTTTGTTAGCTTCTTCTTAACAAGACCATGGGGTGTTCCACAAAAGATGTTTCTCAGTTTAGCCAAACAATGAATGCCGAAATCGATTATGTCCAATAAGAGAGGTCCTGAGGGACATTTCTATAAGACAGTCCTCAACTGGGCTTGAGATTTCTGCCAAACTACTGTGTGAAATATCCATCTAGTCAACTGAGAACCATAATAACTGCTTAGTTTTTTAGATGATAAACAATATCAGAACCAAATAACACTAAACCCCTCTAAGATCACACAGGTCTGCTCTTCATTTAAAGTTGTGACATGTATGATATAATGCCAAAACATGCAGCATGCATTACATGAAGAGTCTACTTGGTAATTCCAACAAGCTCAAAGTGACACCAACAGATCTCACTAGAAAATAAAGAACTAGTACTCATTGCATCAACTGCCTATGATCCAAAGCCTTCTATGTTACCTGTGAAATGTGGTGAAAGGTAGTTTAATCAATTAGAAGTACAGTAACCCCCCACTTTCACATGGATCAGCAGTCGCGGTTTCAGTCCAACGCGGATTTTCGAACTATCCACCTCTGAGCACAGCTGACTGTGACGTCCAGGCCTCATGCGGCACGCGGCGGTTACCAAGGCAATCAGACACGTAAACAGAACAAACTTCTGCTGCTCAGCACCACCCCAAAAATAAACATGCAACACGAGGACGAGGGAGCATGGCGCACGAGGCCTGGACGTCACAGTCAGCTGTACTCAGAGGCGGGAGGTTAGACAGTAGCCAATCCACGAACATTATTTATTTCTCCTTGCTGCTGATTGGCTGCTGCCCTGTGACACCGCTGCAGTCCAGAATTTCCCCCGTGGAACGTCTCGAGTGTTCTTGTGTTTTTCATTTTGGTCTTCTTAAAGCCCTGTATTTTTATTACTCTAAATTAAATTCATTTATTACTGTATTTACCTACTTATACTAGAGAAAACGACAGCGCATCCCAAAGAAAACGCCCGTGCATGAATTACAGTCCAGTCTATACAGTGGTAACATCGGTATTTACATTCTAGCACTGCAGGAGACCTGTGTAAACTGTACAGTATGAATATGGGTTTACCTTCACATTTTCTTTAATCGTAATGAGTTAAAAATGAAATTAAGTGTTTTGGGAGCATATTTAAGGTTTACACTATAAAAACAGGCCTTTTTAGGCTTTTTTTAACATCAAAAAAACACAGGGTTTTTTCTATACACAAGTGCTCTTGGAACAGCTTTACTGTATACCAAAAAAGCCAGAGCATTCCGATTCCTCAAAAAATCCCAGAAAATACCTCATGGGATGTGGCAATAACAGTAACAGATTATCATGTACCACGCTAGCCACATTTTTCATAACAAAAGCAGCACTTTTCTCACTAAATCAGTCATTCATTCTGTACTGAATGCATTGTGTTTTGATAGCCACAGCCATTTTAAAATATTGTTTAAGGATTATAGTGAGACACCAACTCAGCAATCTTACTAGTTCTAACTGAAATATGACTAGACTATGTTATACCAACAATGTGTGTATATGTGGAGCTCCTAATCAGAGATTCTCTTAACTCCCATTACTAGCTCTGACATCAAAAACCCTCTCACTGAACTTGAGGGAGGTAGGCTGGTAGCGTATCTCCAACCACTTCCTTCACTTCTGTGCTAAATGAAGCAGAGAGGCCCCCCTTCATCCTAAGAGAAAAAAGAAAAAAAAGCACAGGTGTGGAAGACTGAGAAGCTTCACTCACTGAACGGGGCTGCGTAGCCATCTTCTCTGGCTGAACCTCCCAGGCCCCCCGGATCTTCTGTTGCTCCTCTAAGAGCACGGATGGTTGAGGAGACCGTTCAGGAGGCGCTGCATAGCCCAAACAAAGAACGTGTGCTAGGCCTTGGCAGTGATCTGTGGAGCCCATCCGCACAGCTGAAACACCACAGAGAACAACAAGGAAAAGTTTGAACAAACAGTGAGAAGTAATCCATTTTTTTTTCTCTATAAAACAGTCATGGCACAAAACTGGCCACAGCTCCAAAACCAGGAAACATAAAAACACGTCTTCACAAGAAACTTCATGGTTCATCTCAGTTCATTTGGGCTTGTTCTTATCCTTCCAGCATTCTTGAAACAGTAAAAGAAGCACAAAACAGTCTGCCCAATCTAACCTCCCATTCAGGGTCATTTGAAAGTACTTTAAAATTATGCTTTGGTGCGTCAGACTACAGTCCCTACCAACCTTTAGCCCTCATGGAGCTAAACCGCTGGTGTTGGGAAAGGCTGTCCTACTTTACTTTGCAGAACATATCAAGAAACTGAAAAAGTAGAAGGTATCGAACAATTCTACTCACTGGTAAAGCTAGAAAGCTGGAAAGTTGTCTCTGGGTTCTTTCAGGGTTCTTCCTCAAAAAGAGTGACAAAAAGCAGCTTTTGGGTGAAGTTAGAAGAGAACAAGAAGTAAAAGTTTGATCAAACAGAGAACTAATCATGTTAGACAAACTTGTAGACATTCACTGAGCAAACACACACACACACACATTTTTGAATGGCACAATTTCACAACTCCACATCTCCAACACCAGGGCACATAATAAAAAACATATCTTCATATGAAACTTGGTGCATCTCAGTAAGGTGTAGGATTAGGATTTGTGCTCTTTCTTATCCCTTCCAGCATTCTTGATATAGTAAAAGTAGCACAAAAACCCATTCAGGGAAATTTGAAAGTGCTTTAAAATTACGCTTTGGTGCCTCAGTCTACAGTACCCTACCAACCTTTAGCTCTCTTGGGCCTAAAACACTGTGTTGGGTAAGGTCAAACTCTACTTTGCAGAATGTGTCAAGAAACTGAAAAAAATACCAACTCTACTCACTGGAAAAGCTGGAAAGCTCCTTCTGAGACTCTTCTTTGGAAATAAAAAGTGACAAAAAGCAGCAGATTTTGAGAGAAGTTAGGAGAGGAGCAAACCAAGTGAAGGCTATACTTCACGGAACAGCAGCAGCTTTTGGACAAAGTTAAGAGTGAACAAAAAGGAAAAGTGATCAAACAGAGAAGCAATCACCATGTTGGACAATAAACTTCATAAAACATTCACTGACACATCTTCACAAGAAACTTGGTACAAATAGTAACAGCAGCACACAACAGTCTGGTCTATCTACCCTCCCACTCAAGGCCATTTGAAAGCCTTATAGTGGTTTAAAGTTATGCTTTGGTGCCTCATTGGGCCTAAACCACTGTGTTGGGTAAGGTCGTCCAACTCTACTTTCCAGAACATGTCAAGAAACTGAAAAAGTACTCTACTCACTGGGAAACTGGGTTTCTTTCAGGGCTCTTCTTCGCAAGAAAGTGAAGGAAAAGCAGGAGCTTTTGGGGAAGTTTAGGAGAGGAGAAGTTAGGAAAGTTAGGAGAGGAGAAGTTAGGAGAGAACAACATGGAAACGCTCGATCAAACAGAGAAGTTTATAAAACATTCACTGACCAATCACATTTTTGGATGGTACAAAACATGCCACACAGATCCAACACCAGTTTGGCTGACCTAAATTCCCATTCAGGGCCATTTGTAAGCCTTCTAGTGCATTAAAGTTGTGCTTTGGTGTCTCAGTCTACAGTGCCTCTTGGGCCTTAGCCACTGTGTTGGGTAAGGTCCAACTTTACTTTGCAGAACATGTCAAGAAACTGAAAAAAATACCAACACTAATCACTGGGAAAGCTGGAAAGCCAAAAAGCTCCTTCTGGGTTTCTTTAGGGACTCGTCTTCAAATAAAATGACAAAAAGCATCAGATTTTGGGAGAAGTTAGGAGAGGAGCAAGCCAAGTGAAGACTATACTTCACAGAACAGCAGCAGCTTTTGGGCGAAGTTAAGAGAAAACAACAAGGAAAAAACATCAGGGCACGTAAAGAAACGTCTTCACAAGAAACTTGATGGTGCAACTCATTTAGTTTGTGCTCCTTCTTATCCTTCCAGCATTCTTGAAATAGCAAAAGCAGAAAAAACAGCCAGGCCTATCTAACCTCCCATTTGAAAGTGCTTTAAAGTTTTGCTTCGGCACCTCAGTCTACAGTCCCTCCTGGGCCTAAACCACTGCGTTGGCTAGGGTCAAACTCTACTTTGCAGAACATGTTCAGAAACTGAAAAAGTATCAACAATACTCACTGGGAAAGCTGGAAAGCTGAAAATCGTCTTCTGGGTTTCTTTTAGGACTCTTCAAAAGAAGTAAAGGGAAAAGCAGCAGATATGGGGAGAAGTTCAGAGAGGAGCAAAACCTCACTTCTACTCTACCTCACAGAACAGCAGAAGCTTTTGGGGGAAGTTAGGAGAAAACAAAAATGTAAAGTTTGATCAGATAAGTAATCACCAGTTAACTTTATAAAACATTCACTGACTAAACAAGATGTCACACAGCTCCAGCATCAGGGCACAGAACAGTCTGGCCTATCTAACCTCCCTTTCAGGGCCATTTGAACCCTTCTAGTGCTTTAAAGTTATGTTTTGGTGCCTCAGTCTACAATCTCTCTTGGGCCTAAACCACTGTGTTGGGTAAAATCAAACACTACTTCACAGAACATGTCAATAAACTGAAAAAGTACCGACACTGTTCACTAGGAAAGATGGAAAGTTGTGAAGCTGCTTCTGGGATTTTTGGGAGCAGCTTTTAGGGAGAAAGGAGCCAAGTTTGGAGAAATTTGGAGAGTTAGGAGAGGAGAAGGTAGAAGAGAACAATATGGAAAAGTTTATAAAGCATTCAATGACCAAACACCACATTTTTTAGATGGTACAAAATGCCACGCAGCTCTAACACCAGCCTGGCCTATCTAACCTCCCATTCAGGGCCATTTGTAAGCCTTTTAATGCGTTAAAGTTATGCTTTGGTGCTTCAGTGGGCCTAAACCACTGTCTTGGTAAGGTTGTCCAACTCAACTTTGCAGAACATGTCAAGAAACCGAAAAAAGTACCAACACTACTCACTTGGAAGCTGGAAAGCTGGAAAGCTCCTTCTGGGTTTCTTTCAGGACTCCCCTTCTTCTAAAGAGGGGAAGGAAAAGCAGCAGATTTGGAAAGAAGTTAGGAGAGGAGAAACCCAGTGAGGGCTGTACTTCTAGGAGCAGAGGAGTAAGAGGCGCTTTCCTGCCGTCTGGGTGCTGAACGACCGACTCTCTCCACCGGTCGAGAAGGAAATAGTTTAGAAGTAGTGGGGGGGGATAGGGTGGACGTGGAGCAGAGGAGAGACGCTGACAGTCTAATTTCGCCTCTTCTCCTTCACTTCTCGGCGTCTTTTTTAGGCGTACACCTTCACTGTAGCTCAGAGCGGTCGGTGTGTGTTTTTACCCCTACAGAGCTCAGCTTCTTCCAGGGAGAGAGTGAGAGACACGGGCATACAGAAAGAGAGAGAGAAGCCACACGGACACGAGAGCACACCCTTCATAACTTCCTCATTTGTGAGGACGGCGGGGCACTACGCTCCTCTCTGGCCGCCTGGCCCCGCAGGCAGCGTCCTAAGCCGTCGTTTCGACTCGAAAAGGTCTGCAAAAGCGGCTCGGCTCGACAGTTTTTTTCACTCGTCTTCTTCCTCTCTACCAGCCCTCCACCGACTCACCTCCGCCATTCCGATTCTGCGCGAGCGGCGGAATGCCCGGATGTTGTGAACTGCTTCAACTTCTAGCTCTCATTGTCGCAGCTCTGAGGAGAGAGAGAGAGCAGGATGTCTAATTCATCAAATACTCCTAATCTGTTTATTATCCAGTGTTTTTTGAACTAACAGTCCTTTACAGTAAGATTACTTGACACACTTTTATATGAAAAATAAACCGCCATCACTCAATAAAGTAGTTTTAAACATTTTTTACTGTAATGTCAGCCCCCAGATTGTACCTGTTTATTATTGTTTTTGAACGTAACAGTATTTTACAATACGATTACTTTACATTCTTATATACATCACTCAATAAAGCGGTTTGTACTGTACAAACATTTGTACTGTAATATCAGTCCTCATACTGTACCTGTTTATTCTTGTGTGCTTTTTTAAAGTAACAGTCCTTTACAGTGGGTTGGAACAATAAACCGACATCACTCAATAAAGTAGCATTAAACAGGTTTTTACTGTACCTGTTTATTATCAAGTGTGTTTGAAGTAACAGTCATTTACAATAAGTTTACAAATGTGTTAAACATCACTCAATAAAGTAGTTTTAATGTCAGTCCGTAGGAGCCAACATTCACCTTTTTTCTCCTTTACTATGTTAGTTTACATGTGTTTAGTTAGATAAATAAAGTGACATCACCCAGTGAAGTAGTTTTTACTGTGCCTGTTTATTATTATTATTACTATTATTATTATTATTATTATTATTATTATTATTATTACTACTACTATTATTATTACTATTATTATAATTATTTTAAACTAACAGTCCTTTACAGTCAGATTACTTTACATACTTAATGTCAGTCCTCAGAGGCCAACATTCACCTTTTTTCCTTTACTATGCTTTCCTTTACTATGTTTTCCTTTACTATGTTGCTCTACTTTTATGCTGGGTCAGAAAAATACTGACATCACTTCATAAAGTAGTTCTACACATTTTTTTTTAACTGTACCTCTATTATTAAGTGTGTTTTCCGAAGTAAAAGTCCTTTACACTAAGATTACTTTACATAATTTCATTCTGGGTTAGAAAAATAAACTGACATTACTCGGTTAAAAAAGTAATTTGAAACACTTTTTACTGTAATATCAGTCCTCAGGGTCAAACTGTCGCAGCCAACATTCACCCTTTTTCCTCCTTTTATGCCCTTTTCAATAATAAAAATATTTTTGGCTACGAGATTTTACTTTATGTTAAATGTGAAGTTCAGTACCATTTGTTAAACTTTTATCTGAAATTAAATGTAGAGTCTTTATTATTATAAAAGTGTTAAATCTTCACTGAGCAAGTTGCTCTGTATGTTAGTCAATAGATGTATTCAATAGTGCATTATACTATTTTATAGCCCTATATAGATTGTCTGCGCATCTCTCAATAACACATGTTGAGTGAGAAAAGACTCCTTAGACCTCACACTGCTAACACTGAAATGGTGGTTCTTAGCCTTGTCTCAGGGTTTGTAAGGAAAGGGGGAAGGGTGACTCACGCACAGAGAACTTGAACTGAGAGAGCTGACATTCAAACACCATATTGTTTCCATGTGATCTAGTCCTGCAGCTAGGACTGGTCAGGATAGGAGGGGAGGGGTAAGTGAGTGTCTCTCTCTGATAAAGTCACCACGTCCTGATACAAGTTGCGATTTTACGCTGATCTTAAACCAGCATCTCCTGTCTCTGTGGCCTGCTTTAACTACTTTCAGGCCATAAAAACTGATTTAGGATCAGCAGGGGAATAACTGTTCACCTGTGCATCCCTTAGCCTTTTTAATGACAAATTTTGTCTAAGAAATTGAGAACAAACTGAAGCTCAGATGAAGCAAGCACAAGGTGGAGTAGTTACTCAAAAGACTCTCCCTCTTTGAAGGTGGATAAGAAGCTATTATGCAGATGTGCATATACTTTGGTCATCATTAGTTCTCAGAAATGCTTCTATGTGGACCACAGATCTTAGGATCCGATTACTCAAACGTGCCCACATCCTCAAGGAGGGCACGTCATGCTGAGGCTTGTGATTTTGTGACTAGCATGTTTATTTTGCTAGTCATGTATTACTCGCTCACCCTTACGTCATATGCACACCCACCCGGCACGCCATGGCATTATGAGGGAGTATAGTCGGCTCCATAAGTATTTGGACATTGATACAATTTCTGTCATTTTCTCTCTGTAGACCATCACAATGGATTTAAAATTAAGCAATCAAGATGTGATGAATTATAGCCATTTTTCATGGAGTCTCTCCATTTTCAGAGGCTGAAAAGTAATTGGACAATGTAATACAAAATACATATATTGTTTTAATACTACTCTATATTGTATAATGGATGAAAATCCTTTGTAGTCAATAACTGCCTGAAGTCTGGAGCCCATGGAATCACTAAACGCAGAGTTTCTTCCCTTGAGACGCTTTGCAAGACGTCTACTACTGCTGTCTTGCACTTACATGTACATTTACAGCATTTGGCCGACATTCTTAACGACATACATCGGTGCTATATAGTCCACAAGAAAACATGTAGACCTGGACTTAAAACTGTGATTCATCCAGAGATGGAGCTAGTCCTCCACAAAAGCCCTATCAGATCACATTTTTAAAAAGTTTTGTGAAGTTTGTGTTAGGTTATGGCATGAACATGCAGTTGTTAAGTGCTCAGTGCAGAGATTGAGGACAGTGAGGTTCTCAGCAGTTCTGACCATCAGGGGATGTTTGTTCCACCACAAAGCTGAGGAAAGTCTTGATGCACTTCTCTGACCTTTAAGACGAGGTAGATCTTGTCGGGCTGTGCTTGATGGTCTATGAGGGTGTCGTGGCAATTCTCCATTGAATCACACACCAAAGCACAAAGTCCTTTAAGAATCTCCTTTATTAGTAAATAGTTAAGTAAAAAAACACTAAATGAAAGTAATGAGTAAAGAGCGTCTGAGCTAATCCTGAGATCTGTCCCTTATATAGTAGAGAAGGCGCTGATCCCAACACCTTCTCTCCCTCAGGCTGTGAATTAGTTTCTTAGTATCTATGTTCTTTGTTACTTGTTCACTCACATGAATACCAGAAGAATGACTACACACATGAATACACACAATGTTCTCGAGGGACCATGATCAATATTAAAACAGGATATACATTGCAGTGATCTATAGTAAGTTAGTGCCTTAAGCACAATTTGAATCATGAGGAAGCACATGTTTACCATGAGTTTAACACATACAGCATGAGGTCAGTGTAAGTACAACAGAGGTTCAATGATTAGTTCAAAAAATTCTTATTAAGTACTGGTAGGTAAAAAGGAGCTGGATGATTTTTGGCTTTGTAGGTGAGTGTTAGTTTTAAATCTAATGTGAGCAGCCACAGGAAGCCAGTGAAGGGTATGCAGCAGTGGAGTGGTGCGAGAAAATTTTGGTGTATGGAAGACCAGACGTGCTGCTGCATTCTGAATCATCTGTAGAAGTCTTATGGTCTTCAGAGGAGGGCCAACCAGGAGTGCGCTTTAGTAGTCCAGTCTTGAGAGGACATGTAAATAGATGAGTCTCTAAGTGGCAAAGTTCAGGTGAGGTTGTCAACTTGAGCCTTCAGTTGCTGCTTGTTTGTTGGTCTTTCTGCCTTCAATTTTTGTCTTCAGTAATTGAAAAACTGCTCTACTGGGTTGAGATCAGCTGATTGACTTGGCCACTTAAGAACATCCCATTTCTTTACCTTGAGAAACTCCTGGATTGCTTTCATTGTATGTTTGAGGTCATGATCCTTTTGTACTGTAAAGCACATTCCAGTCCGTTTTGCAGCATTTGGCTAAATCAGTGCAGAGAGTACAATCCTATACACTTAAAAGGTTATCCTGCTATTTCTGTCAGCAGTCACATCATTAAAAAACACCAGTGACCAAGTTCCATTGGTAACTGCACATGCCCATGCCATAACACTGCCTCCACCATGTTTGACAGATGATGTGATATCCTTTGGATCATGAGCTGTCACTTCCTTTCTTCATACTTTTCTCTTGACATCATTCTGGTATAAGTCGTTCTTGGTTTCATCTGTCCAAACAACCTTTTTCCAGAACTGGGCAGGCTTTTTAAGATGCTTTCCGGTAAAATCTAAGTCTGGCCTTCCTGTTCTTCAGTGTTACTAGTGGTTTGCATCTAGAGGTGAACCCTTTTTTTTAATTCATGAAGGTGTCTTGTAATTGTAGACTTTAACAGTGATACGCTGACTTCTCCAAGAGTATTTTTGACCTGGCTAGATGTTGTAAAGTGGTTTTTCGTCCCTAAGAAAAGAGTTCTACAATCATCCATTGTAGTAGTTTTCCTTGGTCTTCCAAGGTTTTGGGTGTTGCTGTGCACACCAGTGCATTCCTTCTGTTTAGGAATATACCAAACTGTTGATTTGGGCACCCCTAAAGGTTCAGCTATTAGGTTATTTTGATATTTCAGCTTAATGATGGACCCCTCCACTTGCACTGATACCTCTTTGGACCTCATGCTGAGTTCCAGTGGTGAACTATCAAATGCAAAGTCAGTGCTTTGAATCAACTCCAGACCTTTAACATTCTTTTTTTGTCAAGGAATAACAGTCCACACCTAGCTATTAAACTGCTTGTCAGTCACATTTCCAATTACTTTTGAACCTCTGAAAATGGAGGGACTTTGCAAAATGGCCATAATTTCTGAAAGCTTGATGTAATACCTTTGTTAAATCCCTTAGATTAAAGTTGAAAGTCTATACTTCTATCAAACCTTGATTGCTTAATTTCAAAGCCTTTGTAAAGGTATACAGAGAGAAAATGACAGAAATTGCATCAATGTCCAAATATTTATGGATCTACCTGTGCATGCATGTTTGACCCCACTAAGGAAAGACCTGATTGGACTACCATGGTATGAGATGTCTTACTCAAGTTTGAGCTCCAAGGTCTGATCCAGTTCTTAGAAATAAAATGATGAGGTGGTCTGCAAGAATATCTAGCAAAATGGAAGCACAATCAAATGTTTAATGTCTAAATAAAAAATGTTCATGTCCAAATTTTTGTGCACATTAAATTTGTGGAAAGTGAAAGTAACATTGCATTAATGTGTTTGCTTAAGTCCAAATGGGCAACACAAGAGTTAATTAAACACTTAGGATTTTACAGTGCAGTAAAAAGCATTAAAAGCTGTTCAGCTGTGAAGCAAACAAGCCTAGGACTGACGCGCTACTTGCAGGCTCATGGAGGGGAAAGCAATCAATGACTGGCCTCATAACTATGTATGGTAAATTAAGTGATGTTGTAAAGGGACGTAAAGCCATTTAAAGGTAATATTATTGACTAAACGTTTCAGAACAGCAATGAGGCAGTTGTAAACACTGCATGATGGATTTGGAGCCTCTGCAACTTCTTAAACTTATTGTAAACACAAACACCAGCAACACTGCCATTCACAGCAAGCTTTAAATACTGAAATCAAAACTTTTTTCCCATGTTAATTTATACGGTGTTGCCCGGTCATTTACGGCATTTAGCAGAGGCTTTTATCCAAAGCAACTTCCATTCCCTAACTACAGGGGACAGTCTCCATGAAGCAGGGGTCTTGCTCAGGGTGGTATGCTGAAGGTAGGATTAGAACCCATGACCTCTTGGTCCAGAGGCAAGTATCCTACCCGATTTTTGATGATGAAATTGTGCACCAGCATGCAATCACCAACCAAGTGAAATGTTCAGCTGTGTTTCACTTGGGACTTTGTCGTGGTACGGAAGAAAACTGCATCATAGGTTCCAATTCACTTTGACCATAAATGCCTTTTTTATATGAAAAAATAAATATGGAAACATATAGAAATACATTTTGTGGGTCACAATGTTCAATTATTGGATTGAAATCTTTTCTTATTTTGATGTAAAGTCTCAAATTCTCAGTTTCCAGTTGATTGGTAAATTGCCTTGAATTTTTCTTTTGTAAATGCAACATCTAAAAGCTATCATTCTCAAAAATCAATGGAAATATACATGGGAAAAGCTACTGTTGCTTTCTGAACAAAACCTTGCATCTCCATCTTTGTCATTTTTTTACATAATTTGCAAAATGGTGTTCAAAATTATGCAAGATGATTTAGAAATAATTTTGAAACAAAATCTTATTCCTTTAGCATAAAATAAAAACATTTTTTCCTTCTCTGGTGAAGTGACTGTTTTGGAGATATGAGGTTTTGTTCCGACAGGGATTATATGCTAGTTTGGAGCAACAGTTCAGTGAAAAATGAAATACAGCCACCCATTATCATACAAACTGCCTCCCTCTGTCATTAAACACTGATCTTATACCCCATGGAGCAGCTGTACTACAGTATAACCAGAATTAGAAGGAGTCACAGATTCACAGGCTGTTCAAAGTGGTGGTGAAGGGAAAAGACGCTTATACTTCAATGTCCAGAGAAGCTAAGTTATTATTTAAAATAGTTAATTATACATTGCGTGTTGCCCCTGTGTTTGTGTGCTTCTCTCTGTCTACATATTTATCTATATTATATTATATTATGTTATATTATATTATATTATATTATATTATATTATATTATATTGTGGGGAGATGTTATATATTATCTCCCTATAATCTAGAAAAAAAATTGGTAGAATTACCCTGTGTGTGTGTGTGTGTTTGTGTATGCGTGCGTGTGTATAGGAGGCTATTTAAGTTCTATGTACCAATTCATATGAAAAACATTTAAATTATTTCTAAAATGTTGGTGACAATGCAGGTAAAATTAACACATGTTTGGAACTCCAAGATTAGCCAGAACTGAGGAGTGACTGCAGTTAACATGCACCGTGCCACTCAGACACCAGGGGACAGCATAAGCCACAAAAGCCTGTAAAGTTATTATGAGAAGCCACATTTTTTTCATATGTATTTCAGTGATCAAGACTACTGTATCAGAATTAATCTTAACGGCAGCTTGCGTTTTCATGGGAACTGTATGTTAAAAAGCAGCAAAACCTGTTTGAAATAGAGCTCGGATGCTGTCAAATTCACGGACCAAACACCCGCACCAGGCCTCTCTCAAAATTACACAGACAGTAAACAGAATGGAAACGTTAAGTAATTTTAAACATGTTTAAATTGTTCTTCAAAGCATCCTGAAGCAACCAGTGAATAACTGACACTACTGTCTACGCCTGATCTTTCTGTGTGACACCAGCGTTGATATTTTTCTGTCATGCCAAACCCATTAATGAAGCAGAGTTTTAAGATCTGTCTGAGTAAGCAAGATTTGAAGGTGTCCTACACTCTAATGATCTCATACAGTGGAGTCCAAAATTGTGAGACCACACTGAAAATAGAAACATCAATGGATTTCTTTTTTAAACCTGCTGATAATGAAGAAAACTTTTGGAACATTTTAAGTTATGACAATAAGAAGAACATTTCAAGATATTATAGGATTTACTGGTCCCTATTCACATTTAAGCTAATTTACAACATTGGTCATTTTAAGGCCTTTGCAAGAAAAAGGTCAGTTTTCTTGGGATAGGTCTTATCACTTCCATTGAAGAGTATTTTGGATACACTCGCAGAGCTCAAGGGCATGCTATCATTTATGCAATGGGGCCATACAGTCACAAACATTCTGAACTTTGTGTGAAAATGTCAAGGATTCTAGTTTTCACATACAGATAATATATTTTATAACAACAAATAGTAGAAATAGAATGCAAAATAGAAACATTTTCATTAGTGGTCTCACAATTAGTGGTCAGCTTTATCTCTGACCAAAGGAAATTATATTTGAGCCAGTTTGCAAACACACACTGTTTGATTTACATCAAAACGCCACAGTATTTAGGTCAGCCTTCTTATGGTTATGCTTTAATTATATTATGATTTGAACCTTTGGACTGTACTTTTGGTACAACATACCCAACAACATTAGCACCAGAGGTACAGTACAAAATATACAAGCACTACTAGAATTATCAATGAGTGATTAAATAAAGTCATATTTACTGTTCAGTTCAAATATACAGTTCAATTCAAATTATGGATATTATTTAATTCTTTCAAATCTGGAAGGTAAAGGCCTTTCTAATAGTTTCTCTTTCGCTAAGCACTGTCTCAGTATGCTGCTGTGACTTCACACTATGTTTTTTGTTTTCTTCAATTTCAACAGCATGGTACTGATGATGTGTTTGATTCAGAATGACATGTACTTGTGATAATGACAATAACAATGACAACAAGTACAACTGACACATGATATCAGTGATCATTTCAGTATTTGACAGATCATTACAAATTCTTTGTATTACAACGTCTTTTCCCCAGTTCAGTCATGTCCTACTCCACCTGCTACTGTGGTCTCCCCAAATCACATGAAACTGCACATGCTGTGAGAGTGAAGGCCACCATGTGCTCCCAAATGTCATATGAGACACATGATGCACCATCACATCTTTTCAAACCGCTGATATACTAGACAGCTCAACATGCTCGGAGGTGAACAATAACATGAAACTCTGCTACATTAGTTACAGGCGACCACACCGATTAACACTAAGCTCAGTGATAAGACAACAAGAATACCCTCCCAGAGAGAGGCTAGTTAAGCTCGTCTATACACCCGGCCATATATACATATATGTGTGTGTATTTTCTTTTACATATATTATGGATGCAAATTCTTTACAGATGCCAGGAAAGCTCAAAGAATCCATGCTTCTTTTTATGAACAGTACCAGTATAAGAGTCATTACAATGATTGTTCATAATTTTAGTGAGAATAAAGCAAATTCACAACTTATCCATCATCTTTTTAGCTTTATAGCACAAACAGTGTAACCAGGGTCCTCTGATATCGCAATGTGTACTGCCTAATAACTCCTAAATATTCCAAAAGATTCAGTATTGTGAAGTGTTATAGGCATAGGACCTTTATCCTAATTTCTTATTCATTCTTTTTTTTATTGCATGACACGGCAATCTGTAAAATAAACTTCATTATACTCATAATACTAATTTGTATGATTGGACACATGGCATCTTACACATCTTTAAAGACTGTTATGTGATTCGCCGACAGAGCTTTTTAATACAGTACTTGGTGAACTTGTTTAAAAAAACAAAATTCTTGCATTAATAAAATGCTCATATTTACCCAGTCGGTCCATGTTGTTTGGTTTAAAGGTTGTCTACAGGAACTGGTCAAGCCTGAATTGTTCATAGTGGTGCTGATAGGAGCCAGACACGTGACAAGGTTAACCCCTCTAAAAGCCTCCTCACAGAAATGTATTACAAGAAATGACTCTGGTGTTTCTGAAATTGTTTTACCATAGTTTTGTAAACAATATTTGTGTTTCATATTTACCACTATTTTACCATAATCCGTATTACATATTAAACTGAGAAGACACGGGTAGGTTTACTGGTGGCTCTGAATAATAAACAAAAATCTTAATTGGTGGATTTCCCTTTGGAGAGGGAACCTAGATTTCAGAGAGGTCAGTGCCACTGTGTTGACTCAGAGTGTGTGGTCAATTTGTGAGTGTGTAGTTTTAAATCGCCTGGGGCCTTTGTTCAGTTTTCCTTTGTGCTCTTCTCTTATAATTAAGAAAAGCAGAAGGATTTTTAATTGAACTGTGTGTTAATCTGGACTATTGTTAGGACTCCATAAGGGGGCAGTAGTGTCTTAAAACAACAGACCCAACAGAGGAGGGTGTTTGTGTGTGTGAGTGTGTGTGTGTGTATGTGTGTGTGTGTGATTGTGTGTATGTGAGTGATTGTGTGTATGTGTGTGTGTGTGTATGTATGCGCGTGTGTCTGGAGTAAATGGTTCTTTAAATACAAACATTGATCCAGCCTGGGGCCACATTACATGCTGCCATTAAAACCTTTAGGTACAGAGATGGGAATGGAGATTGTAGACTTTAACACGTCACTTCTGATAGTCATGATTATGTCAAATGTCTGCCTCTCTCTCTCTCTCTCTCTCTCTCTCTCTCTCTCCCTCTCTCTCTCTCTCTCTGCTATTGTATGCATTCTCCGTTAATGCCTTTTCCGTTGATGTCTGACACTCTGATAAGTCCTGCGTCTGAAGCATGGGATCATAGATAAGAGCATAGCTGCATACAAGTGCCATTGTAAATCACACTCAGCCGCAGTCAGACGGCCAGACTCAAGACTGTGGTCAGGTCAGCTGTCCTGGCTATGTGCCAACATTTACAGGGCGTTTATCATTAGCTAACAACTTCCTGTGAATTGGGTGCCAGTGTGAATGCTGGATGATGGGAGCACTGTACAAAAAGAGGAATAGGTCTGCAAAGACTGGGCTACAGCTGTCTTTGCGGATCACGTGTGTGTAGCCACACGTCAAATGACGGTGAGGTCACGTGAGTTATCAGGGATTGTTTTGGGATAGACTAGTGCAGGAGCGTGAGCCTGCTGAATGATCAAGAGAACGTCAGACACTACATCAAATACCGTGTGCTTTGCTAACGGTCAGAAAAAGTACTCTGATTATTATATGTTCAACCCTGAGAGTTCACCAAAGAGTGATCCAACTTCATGCAGCAGTTCACAGCATTCGCCCACTCATCCTGCTCACTTTACCTTCCCAGCAGAATGTTTTTAGACAGCAGAACAGATCTTAATTTAAACAAAAGCTTTTGCTTTCATTTTCTTTTGCAGCTAGGTTGTTAGATAGCAGATTAACTAGTGCACGCTAACATTTATGGTAAGTTAATGAACAGTTTATCTAATATAGCCGGTGAAACTTTGACCATGGGCCTTCTTTTTGACAAACAATTAGTTACTTGCATAATTACCAGAGTTGATCAGTTTTGCCTTTTGATTTTCTTCATTAATATGCAGGAGGAGGAGCATGAAGAGTGACATAAGCCTCACTTAGTCTGCTGGACAGGTAATAACTTTGCAGAGCATTTTGTTCTCAGCTGTGCCACTGACATAGTTTAGAAGATAATCTTAAAGCTACAGAACTAGATAAATAGCTAATTTCTAGCTGTGACTAACAGTGTAGGTCTCTGGGCTCTGGTAATATAGACTAGCTTGCTTAATTGTTAGTTAGTGGTATTGATAATGTCAACAATTTATTGAGGATAATTGATTTTATTTATTTTACAAGAAGTTAGCATGCATCTAGGTTAGGCCTCATAGGACACTGAATAGAGAACCTGTACTATTTGATTGTTAAGTTTCAAAACAGCTAGCTCCAACTAATATCCTGAAACTGATGAGTAGGGATTGTCAGTGCTCTTTCCACCACTGCTGCCCTCTCTCTCTCGCTCACCCTCCAGTGTAAACAGGATGTTTATACCAGCGTCAGGGCCACGGACCAGTGCAGCCCTGATGAGCAGATAACTCTTAGCGAGTTCCCACTGTAAACCTCAGGCCCAGTCAAGATTAAGGGATTTAAAGCTCTATTCTGTCCTCGGTCAGCTGTGCCACGCTGGCCACTGCCCCCGGAGCTCAGCCGGGCTGAGCAGCTTCCTGTGAGCGCCGGACAGAGCAGGAGCGCTTCCAGTAGGCAGGCTCTGCTCCCTTTCAGGAAGGCAGCAGGCCGTCCCTGCTCTCACAATAGATGGATTACCTGCAAAAGAGGGTATGAGAATGGGTAATGTTGCCATTGTGGCATTACATAAATGGTTATTATTGACTAGCGTGGCTGGGATACTGTAGGGCAAAATGTAATTTTTCTCAGATGCATTTTCAAGACTAAATGTCTCAAATGTCAAGACACACCTGAATGTGTGCGTTGTGGTAAATACCATATTTTCACCACATTTAAGACTTCTGTAGAGGATGTGTACTTAGAAAATCAACAGGCTGTCCAGACTATTGTATATGATTGTAAGTACTGTAAAATGATTTTAGTTTCGTTATTTTGGTAAGGATCAAGAAGAAAATGTATATATATATATATATATATATACACACATATACATATACAGTGGGTAAAGTAAGTATTGAACACGACCAATTTTCTAAGTAAATATATTTCTAAAGGTACTATTGACATGAAATTCTTACCAGATGTCGCTGACAACCCATCCAGTCCACACATGCAAAGAAATCAAACCATAGATGTCCAGAAATTAAGTTATGTTTAATAAAATGGAATGACACAGGGAAAAAGTATTGAACACATGAAGAGAGGAAGGGGCAAAAAGGCATGGAAAGTCATGACACAGGCTGAAATCTATCACTAATTAGAAAACAATCCTGCCACTTAATGTAAAGTAATATCAGCTGGTTCAGTCCCAACTAATGGTCTATAAAAAAGTGTCTCATTACCAAGGTGTCACACAGGAAACATCTCATGATGGGTGAAACCAAAGAGCTTTCTCAAGACCTTAGCAACCTTATTGTTGCAAATCATACTGATGGCATTGGTCCCAGAAGAATTTCTAAACTACTGAAGGTTCCAGTGAGCACTGTTGGGGCCAAAACCCAGAAGTACATAATTTCACCATAAACCGGCCATGACCAGGTGCTCCCCGCAAGACTTCAGACAGAGGAGTGAAAACAATTATCAGAAGAGTTGTCCAACGGCCAAGGACCGCTTGTGGAGAGCTTCAGAAAGACCTGGAATTATCAGATACGATTGCTTCAAAGAAAAAAGTAATGCACACAACCACCATGGCCTGTATGCACACTCACCATGCAAGACTCCATTGCTGAAGAAAAAGCATGTTGAAGCATGAGGTTTGCTGAACAACATTTAGACAAGCCTGAACAGCTTTGCCTTGGAACTGCTGACAATATTTCTCCTAATTTCCAAATAAAAATACTGTTCTTTAAATCATCATTTTAAAGGAAATGACAAAACATCAAAATAAGAGAAATAATTTCCAGAACTTGAATAATTCAAAGAAAACAAATCTCTTGTTCACTCTTAAACAAAATGGCAATAATTACCTTTGATGAACTTCTAGTAGTGTTTTACCATCCATCTGGTCACATGAGGAATGTGTTGATTACAGCAGTTTTTATACTTTTCCTTATTAAATAAGATATGGTTCAGGTGATCACTAATCAGTGTGTGTGTGTGTGTGTGTGTGTGTGTGTGTGTGTGTGTGTGTGTGTGTACAATCAGCTCTTTGCTACCTAGTATTTATTGTGGTGTTATTATTCTGATTGGTTTCACACAAAAGAGCCCCTTTCGTTTGAACAATCCCCCGCTTTTACTCACCAGCCTCCTTTAAACTGATCCCTTATTTTTCTGCACATTCTGACTTTAATGATCTCTACCAAACATTTTGCACCTGAACACACCATATAGCTACCATACTCAAACTCTCAGCACAGGAAGCAGCTCCAATTTTTCACGAAAAAAAGCCAAACAACATCACCAAAACTGTTGATAAGATTATATTTAGCAGTTATTTGATCTTAAGGATTTAAGGATCATAAACACGTCACTCGATACACACACTACAGCATGGGGTGGCACAAGACGTCCAGTGTTGACCAGCCTCGCCGTGTTATTTCTCCAAGTGCACACAGCAAGTTTAGAGTGCTTTGGGCCGTAAGTAGTGTCATTAAGTCACTCCTCCCCAAACACACAGCCCTTTCACACAGGCTCACAGAAGCCATGCATACACATGTGCCATAGACGTGCCACACAATTCTCCACTTGTGAGGAGGTTTCAGCCAGGCAGGTAGAGCCTTCTCCTTGTACAACATTACCAGGCAGTTTACTGAGAGCCCTTGTGGTGCTTGTAACGGACGTTTCCACAGACGTGGGAACTGTGCGGAAGGAGTAACAGTTTTGGGGAATATTTGACACTTTGAGTGTTTAGATTTGAGTAAGCTGCTAAAAATTTTCCCAGGCTCTCAAAAATGTTCTCTCAGTGCACGCTATTCGATCCAAAGGGGTTTTCAGTTTTTCAGTTCACTCGTATTATCGTATGTTTCCTCCCCCTCCCAATATATATATATATATATATATTGGGGCCTGTCATAACATTGTTTAATTTGAAAAGATGATGAAAAACAAAGTGTAAGTGACCAACCCACCACGGAGTGTGTGAACAGCATGAAATTCTTTCTATGCCCGTTCACCAAAGTGAAGCAGCAGGCAGCCAGGAACACGAGGAGCAGTGAGTGTGTGGGGACGGTAGGGTACCTCAGAGGTGCCACTGGCAGTCTTGGGATTCAACTGACAAATTACCACTAGGCCACCAGCTGCCCCAACATAAAAAGGTACCCTAAGGTAATAAAAATGTTCTTGTTTAAAGGAAATGTGACTAAGTTCCATAATCATTACCATCAAACTTTTCTGGAGAACTACAGCATACTTGAGTCATACTGAGTTCTCATGACAAATAATATGTGAAACAGTATCAAGCAGTACAACCTACAAATATGTACATACATGGTGAAAAGTGTTCAGGCTAGTTCAAGAGATCTATGCTGATGTCATGTTTTGTGAGTGAATTTCAACATTTGTAAATTAAACCAACAAAATGGTTTTTTTTAATGTTAAGTTTTTCAAAACCTGGGTTGGTGTAGGTAATGGTTTAGTATAGTTCATTCAGTATAACAATGTTTAATTATAACTTGCTATTTAGATCTTTATTACTCTGTGGTTAATGTGTATAGCTTTGTATCAGGGCAGCTCTTAGAGGTTTGTGTCAGTTATCATTGTCTGGGACAGAATAGAGTCGCTGTGATGCAATGCACAATTGAAAATGTACAGTAAAACATAAACATTGTAGCATTAATTTTTTCCCATACGAAGAGCAAAAAACTTCCCTGGGGACCACATACAATATTTGTGAGTGTTCATGTACCATGTTCCAACCTTTCCCCATCCCTTAGAATTATACAGGATAATTAAATGAGCTCTGTTCTGATTGGCTGCTCTGAATTGTGCCACATTCCAAAGAGTCTGAGTGTGAATGGGAGGGGCTAAAGTACTGTAAGATGAAAAGGTGGATAATTGTAAATATATCATATACAGCGAGTCCTCGGGCTACAACAGTCTTGACTTATAACATTTTGAGTTACGATACTCACTCCCATGACTAGTTTGGTTAGGCACGGCGGAAGAATATGCAGTAAATGCAGAATATGCAGTAACATGGCGATGAGTGAGGGAGTTGGCATCCCCAGTACGCTTACCTACCCCATTTGTGATTGTTAAAAGTGTTTTTACACTCATTTTTCATTACTTTTTCAGTTACTGTAGTACAGTGTGCATTTATGTCCTTTTCTTTTTCTGTGGTTTAGTTGTGTTTTTATGTTCTAGATTATGACTGTACAACTGGTAGGATTGGTAAGTGACTTCGGCTAGGGTGTGTTTCAACTAACACCAAAATCCGTCACTGTCGAAGGAACGGATCAAAGAACTCGAGGATGCCCTGCGTATTCATTATGCCATTGCAAAAACAGTTGAATTCTGTTCATGGACTCGATGGAATGAAAGGTAATCTGAAACTTCATAAAGGTTTACAAAACAGCACTAAAGCATTTCATTACATAAAGAAAAGAATTTAAAGATTTTCCATAGTTTGGACGTGACCTGAAACAAGCCCTCTGAGAGTTACTTCCTTCAGCAGTGGTAGGGCGACTGTGGTGTGTAAAGCCAGCATGGCCGTGACTGTCCAGAACACACAGCTCTGCCAAGGGCCCGCTCCTTTATCTCTTGGATTCAGTCCACTGAAAACAGCTTTTCAGAGTTGATGTGGTATGGAAACCATTAAAATCTACCACCCTATTCGTGGGCCCTGATTTGATATGAGGCAATGCGGCTGTGATATAGTTCATTCCCAGGAGGTTCTCCAGGGCAGGCTGTTTTGGGTGTGCTGGCCCAGGGCTAAAAATACCTCTCCACTTAGCTGTTACCCAGCACTGAGGTTTCAGGACGCGTATAAAAAGGCAAAGTGTGTATCAATCTGCCCCAGACTTATTTTCAGCTTGGTTACAAACTACTTGCGTAGTTTTCACATCAAAATAATCTCAAACATTTATTTGGGGTCGTTATGCAATGAGTTAAGACATCTCACTGTGGAACAGAATGAGACGTGAGTATAAAAAACAACTTGGGAAGTGAAGTTGCCAATAGATCATTTCCACTATTGAATTTAGAGTAAATCTTATGCCTTTTATGCTTCATTAGATGTAAGGCAGTTCATGTCATGTTTTTCTTGAGTGTTAAATGAAAAATGTACTTACACTCGATGACAACACTATCCCTTCAGTAAATTCAGTGCAAAATTTTCAAAGACACTAGTTGATCTAGTCATTTTTTCCATTTTCCTGAAGATGTTGAGAAGATCATTTGAGCAAAGACAGAAAAACACATTCTGATTTTAATAATGACTCTGGTGTCCGCAACGCCGGCTGTGTGGACATGGCAGCCAGAAATAAATCTGCTTTAGGCCGTAGAGATTCCTGCTTAAAGTCACTGTTATGATGCTGTAAATGATCTAAAAAATCTAATAAAAGAAATTTAATAAAATTAATGTTGTTAAAGTTCAGCACACCCATTTTAAAACACTTTCTCATAGAAACAATAACCTGAGATGCAACCCACCAACACTGTGTTGGGCTGTAGTATTTACTCATGTTTTTTCATCATGCCAACCCTCCCTTTGTTTCGAATGAGGCCATGTTTAACTTATTTAGCTGCTTATTTTATGTGTTTGACCTCTGAAGACCTTTGAAGCGTGTGTTCTCTTACCACTCAAAAGAAACTGAATTTGAATTAAAATTTTTGCCTTAGCATCATTTTGGTATCTAACATTCGATGTTGCCCTTGGCATCGCTGTTTCAAATTCTCACATTGTGACAGATCAATTATATGGAGTCAGAATTCTTAGTGTGCATGTCACTGAAGGAAAAGATGAGCTTAGTGATAGATAAAATCAGACATGAAACCATTTGCGATCTGCCGAGATGGCATTCAGCCCCCACCCCTATCCCCTCCAACCCCCTCTCGTTCCCATCGCTCTTATTCACCTTCCAGCTGGTTCCTCCGTTTATTTTCGTATCGCACTCTCCTGAGGTGACCTCCTGCTGCTTCATCTCTCTCCACCATCATCATCAACAAACCTTCACGTTACACAGCGGCCCTTTCTAATCGCTCACTGAAGCATGTCTTACCTTTAGCCTTCATCTGTGCTTCTCAGACTATCCCTGGGGCCAGATTCATGAGATGGTCCTGCCAGGAAGAGCCCACACAAATCCAAACAACGAGGCTGGTTCCATGGGTTCAGCCCAGGGGAGCGTAAACACAGGTGGCCGAGAAGCTGAAAAATGTAAATGTGCCATACAGATGGGCAAATGTGCCATACAATTGGTTTAGCAAATTTAGACAAATTTCCCCCTAAACACAAACACAGACAATCAGACAGCTAAGACTTCTTTGGTATCTGAATTTTGCTTATTTAGTTTTGGAGCAACTGGAGCAACTAGAGCTACGATGCTAACATAGCTAAGGAGTAAGAGAAGCTTATAGTCCAACAATTAGCATCATGCACATTGCAAGCCTAAATTATTTATATAGGCTTCAATGCCAAATACTGAAAGCTTGCTTATACAGACTTGTAGGCTTGTTCCCCTATTTGGCAGTTATTGCTTGCTAAAAGCTCAACACAGAATCGCAACACTTCACAGAGAACCAACAGTGTTCTGGTTAATCTGATGACAGAGTTACAGTGAAAAACATTTTCTTACAAAGCAATGGGCAGAAATCGCATCTTAAAACCATCAGTGTCAGCTTCCATCCGCTGGTGAAAAAGACTGTTAGGGGATCTGCCGAGGGAAGAACACATGCAGGGGTTGTATAGCCACAGATCAGTCAGAGAGCCCATACTGACCTTTACGCACCTCCAAAAGTGAACATCGGAACTGGAGCAAGGGAAGAAGGTGGCCTCGCATGTTGATTTCCATTTCCATTTCCATCATGTGGATGGTCGAGTATGAGTGTGTCACCTTGCAACTTGCAGGACTAATAAAGTTTTGGAGCCAGATATCAAAGCACACCTTCAGGTCTGTGGGGTCTAAGCCTCAACTGGTCAGAGTTGCTTTGGTGGCAGGAGGGGAACCTACACAATTATAGGGAGGTGGTATTAATGTTATGGGTGATCTGTGTATGTTCTTGAAATGAATCTCTGAGGACACGGAGCAGAATTCAGTAGGAATTTCAACCTGGGGTGCGATGATGTGTAGTGTTGTGGGATTCTGTTTTTGTGTTGTTTCTGTTTGTGTTGCACCATGGTCCTAGAGGAACAATGTTTCATTTCACTGTGTACTGTGTATATGGTTGAAATGACAATAAACACCTACTTAACTACTTGACTTGACTTGATGAACTATGAATAACTTTCATTAAGGCCGGTGGAGGAATTTCAGGTTTATAAATGGAAGTCAGTTTAATGCTGTATATTTTTATTTCATAGAGTACGGAAAATATGATGCAGTGCATTCACATACAGCAGTAAGCTGGCACTGGAGTACTGGAAGAAAACTTGGAAAATGTTACAACAACAAAGACAACACGTTTTCCATCCTACTTTTTGCACTAAATGTTTATGTATTCATGTGTAGATGGACCACTATTATCTAAACTAATTTCGATTAATGAAGTACCAATGGTCCATGAAGCAATGAAGAGTTAGGGAAATTACACCAATAGGTTTGTAATGGTCCGAAAAAGGTGCGGTTCGCTATGGCTCACGCACCTCATCCAACTAAAAATCATACCTTCATTTACCAAGTACAACCACATTTCTTGCATGTATTACCCAAATTCTCACAGTAATGTCTGCCTCTCCGTTGTTTTAATCTTGCCACTTTCTTTGACTGCTGCATCCTGATCGCTCTGCTTCAGGGAATAGGCTAAAGCATACTGGATAGCACAAGTTGTGGAGGATGGTAAAGAATGGGGCTGTAGCCTTATTGGGACGGGCACGTCACAGTTGTTGAGGGTAATACGGCGTGAAATGTGTTTTTAGCCTTTTAGTTGTCCGGCCTAGCCAGCAGAGCCAGGGAGCTTTATCATGGTCGGTTCCATAGCTGGTCTGTCTTGTTCTTGAGCGTGAAG
>JBBPCX010000038.1:12256716-12274634 GCA_037974365.1 Hydrocynus forskahlii
TATATATATATATATATATATATGTGTGTGTGTGTGTGTGTGTGTGTGTGTGTGTGTGTGTGTGTGTGTTTGTGTGTGTTGTTTAAGTGTGTGTGGTGTGTGTGCGTGTATATATTTATCACAAAAAATCACTCACATTACACACATACACACTCACATAACCCCCATAAGTACTCCTCGTCAACCTCAAGAGAGTCTATGACCCCAAGTGGTGTGACTGATGGTTTTGTGTAGCCAAAATGCATTTTTTTGTTTAAAGAAGTCTAAGGACACTGTAGGGACAGACTCTGTATCTTTTGGCCTGGGCTTTCAGGACAGACTGCACTGTGGGCTTTACAGCATGGAACATAATATTCTTAGCCATTCCAGGATGCATCACTCATATCAAGAAATGAACTCCTTAACCTCTAAGGGTATGCAGTTCAACTGACCTGTCTATATCTCACAAATGAATTATTTTACAGCATTTGGACAAGATTGGACAAACTTTACAGGATGCTAGCCAAAATCTCATTCAGCATAAAAAATCAATTTGCAGCTTAGATTCACTACATAATATTGTTATTCACATTCCAAGTACAGTATTCAACACTACCTACAGTGTCATCCTCAAACATTGGCACACCTGGTAAACATGAGCAAAGCAAGCTGTAAAAGCATTCATTATAGCTTATCATTTTTATTTTTTATTAAAAACTGGGGTATAGATATTAGGTGACACATGGGCCAAATTCCTTTAGTCATCCATCCCCATGAGAAAGACCGGAGAATACAGCAATGATGTGCAACTAAAGGCTACAAGGTTTACAAATCAGAAAATGGCTACAAGAAAATAGCCAAACAATTAAAAATGTCAATTTGTCGATAAAAATGAAAAATGTCAATAATTAAGACATTTTAAAGCCACTGGAGAAGTTAAGAATCTGCCTGTGAGAGGACATATGTATTTACTGACCTATAGGAGGGCCAAAAATGCTCTGCCCATCACAATTAGGGAATTGCAAACATTATTTGGATCAGAACATCTCCTAAACTACAATCAGATGCCACCTACTAACCACAAGTCGAGAGCGTTGCCAGAAGAAAGCCTTCGCTGTCAAGTAGGCAAACTCAGGCAGCTACAGTTTGATAGACATTACTGTAACTTTTAGGGGGAATTTTCTATAGTCACATGAGACCAAAATAGAGCTTTTTGGCAACAAACACCAGAGATAGTCATGTGAAGAAGTATTCATTTCCACTGTAAAGTATGGTGGTGGACCAGTGATGGATGTGTTTATCTTCCATGGCCCCGGACAACTTCAGATATGTTGTATTACTATCATGGGCGTCGCCGCCATTCAATCAGAATTATTCGTTTGGACCCCCACATTTAACATAAATAATTAGTTCACCCAGCGCTGTTGGATCTTGAATCTTTCGCGAAAGAATCCACTCCACTTAATCGACAGAAGAATACACACACCACTGGAAATCCGAGCAGCCTGTCTGTGCACTGCCGATTCACTTCACTTGCATGCGGTGAGTTGGAGGAAAACCCGAGCGGATTTCCAGTGGTGTATGTGTTCTTCTGTCGATTAAGTGAAGTGGATTCTTTCGCGAAAGATTCAAGATTCAAGGTTCAAGATTCAACAGGGGTTTCCAAACACCCCCACCCCCTAAAAGGACGAGATTTGCGCGCACGCAGCAACCCCGCCCCCACTCAAACCCCGCCCCACGCCAAAACCCTGTAAACCACACGTAGACTGATGCGTCCCCCTCACATTAAAAATGCTTCTGACGCCCGATTACTATGATGTTTCAACCTGAAGTTAGTTTCCAGTCTGCCCAAAGAGTAAGTTAACATGCAAAAAGTTTTACATTCTCTTTAAAGCTTATTATGTAAAAACTACTACATTTTAAGCCAGCCTGGACACTGCTTTAATTTTGTTTCAGTGATGAAGCAAACAGTAGCCTTCTCAGCTGATGGCAGTAAACCTTTTGCCGCAAAAGTTACTGTACTGGAAAGCATTTTGAAGTTCACAGCATCCCTACTTTAAGTTATTCAAGATTTATATTTGAAGATGATTTTATCTGAAGGAAGCATTTCCATACATATGCACATACAGTTTCCATACATATGCTTTTGATGTGGCACCATTTTAACAAACATCCGCACTTAAATGCCAGAAAAAGACACTGGGGTTGGTCAGTCAGCCTGAAACATTTATTACCCCAGAAACAAATTTCACATTCATTACAGATGCTTCATATTTGCAACAATGAATCAATACATGCAGTGGGGGAAGAGGATAATATATAAATTTTGGAAAGCTGGCCCAAAACCTCCATCCCCAAGACAATGATTCATGTTTATAACTTGGTTAAAACTAGTAATTCATTTATAAGCCTACCGTTTAAGGGGATAATTCTCTTGCTCACACACTCGCACACAGATACACAGACACACACATGAACGTCTGGGTTATAAAAGCATTCCTAACCCTCAGCCTTGCCGCGCTGAGAGAATTGAGGAGTTTCAAAGGGCTGCGCTGTTTACATGAACACCATCCAAGTTTTCCCCCCAAGTTATTTTTAAAGGCAAAGGGCAGAACTTTATTTAGTGCTCAACAAAGTGATCACAAGGAAAATAAAGTAATGCTGTTAAAAAGTACTTATTGTAATTGAGAAGCTGTTACGCCTGAACAGTGATGGAGGAACTACGAGCGAGGTGGTGAACACTACCAGTCCGAACCGCCTCACGAGCACTTCACGTTCCTAGACTGTTAGCAGTTACTGGACGACTGTTTCTTTATTGTTATTATGGAAATAGTCTTCAATTCCCAAACCACACAGGGGCAAGCTGAGTTTCCTTTAAATATGGTCAGTTTCTCAGCAGTGACAGGGATCAGAGCTCTTAAAGACTCTCAATGGTTTCTCACAAAAATCTTCTCAGCTCTCCACACAGTGTTTGTCCTCTCTGCTGCTCTGAACCAACACATGCCATTGAACACATTAAGAATGAAATGAATTCCTTAAACTGTGGCTCATTATTCCATTTATTATACACTAACTACTATAGAACTAGTATGGTTGTTAATTTTATACATCCAGTGACATTTTGAAGCTCATAACGGTCATAATTCCTTACTATCGTCACCATTTTCCAAACTCTCGCTATTGTGTAGATTTAAACAGGCTGTTTTACTAATCTACTTTCGAGAATGGTATGTGTTAATGACCCTTGTGCCTCATTTAAAAAGCAGTCCACTCCTTCTAACTTCAGCCTGAATGAACTGCAGTATATATGAATAAATCATACCTGTCAACAGGTTTTAAGAAAATGGGTGTTAAAACAAGTGGGTCGTTTCAGTCAACCAGGAGGTGGGGGTGGGTGGGTGAGTGGTGATTTTGTTTGATGATGTGTCTGTGTGTGGCGGGGTGGGGGGGTGGGGGTATTGAGGATATACATCTCACCTGTAACACCAAGTGAAGTGCTTCAATTAAAAGTCACTCGTTTAAAAATGTCTCATTTTGTTATAGTTTTTAAAGAAAAATTAATCAGATTTTTACAATTTTCTGTATTATTTTAAAAGATTTCAGTACCAGTATCAGCATCCGAGAAGAAAAATTAATATTTCTCGTTCTTCATATTGCAAAAATGCACCTCTGTTTTACTGAGACTCACTGTGGCCCTACTGCTGGGGGCAGCAAATCTCAGCAGTGTCTGTTCTTCTTCACCCCGTGCTGCACCAGGACTTCAGCCTCCAGCAGATAAGAGATAAAGAAGAATGCCCAGATAACTTATCATCTGTTTCAGTTCTACTAACCCCCGTCACATCCTGCTTTTAGAACATACCTGAACAATTAGGAATGCATCTAAGATACGACCTGCCTGAGGGAAAATGGTTCAAATCAACTTCAAATCTACTGGTTCAAATCTAAATCAACCCTTTGAACCTTGTTAGTTCATGGCTCTGGTCGTGTTAAGCATCTGTCATTGTATCATTTGAAATAATCATTGTCCTGTAACAAGTGATCAATGGGACTTTTGCCAACCTCAAAAATATCACTGATATCACTATACACCAGCTGGTGGATAAAACTCATCAAAATGTTCTGTTCACATTGAGGAACTTGTTTCCTTTGGCAACATACTTAAGCATCCGGTGCCCCGGCTGTGTGAGTTTGCATGTTCTGACAGGGTCAAATCAAGCAGGGCAGAAATTTTACAAACTGACTTGTGGCACAGTTGGCATTCTAAGATGGTGCCATGCTTGAAGTCAATGAACTCTACAGTATGACTTATTATTAATCTAATTTTCTACATCTAACAATGGGTGTTGCTGAAACACCAGTACTAAGAATGGCATAAGACTGTCCACATACTTTTGGCCATATAGTGTACATTCAATCAGCAACTTGTCTCTGAAACCACTGCTGTCTTTTTGAGCTTTGATTTTTGTCCCGGAATAGTATTTAGTAATTTAGCAAAAATGTTTGCAGTTTCAAGTGGCGAGGTGGTGCAGTGTAGCGCTGTTGCCTCACAGTCAGAGGGTCCTGGGTTCAGTTCTTGGTTGGGTGGCTGAGGGTCCTTCCTGTGAGGAGATAGCATGTTCTCCAGGTACTCTTGTTTCCTCCCTCAGTCTAAAGAGAAGCACGTCAGGTGAACTGGAGATGCAAAATTGCCCCTAGATGTGAGTGCATGCATGCATGAGTGTTTCTCTGTATGTCTACCCTAAGATTGCTGGGATCGTCTCCAGCTGGAGGATGGATATGCAGTTTATTTTGTATGTGACTGTTTGAAATCTGAGCTCTAGAAATATACTGTTTTGTTAAAACGGTGTATTAAATGTGAAATACTCTTAAAATCACTAAATGTTTCCGGACATTTGGCCTGTAGTTTACCTCACAGTGGGGGATTACAGAAAATGATGGAATTCCGGAATGATGGAAAAGAAACTTGCTGTTGATGGGAATGGGAACAGATCAGAGGCATTAGGCTGGGAGTGCTGGCCAGATGTGTTGTTCTCGTATACGCCTCTGAGTGTGGGGGAGGAGGGTATGATTTTGGGGGGGGGAGGCAGTGACGACTGGGGAAAAGAGGCCGAGGCACAAAGGTGAAGGCCCAAGAGGCCGTCCCTTTTTCCTCCGCTTGCACACTCACACATGCATGCCTCTCCAGTTCCCACTAAACTTTACATTCCAAAGCAGCCAACTCACCACGGAGCTCTGTGCCAGCGAGTCCTGACTCACTACATAAGCCATAAACACCACGGCCCAGTCTGGCGCATTCACACGTAGCCACCAAATGAGCTGGCCACTTGGAGAGGAACTTGCGTGGGCCACTTTGGTTTACATTTATACATCAGTCTCTCAACACCATCCAGTAAACAGCCAGCAAAAATAGAGGCTGCTGTTCTCACTGTGCTATTGGCATTGTAATAACAGCCTGGTCCAACGTCAGCATATCAGAGTTGTTACAAGGAAAGCAAACAGCAGATTGAGCTGGATTTGTGAATTAAATGCAGTATTGTTCAAGTCTTAGGCCAAACTACTTATGTGGGCATTAAGTATGCTTTTGCTTATTGTGACACTACAAAACATTCAAATAAATGCATTCAAAATAGAATTTAGAACAGGTTTAGTTCCTTCTCTCTCAAAACATCACATGGATTTATCTCTCAATGCCAGTGCATCCCCAGCACACCTGATTTGGCCTCATGTATTGATTAGCCTGACCAGGTATGGACTAGGGCTGGCTTTACACCACGTTTTCATGTGATATCGATATCAACCTGATGTCATCTTCTCCCCTCTCTTAAACAACTACGCTTCAATTAAAACATTTGTCTGGATGCACTATTGGGAGCTATTTGAGACACAGCCTACTGATCACCTGTTTCTCATGTCCTGATTGAGTCCAAGCATGTTATTCCATAAGAATAAGAACGTACGTGATAGTTTAGACGTTTTACAAAATTCAGCAATATTCTACATTTTTTTTAGAATATTGTTTTCTATATCCACCAAATAGCACCTTTGTGGGTGTAGTTAAGGATAGCGGTGTCTCCAGGAGAGGTTAAAATCACGGTTTGTGCTTTTTAAAGACTATTTCAGCATTCGTATTACAAATCACACTGTGTGACATGGACCTAATAAACTTGGGTATGACATGTATGTAGATGTCCGATGGTGCATACAAAGGTATGTAGATGTATGATGATGACACCTATTAAGCTGTAAGGTGATACAGAAGAACAAAATGTCATCAACATGCGCTAGAGGTGCATTTACAGGACAAGCAGTCGTGCTTTTAATGTGTGTGGAGAAAAATCCAAAGAAGAGGCGGTGTACTGATGTCCCACGTACCAGTGTTCCTTCTTTTCACCTCCACGCTGTCGTGTTCATAAATACATCATTCCATGTTGCATTTTGATGGGTTAGACGTAGGTAGTAGCAGCACACACACTGTGAGATGGTCGTCTTAAATTTCTGATATTGTCAGAAGACAGAATGCCTTTGGTCACGTGACGATGACCGTCTTTGAGCCTCTGTTACAGTAGGACCCCGTATAGGAGCCACGACTAAAGAAGCCATCACCACAGTTCATTATCATCTTTCATCTGGGAAAGCCCAAAATCATACAATTTATACCAGGCATTAACTGCAATTTTCACAAACTCCATCACAACATAATACTGTGTGACTTGGGAGAGTGGGTGGGGTGTCTGGTGATCCTCACACAGCCTCCACAGCCCACCGTCTCATCCAGCCAGCAGACAGACAGCCCTCACCCAGACTGAAGATTTCCAGAGTGAGGAGATTAAGAATGGCCGTTGGGATGGCGGCAGAAACCAGAGCATGATAGCAGCCCATAACACACACTCCTCCTCTGCTAGCATTCTTCGGTCTGGGCTCCATCCTCAAGCTAGACCCCTAGAATGGACCTATGGGAAAGTTCAGACCAGACGCAGTATGGGAGAAGTTGAGGGTGGGAGAGAGACGTTCTTTCAGATCAAGCAAATGAACGGAAGGCCTTCAAAGGTTGCTTTTTTTCCAGTCATGTTCATTTTGGCATACCCTCACTCATTTTAGAGCTGCAGGGCATTTTTTAAAGTACGTATTGTGGTGTGCCACCACGATGAACCTCTCTTCCTGTGTGTGTTTGTGCTTGTGTGTTTCATTTTTGTATATTTTTTGGCTGAAAATGTCCTCATTTTGTAGGAAAATGGGAGAAAAACAGGTCAGTTTAAGGTCCAAAAGTGTTTTTTGTTTTCACAAGTAATGTTTTTATAGAACTTAAAGTACATTTGTTTTTGGTTACTGAGATTACAAACTCTGATTGCATGTTGTTGCTGATGCACAAAAAAATGTTATCATCCAATATATTTTTATACAAATGTATCAAATATATCAAATATCTGTGTATTATTATTATGTATGTTCTTACATACACAGTATGTAATTCATATGGGCTGTAATATCATGACATATAGGTACTTACATATTTTATGTAAGAACAAAACCTCGGATCCCCAAAATAGTATTTACAGGTGAAATCTTTACTTTTAATGTACATAGTACGTTGATGTAATAATATTTTCCTGTCTTTTGGACCATTCATCATAAAAATAGCTTTCATTGTAAAGAGCAGTAAATAAATAAACAAAGTAAAAGATGTAGGTATAAGGGGCATACTACAAATAGGTACACACACACACACACACACACACATATATATATGCATCATGTACATGACCTCTGACATTGTATAAAATGTGTGGTGTATGAGTGTGTGTGTGTGTGTTTGTGTGTGTGTGTGTGTGTTTGCACTTCTGATTGTGTCTATGTGCATATGTGTAAGGACACAAGCGCACACTGATGCTGTCTAGTGCCGTCTACAGTTCTGGGAGAGGGACGACCTATCGCCCAAACAGGAAGGCCAGAGGGAAGAAGCCATTTCTCATTTGAAACATGAAAAACAATGTTGATCAAAGAATGAAGAGTTGTAACTCATGAGGCCCTGGTTTGTCAGCTAGGAAATGTTTTGGGAGGGCAAGGGAAAGCAGAGTACAGCCCACTTCAGTGGTATAAACATAATAAATTATATATTTTTAAATGATAGCATGGGGCGGGGTAAGCAGTATTGTACATTCGCTCAGTTCAGTGACGTTATACTTTTTCTAAAATGCTAAAGCGCAAGCAAACAATAGATATTTAATTTAATTAGAATTAGTGAAATTAAACACAAAAATGAACACATCCTATATTTTCCAATATATCATATGCCTGAGCTTTAGGAATTTATTTTAGACCAAAATGATCCCAGGAAAAGAAAAGCAGTGCCATGCCAATAGATACTGTAATGGCACAGATATGTAGCTACTTTTGTTTCTAATTTTTAAATGATAATTTAAGTTTTTAAGTAAATATGAGTAATTTTCCTAAAATGTCATTTTGACTCCTTTGGCCATGTGTAGAAATGGGTCAAACTGAAGACAAGTGTAATATTTCTTAATGTGTTCAGAGTCAGCTGCTGGCGATTTAAAGCACACAGGTTAACCACCTGTTGAAGTCGTCTGTCAGACACTAAAGTCATAATTAAAGTGACTCATGGAAGGTTTGGGTCACGCAGGTCTGACTTAAAACTACAATTTCGTCTCCTCTTGTGGGTCTCTGTGTAACTAAAAACATAAAAACAATTCTAATTCATGTGGTGCCAACCCACACACCTACCCACAGCCATGTGCGCAGGCTGGCTTACGGAAACTGTGGGCCTTTTTTTTCCCTGACGATTCTTTTGCTCAGTCAAGCCCTGCCTCCTGCTCTAGGATGGACAGACAGAAGCAGCAAGTGTGTTGAAAGCAAGAAAAATGGTCAACCTTAAGGAACTGACGGACTGGATCAGAGCATCTCCAAGACAGCAGGTCTTATAGGGTGTTCCTGGTCAGAACCAACCAAAAGTGGTCCAAGAAAAACAACAAGTAAACTTGGGACCAGGTCATGGGTGTCCATTAATATGTGTGGGTAATCGGGTCTAATGCCACAGAAGAGCTGCTGCAGTGCTGAGGACATTAGGGCCGGTTATGACTGAACACACAGTGCATCACAGCCTGCCGCATATGAAGCTACAGAGCTGCAGACTGGTCAAAGTGCCCATGCTGACCTTTTTCAGCCACCCTAAGCATCAACAATGGGCACGTGTGCTTCAGAACTGGACCATGGAGGAAAGCAAGCAGGTTGCTTTGTGTGATGAATCGTGTTTTCTTTTAGACAGCTGGGTGTGTGTGCATCACCTACGAGGGGAAGGGATGACCAGGATGCACTATGGGAAGAAGGGGCAGGGTCATGCTCTGGGTAATGTCCTGCTGGGAAACCTTGGGTCCTGACGCACCCTCAGAGGTCTTGTGGAGTCCTGTCTGTTTAAGCAACATGAGAGGGATATACACAGTATCAGATGGTTTGAATGTTATTGCTGATAGGTGTGTACTGTTGTGGTGTTTAAATAGGCTGAAGTCAGTTTAATTAATACAGTAACTTACGTTTTGAAGTTTTATACATTCAGGTATAATGTACGGTTATATATTCAGGTATTTAAGTTTTCCTTTTAGACATACAGCTTAAAACTCTGTATGAAGTAAAATATGTAAACTGCATTCCAAAAAAAATAATTACATCACATTATCAAGAGACCTTCATTTTTGTAAACTGTGCAGTAATAAAGTGTGTAAATTAGAAGCAAATTGAACTGAACTTGATCAGTTCGCCGAGTCTAGATCTAATCTAATAAAAGTTTATCTATCAATATTTCTCTGGTGATCAGACATCTTCAGTAAATGAACAACACAAAAGGAAAAAAAAACACAAAATCAACAGTAAAAACAGGAAATAGACTACATGGACAGAAGTATTGGGACATACCTGTTTTTCAGGGTTTGGTCTAGGCCCCTTACTTCAAGTGAAGGGAATCCTAATGTTTGAGCAGACCAAGACATTTTGGACAACGCCATACTTTCAACTTTTTTAACAAAGTTTGGGGAAGACCCTTTTCTACTCCAGCATGACTGTGCCCCAGCACACAAAGCGAGCTCCATAAAGACACGGCTGGATGAATTCAGTGTGGAAGAACTTGACTTGCCCACAGAGAGCCCTGACCTCAACCCCATCCAACACCTTTGGGATGAACTGGAACGGAGATTGCGAGCAAAGCCTTCTCGGCCAACATCAGTGTCTGACCTCATAAATGTTCTACTGAATGAATGGGCACAAATTCCCTCAGAAACACTCCAAAACCTTGTGGAAAGCCTTCAAAGAAGAGTGGGGACCAACTCCACATTACAGTCTATGTATCTGAACGCATTAAAGTGTCGTTAAATGTCTTTAAAGTCCCTGCTGGTGTAATGGTCAGGCGTCCCAACACTTTTGTGCATGTAGTGTGTTTCTGTAATCGCTAACCTTAATATTAACATTCACAAAGGAGAGCCAATCAGAGCGCAGGGGGCGGGACTTGTCTGAAAACGAGTGGGAGAAGAAACGGCGATGCTGTAGGAACACAGCTGTGGAGCAGAGAGAGGGAGTTTAGGACGATCAGTGTTCAAAAGTGCAATGAACTAATAAAACGGAATGTGGAGAATAGCAGCACGTTTAGAACATTAATTTAGACTATTTTTCACACTCAAACCCGACGTGTTGTGAGGACAGACTGAGAGGAGTAGTTACTGAGGGATGTTTCTGAGTGGAGCTGAACTCACTGGAGAAATCCCCCGCTGCATCTGGAGTCTGATCAGTTTAACAGCATGTGGCACCTACTGGGCTCTCTTTCACACTTTCCTCTAAATGCTTTGGTTCATTTAAAAAGGAGGAGATCTAGCCACCCTTGAACCTACATGCCTGGTATGTATTGATTCTAAATTACTTCTAACTTTACTGAATAATCAGAATTAGAAAACTTGGAATGTGGGAAATATGTCTCGTATTTCTCCTCATGACATTGTTTACTAAGATCAGAATCAGAATCTGAAAACCTTACCAATCCTGGAGGAAACTGCTTATGTTATGACTGCACAGACACACAGTGACAAGAACAATATAAAATATAAAGTCTAAGTAAATCCAATAAAAAGTCTGTGGAAAAAAATCTATATGAAATACACTATGATATATACACAAACTGAAATACTATAGATAAGTAACTTACTGTTAAGTGAATTACTAACAACACAGGTGGTAGTTAGGAGTGTTATTGAGATCAGACTTTTATATCTTAAATGTGAAAAGTGCTCATAGCTCTGTGATAAAATTAGTCCCCTCAGTCATATCCCACCACAACAAAAGAGCTGCTCAGGTTCCTTTTAGTGCTCTGGAAGGTCTTTATGGATTTTTGCATCCAAACTGAAAACACACCACTTTGCATCACTTTACACCTACATGAAGCGGTGGATCATTTCTGTCCCGGCACTAAATATCCCAGCACAACAAGAAAAACAAAACAATGTCCCAAGTTAAAAATTGAGAAACTACACTTTTTAGTGATCAGACTTCCAAAAAAAAAACACCTTTAAAAAGACGAAATCATACAAATACTCTGGTAAACGTCTTGTTCCACCACAGAAATCAACATTTGTGAGTTAGAGTGATGAGAAGTGACAAAAGAAAGAAGTTGGAGGCGTTATCTAACATCCTTAGAGCTAAAACAAAGTGACTTTTTCTCCTGGTTTTGACAGCAGAGCTCACAGGTAGGTCAGGAAACTTGTGACCGCGTTCAGACTGTTTGCTATTTTAGACATTTCCGTTCCCCAGCTTGTAATGACTGCTGATAAAGATATGTAACTGATTTGAAGGATTGTGAGGTCAGTGAGATCTCAGTAGTAAATGTAAATAACGCCCTAGGCTACAACCCAGACTGTACGTGTTTCAAAACTGCTGGGTATAACATGCCTGTAGTGACATGAAAACATGCTAAAGATCTGCCTTATGAAACTGCTTGTAGACACTGATGCCAGTTGAACAAAACAGGCTGTTTAAAGAAATGATCTGTTCCTTAAGTTTATGCAGTGCCAGTCACAGCATTTTAGTACCTGTATCTGTCACTACTTACCTACAAAAAGCCATCCAGTAAAAGTATAATTATAATGTGGATCACCAGACAAGTGTTAGATATTTAACAAGCTATTAAATGGGATGAAACAGTTAACATGTGCATTTAAAGTTAAAGGATAGGATGTCAGACATGCAGTGTTATATTTTTTCATCTTACAAAGGAAACTTGTTTTATTTTACATATTTTCATTTATAGTTGTTCACTCAACAACCTCCCAATGATTAACAAGAACAGAAATCTGCAGTTTATAAAATTAATGCATAAGTGGTAAAAACCCTGTGGTGTGCAAAACTTTTTGCTGGTAGTGAAACTACGTTTAAGTCCTAGGAAAGAGGTTTATTCACTGATGCACAACAAGAGTACTTATCTATTTCTTAATGTTATGTTTTACTTGTGAACAGGTCCTTCCAAAAAATGATGTTTGAGGTGCCCCACTGGCTCCCAAAGCTGCACTCACAGTTGCCCTCTGCTGTTTGAACCAGGAATTGCCGTCAGAATGGACAGCGAGGTGGAAGAGGGGATGAACTTGATAATCGTGAACCACTACAACCACTCGGGCAAGTGGGGGCGCCCCCGGAGTAGCAGTGCCTGTAAGACGGCCTTGCTGTTGTTCATCTGCGTGCTGATCGTGCTGGAGAATGCCACCGTGCTGCTGGCGCTGCGGCGCAACAAGCGCTTCCACAGCCGCATGTACCTGCTCATTGGCAACTTGGCACTGTCCGACCTGCTGGCTGGTGTGGCCTATGTGGTCAACATCTTCACATCAGGCCGGCGCACCTTCTTCCTGACGCCGGAGCAGTGGCTGGTGCGCGAGGGCAGCATGTTCGTGGCTCTCAGCGCCTCCACCTTCAGCCTGCTGGCCATTGGTGTGGAGCGCCACATGACTATGGTGCGTTTGCGACCATGCGAAGCCACGGCTGGGGGTCGTGGGCGCTTGCTGGCACTGCTGGCTGCCTGCTGGGCCGTCTCGCTGCTGCTTGGCTCCCTGCCCAGCCTGGGCTGGAACTGCCTGGGCAGGCTGCACACCTGCTCCACCGTGCTGCCACTCTACGACAAGAGCTACGTGGCCTTCTGCATAAGCGTGTTCACTGCACTGCTGGCTGCTGTGGTCGCACTGTACGTGCGCATCTACCGTCTTGTGACGTCAAGCGGGCGACGGGTGGGCTCACGACCTTCTGAGCGCTCTCTGGCCCTCTTGCGTACTGTGGTAATTGTGCTGGGGGTCTTCGTGGCCTGCTGGGCACCTCTGTTCCTGCTTCTGCTGCTGGACGTGGGCTGCGGGCCTGAGCGCTGCCCGGTGCTCTACCAGGTGGAGTGGTTCATCACCCTGGCCGTGCTCAACTCGGCCCTCAACCCACTCATCTACACGCTGTCCAGTCGCGAGATGCGCGCAGCCTTTTTCCGCCTACTGTGCTGCTGTTGCTGCCGGACGCCGCTAGACACTGGGCCGACCACGGTCGGGCCACCGCTTCCAGGAACAGGCGTCCCCACAGCTGAGAACAGTAAATCAAGCGTGGGCGGTGCAGGCAGCGGAGCGATCAAATCCACACTGATGAGGAGCAAAAACACCACCCCAGCTAACTCCCACCACCAGCACGGGGACTCTTCCACACCTGCAGTCACACACCCCTCTGGGCCAGCAGACCTGCTGTCTGCAGTGCTGGTCAAAGCAGGGGCGCTGCCTTCACTAAGCAAGTTCTGAAAATGATCGGCACAAGAATCTTAGGAGACCCTCTAAGATGATCAAAGCACAGTGGATATTAGAGGTGTAAATCTCTGAAGATATAATTCAATTCAATCATGATTCTTTCAAAAAATAATTCAATGCATTGCGAATTCTCAGATTTCACCATGATACAGTCCAGTTTATTATTTTGGTACGAATCAGAGCTGCTCTTTGAGTTACAAAAAAGACAGCAGCTACAGACTGACCCTAAACCAATATACCAGGCTAACTTGGGAATTTTATTTTGGCTAGAAAACAGGCACCTACTTCACTAAATATTATTCTGACTGATTCTATGTAGGGCTGACATTATCAATTAAATTAGTAATTGAGGAATCTACCGAATATTCTGATACTTAATCCTGTAATTGTTTTGGTTTATTTAGCCCTTTAGATCCTAACAGAATTCTAGAGCACCTGGGTTTCATGACACGTGTGCTTTAATGTGAAATCAGTACCAAAGAATAAAAAATGATCACGTAGCTACTCAGGACTGAAAGGAATTGAAAGGAAGGAAACATGGGCACTGAAATTGTAGTGGGCCTAATAATGATAATATTGAAAAAACATCATTAAAATATTAAGAATTCCTAGAAATAAGGAACAAGAATATGAAACTACTAATGTTCAACATCATAATATACTAAAAATTAACTTGATGGTCTACCAGGTTATTAAAAGTCAGAGGATCCAAGCTTATCCAACATTTTTCTCCAGCCAGCTGCAGTTTCACTGTCCTGCCCATTTCTTTTAAGACTGAAGCAAGATATTTTAAGGGATAACCAGCATTTACACAAAAGGGAACTGCAAAAGACGGATTAATTTGTTCAACTTTAGTTTGGTCTGTGTAGCTGAGGGGCGAAGAATAACTCAGTGATCATGGGATAACTAGGAAATGGCCATGTAAATCCATGAACACATAACAGCACATCTGGACACTGTTGAGTGACTGGTGTGCCAGTAGCTCCCTCTTGTGGAGAATGTTAAGACTGCTTAGTATGCCTTTACAATGACATCTGGATCCCAACATCATTCAGCTTGTGAACTAATTACCAAGCATAATTACAAAAAACATACATTTTAGATGTTTATTTAATGCCTCTATATCAACTATCCATTGTTGCACTTTCAATATCAAGCCTATTGGTGAATTCAATGTGTTGATGCTGATAAATGTTTTAGGGAAGATATAGCTACTGCATTTAATAGGAAATGCAAAGTGCTAGTAGATCGTGGCTAACTCCCACCAGTTTGAAGATGCTTTCACTGCTGCGGTCGCACAGCCCTCTGGGTACTTATCAGCACGACATGCTTCAGATTAGACTGAACTCAAGGACGTAGGACCTCAGTGGAGCACTCTGGACTGATGTATATACACAGCAAAGGAACCTTTGTGTTAAATATCAGCTGTTGCACTTGTAACCTTGAGCCTATAGGTGAACTCGTAAAGATGAAGCTGCTGAATGTGGACTGAAACATATTAATTTGGTTCTCGTAAGGACATGAACCACAGTGTCGAGTATGAAACCAAAAAGGCCAACAGACAGAAAAAGAAGACACAGTACGAGTACAAAATGGAAGATGAAATGTGGTACAGAACACGTTGCATTAAAGTAGATCAAGAACTTTGTGTTGAATAACACATGCACAGAAGTAAATGTGAGTGAAACGCTCCTTTTATAGTATTAGTAGGGCTGTCTATAACAATTATATGAGTAATCTTCCAATTATTCTGATCATTAATCAAATAATTGGTTTTTGGTTAACCCTCTATACCCCAAAAGAATACTAAAACACTATTTTGGGAATCCTGACACTTTAAAGTGGCTTATTGCTCACTGCTTTAAATCAAATATTTTATCCTGAAATCGGGGAAAATAAAAAGGGCAGTAACTTCTTTCTGAAGGTGAGTGACACCAATTTGAAATTAAAACAGCCCCAGGGCATAGAAATCAACACAGCTACGAGCTCAAGACTCTTTTGATTCCATATAGATTAATCGAGTAATCGTTTTCATTAGTTAAAGGCGAATTCTGGCGCACTCTTTGGGATTCCTAACATTTGGCAGCTTATTGATCCCTGGTCTAAATAAAACAGCATAAAACATGTTTCTTAACAATTTTGTACAATTTTATTTCATTTTAAGGCTGAATCCAACCAAAAGTATGCATGGCTGTAAGCTCAGGCCTCTGGGCATTGAAATTATAACAGACATAGTAATTATAATGTTGAAAATACATCACGATTAAAAAAAAGATAATAAGAATTCCTAGAAGTGAAGAACAGGGATAACGGCCTGACAACAAATACTAACCATGTTCAACATGAAAATTCACAAACGATTAACTTGATGGTCTAGCTAAAGCTAAAGGCTCCGTGTTTGGTGTAAAAACTCTCCATGCAGCTACAGTTTCAAGTTTAGTCTGTGTAGCTGATGAACTGAGGGTAAAGTGGACAACACCAAGATAACAGAACCCAGATTTACGAATTCATAGGCTTTGAAATCTCACAATAAACTGATACAAATTGGTGTCACTAAACCAGTTCATTGAGAATGTAAATTTTATTCAGCTGAGTAATAGATTATTATTTTGGTAATCGTCACAGCTCTAGTTATTAGTAAAACCACATTTTCGAGGTCATGTACTTTCAGTACATAAAATAGCCACTACAGAATAAGTCAACTCTTCTAGAGTCTGGTGTACAGTGTATCAGTTCATGTTTGTATAATAACACTTTGTATTTTACATGGGGTTAATACTTTAACAGTATTATGTACAGTACTGTCTGTTTCAAATGCCTTTAACAGTTATGGTTTTATTTTATTTTATTTTCCAGATTATTCTGATGGACAAAAACATAATTTATAGTTTGCTCTCAATAGCTTATATTATACTTGGTGATGCTGAATTGAGTGATAAAGAGTGAACACTCTTAAACTGTGGATGCTTATTGAGTGATGTGGTCTGTAAGTCTGGAATAGGTTTGTAGGAGTGGTTTGCTTCTCATTTTTTGTTATGCTGGGAGTCAGTGGTCACTGCGCCTGCACACTGGGGGCAAAACACTGTTTATTAAGCATATGGTACTGTGTAAGCCTTAGGCGCCTATGCAAACTTTTTAAAGCCATTATTTCTACTAGCAAAGTTAACATTAGAATGAATGCAAACATACAAAAAAGCAGTAAAAAGAATCAAGATTTGTTTTGTCTGTAAAACAGGTGTTGAGCTGGTGAGATTCCAGATTCCTCCGCAGTTCCTCCAGCCGCTGTTTGGATTTGTGAAACTCCATCAGCAGCTCCTGATTTCATTTAATGAAGGACCGATTGAGTCAAACCAGGTTTCTGATGGAAACTACAGTAATACTGGACTTCCACAAGAAACACATTGATATACTGAACATAAAATCACTGTTTACTGTACAATGTTATTCTTGTTTATTTTGTACATTTTAGTAATATTACTGTGAAGAAAACACTCACTGCTCATCTAAAAAGTTTTGAAACATTATTTTTTCAAAACTGTTTGCACAGTATTGCATATTTATACACTTTTGATAATGTAGTGAGAATGTTTTCTCTGCAGATGGGCAGTGCAGTTGAATGCTTATGACTGTAGCTTCATATTTGACAGCCAGGGGGGGCTGTTGGATCACATTAAAACGAAGCATCCCAGAGGCTACAAGTCATATTTATTGATCCCAGATCCAGGACCCCCTCTCCATACCTATTCCACAATATTAGATGTTCCATACATCATTTATTATGTAATAGATTCATACATTTTAACCTAAAGTCACATGAAATATTATATAAGCCCATTTAAATTATGGTTCTGAAATAGGTTTTGGCTGGACATGCAGTTCTTGAAAAAAAAACTTCCATTTGAATATATCCTTCACATTGTACATAGATTTAAAAAGTTCTTCACATCACACCTCTTACCTACAGAAACATTTCTTTAAAGAATCATCTGCCGAGGGGTTCTTTCAAAAGTGGTTTAGTGGCAGCAGTCCAAAACTCAATTGTGGTATCTTTTATAAGATAAGATAAGATAAGATAAGAAAGAACTTTATTTATCCCGAGGGAAATTCTTTTGTCCTATACATGCTCAA
>JBBPCX010000038.1:12296475-12318714 GCA_037974365.1 Hydrocynus forskahlii
TGTGTGTGTGTGTATGTGTGTGTAACCTAATACTCCTATTACACATGGTCAAACTGCACCAAGGGTCTGTGGTGGCCATGGAACAACACAAATAGTGGAATTAGAAATTCAATTAGATTTAAATGAGAGTAATTTAATTCTTATGATAATAGCAGACACTTTCTAAATGTGAATTAGACTTTACAAACTTCCATAAGGCAGCATGAATATACTTCCATCAACAAGCTGCACTCTATAACAGACTTCTAAAACTCTGACGTCTGTTCTGTCCGAGACAAGTGCTCTGGTAAAAATAGACCAGCGCCAGGCTCTGTCTTAGTGCAGACATACAAAGTGGGTCGTAGAAGAGGAAGACTGGCGCAGGACAGATAGCCAGTATAGGGAGGGCATGCAGTGAAACTTTAACCTGTGCGGGATATTTTTAGGATCAAAATATTAAAACATTTCACTTCTTTAAATCTTCTTGTGCGCTCATGAACTCTTAAGCAGTCAGCCATGACTTCCTGTTTCACTGGGGAATAAATATGAGGTGATATCAAGGCCAAATTCATCAAGTTATTCAACAACATGGACAAGATTAGAGTATACATAAATGACATGAAATAAAAGTGTGTCGACCTTCATAAATAAGGTTGGAATGAAAAATAGCAAAATGCCTCAAAACATATATATGTAGTTTTAGGAAGTGTAAAACAACCAGAGCTGTAGTGAACCTGACTGGAACAGGATGTATGTTTTTATGGCATGTAGGAATCTTTGGCTGGAACCTTACATTATACCAAGGATCAACACTCAGGATCAACATTTGTTGGTGTCTAGAACAGTTTATAAAAGTCTGCTGGTCTTAATATATCATAGCACCCAAAAAATGGGTATGGGACTGACCTGCTTCTACATCAGAATAAAACACCTAAAAAATGTGATCTTCTATTTGACTATGTACTGAAAATGACATCAGTGCTTTAATATCTAGAGGAAAATATAAAGTGCCGTAAGTAAAGATGAGCAAGAAAGCTTAAGAAAAAAATGTGTTTATTAGCTTAACTTTACAGATGTGGGAGAAATCAAAAGAGTGGGATAAAATATTTTTAGTCCTCCCATTCACCAAGACAACCGCAGTCTTCTCATCCTCATATTGTCTTTTATAATTTTTGTATTTCTCATTTGTTGTACAAGATGTTAGCTGTAAAGTCCTCTATGTCCATGACTTGGCTATTTTCACCACAGTCAGGAATGTCTTATATTACATTTTTCGACCGATGTTTGTTATTTTGGTACATTCCATTGTGACTATGAGTATTCAGTTCAGTTATACAAGGCAAAACCTTTTCGTTTATCGTATTATCCTACTTCTCTAAAACGTAGCTTTACAGGTAGAAGGACAGACATTCTTAGCTGGCGTTTTTAAATGGTGTGATGATCAGTGGAGATGCAAGTTTTGTTCTGACAGCACCGGCATGTTTACATGAAAAATAAATGGTGGCTTAAGATTCCTCGTCTCTTCCTCCTACTGACGTTTTCCTAATGTTCCTGTGTGTGGTGGATTCTGCAGATGCTGGAGATGTTTGAGAAGGATGACACAGACATACAGAGCTCGGGCCCTGACTTTGTGCCAGTGGCTCAGTACGAGTCCCTGAGGAGAGAGTTTGAGGAGCTGCAGGAGAAATACTCTAGAGCTCAGGCTGCTGCCGAGGGCTCCAGCATTGCAGATGAGGACACAAGGTACCGTAGTTACTCTTGAAGCACTTGCAGGTGGACCACTGTGATTCAAAACCTCTGAATGTCAATGATGATCAGGAAAATCACTGGTACACTCTCTACAATGATTTTAAAGGTGATATTCTTAAAGAAGGGGTGGCACGGTGGCGCTTTTGCCGCACAGCAAGAAGGTCCTGGGTTCGACTTCCGGGTTGGGCGCAGTGTCAGTTATTGATATACAGGGTTCCCTCACGTTATGAGGGTCTCGACATACAACGTTTCGAGTTTCCGATGCTCACAAACTAATTTAGTGGCGCGCCGTGGAAGAACACACAGTAACGTGCCGTATGAGTGAGGGAGTACGCTTATCTAAGCACAAGTGTTTCATTAGTGTTGCTTTTTTTTAATACTCATTTTTTGTCATTTTTTCTTAGTTGTGTTTATAGATTTTTCAACTGTGTTAGTACAGGTTATTAACTTAGGCTAGGGTGTGTTTCAACTTACACCAAAATTCAGGGTACATCACTGTAGTAGGAACGGATCTCCATCGTAACTTGAGGACCCCCTGTAAATACCTTGGTTGAGATCATTGCTCAGTGATTGAATTTGCTTAAGGAGGCACATTTTAGGTGATATATAACAATATTTTATTATAAGGATTTATCCTTGTTTTCTTGGTACTCCAGATTCAATCAATGAAAAGAGCAATGGCTTTTCTTATCAGGTCTGAGGAGAAGCCTGAAGAGGAGGCCTCAGGTGGGGAGGGAGAGGATAAAGAGGAGAAGTTGAAGGGTCTGGAGGAGCAGCTGGCCCATTCCCAGGCTGAGCTGGAGGAGCTGAGGGAACAGGTGCGGCTGGGGGTTTACTCAGTGGAGGCTGCAGGGTTAGCAACTGGCTACCATTCCAAAGCTCAAGGGGACGAGGCACACTCCGATACCCAGCAGCTGATGAAGAGGGTCCAGGAACTGGAGGCGGAACTGGCCAGCAGAAAGGCGGAGCCAAATGAGGGTGACCCTGACATGATCCAACAGCTGAAGCAAAGGGTGGAGGAGCTGGAGGCAATTCAGCAGGAGAAAGATAAGGAGAAACAGGGAGAGAAAGAGGAGAGTGAAGTCGTCCAGAGACTGAAAAAACGAGTCAGTGAGCTGGAGGCAATCCTGGAGCAGAGCAGGGGGGCGGGGCCGGAGGAGGCAGGGGGAGCGCTGGTGAACGGGTTGCGGGTGCGAGTGGCCGAGCTCGAGGCCGAGTTGAGGGAGAGTGTTCCCCAGGAGCAGTTGGACGAGATGCGGGTCACACTGGGCCTTCAGCTGGAGCAGCTGGCGCAGGAGAGGGCCGAGGTGGCCTCGAGACTCAACCAGGCCCTGCTGGAGCTGGAGAGACTCCGTCCTCCACAGCACACAGACGAAGATGAGGAGGATGAAGAAGATGAGGAGGAGGAGCGGTCTGAGGGGTCCGAGCCATCCATTGCATCGGGTGAGAATATTTTATGTCCAGTGGGACGCTTAAAAATAACCCCCTACCCGTGGACCACAGAATGTATTTTTGGCACCCTCAATTTAGCTGCCATACACAACGGACCCCTCAGTGCCACAGATCATTCTTCAGCTTTCAAAGATTAAAAGAAAATAGCATTCTTTTATTTCATAGAAATCATTCACTATTTAGGCATGCAAGACGATAACTCGGTGGCTATAGGGTTTAGCTACTTATTGGCTACATCATAATGGATTTAGCTACATATTGTCTACAATTTTACATGCAATAAGAAAATTAAGTATGTTTGATTTTGGGTGAAATATCTCTTCAATCTGATCCAGTAACACTATAAAGGCATGTCACTGATTGCAGAGAGTAGCTTTACTGGTTATATCCAAATGAAAATAAGCAGTCATAAAAATGAATGTATGTGATATAGATCTGGATTTTATACAGTGATAGATTTGTGAAGTTATTTTGTCCCAAATTAAGAAAATAACCTGGTTGAGCTGCCTGGTTTATCCCTTGTTAAAATACAGTTTTGGGTTGGTTTTTTTTTCTTCCATTTTTTCCATTCCAATCAGAGCACTCATTAAGGCTGCTGACTGGTGGACGAACTTTGGCGGCGGTGCAGGAAGAACTGGAGGTGGCGAGGCAGGAAGCAGCACAGGCTCTGGACTATCTGGTAGCTGAAAGGGAGGGACGAGCTCAGGATGCCCAGCAGCTGAGGGATGCCATACCACTGGCCAAACATCAGGAGGCACTGTCTGCTATAGCCCAGCAGCTGGCACAGACAGAAAAGGAGCTGCAGGCTGAGAGGGCCCTTCGTGAACAGGCCCAGGCGGAACTGACCAGGCTGGAGAGTGAGCTGCAGGCTGCACAGCAGGGCACGGTCAGCAAGCAGCAGCATGAAAAAATCCAGCTGACTGTCAAGTTTAAACAAGCCATGAATATTTAGAGGAGTAAATTGGCATAAAATGTAGACAAGCCTCCCCTCACCCTGAATGTAGCCAATCAACACCAAGACTTATTGGTGTTCAAATTCGCTTCTTTAATTTTGCACCGGAGCTACGATGCTAATGTGGCTAACAAGTAACAGAAACCTTCAGTTTACCATCATTCAGACTGCATATCCTCATCATCTCTTGTCTCAAGCAATTCTAGATAAATGTACCTAAATGACAAAAAGTTACATAGCCAAACCAGTAGGATGGATCTTGAAGACTAAATTTGTCAGTTTCTATTGATAGCATTCTGTAAGGTCAGAAACCACATAAGCAAATTAATTTTTTTTCAATCAGAAATTGGGTTTGAGAATGTGTCATGACAGATCCTCCCTTAACATCTGAGGAGAACACAAAGAACTCTTAATTTAATTTATCTATTATTTATTTTTTATTTCTGGATAACTTCTGTAAAGTGACCTTGAGAGTCGTGAAAGGCGCTTATAAATAAAATGTATTATTATTATTATTATTATTATTATTATTATTAGGTGGTATGGGTAATCACCATTTTGGCAGTGTTTTCCTCTGGTTAAGTATGAATTAATCTTTCTGTCCGATGGGCTCTCATTCTTTTTGCCTAATCTGTAGTACACAGCCTCACTAAATACATCACTAAATACACTAAATACAGCAGAAGTAGCTACTGTGTGGATCCACATGCGTACCAGATCCAACAAAATCAAGAGTAAAGATAAGAAAATAACTTTTAGTCAAGTCTACATAAGCTTCAGGTGATTTGAAACTTCAAAATTAACAGGTACTTAAGCCACAAACCCGCTAGGAAAAAGTCTGGTAAAGAACGAAAGTCATCAGGTTAAGAAGAGAGGAGAGGAGATAACATAACTAATACTGCACTCTTTCATTGAGAGTTTTTATGAATCCACACATCCACATTTAATTTTATCCATATAACATTGTTGGGTAACCTTATTGGAGCTGGTTGACATCCACTTTGTCATCCCTGAGTATATTAAAAACCACAGTAAAGACATAAAACCCACAATAAAACTAATCTCTTTAAGCTCTCTCAGAGTGTGTCAGTATTCATACCATGTAAACTAAGAACTAACTCTGGTGGAACTCAGCGCAGCGTGACATTGATTCTCAAGCTCTAAAATGAAAAGAAGTGTTTTTGCCTTAAAGATTTATGATGGAATATTCGGCTTTACTTTACAAGTGTGTGATTGCATATATTTGCTCAGAATGTTTCCAGTGTATTAAAGCACTAAATGAAACCCTGAAGTGATGGTTGTGGTTGTTTTGTGCAGGCGGAGCTTCAGCAGAGTCTGGAGGAGAGCCGGAGTGCTGCAGTGGCTGCACAGGATGCTCTGAGTGAAAAAGAGACGGAGCTGAAGGAGCTGCGGTCGCAGAAAGCTTTAGAGCAGGGCCTGGTGTCTAAAGAGGACCATGAGGCCCAGCGTGTGTCTCTGCAGGCCGAGATTAACACCCTGACCGCCCGCATGGCCGACCTCACCCGTAAACACGAGAAGACTTGCACTGAGGTCTGCCAGCATGTGTGTGTGTGTGACACATTTCTTGCCCATGCACTGGTGGCCCTTTTCTCCTTTCCATGCATGCACTATCTCTCCTGTAAGTACCTCCAACCCTCCTTTGACTTCAAGTGTATGTTGGAGATGCATGTGTGGTGGAGGTGTCTCCTGTGAGTTTCTTCATCCTTTACTACCAAAGCAGGAGCATTTGCACACTTTAGAAAACATCTTACTCTACTTTCACTTCCCTGATCTCTTTCTGCAGGTGTTCCAGGTGCAGAGGGAAGCTCTGTTCAATAAGAGTGAACGCCAGGTGGCCGAGGCGCAGCTGCTGACGGTCCAGCAGCAGTTGAGTGACCTACAGGCCCAGTCCACCCACATCCAGCAGCTGCACCAGGAGATCCAGGACTCACAGGGCCTCATCAAAGAGAAGGACCGCAAGGTAAGAGTAAAGCCCAAAGACAACGTGCTGAATAAGGGGTTCAGATGATGCTTGAGTCTCTCAAGCACACTTCTTTTCATTTTGCCTATGGAACAACACACTGCGACGAAAAAGAGCTCCTTTAGCCCACACAGTGCACTTCACCTTTTTGAACTACACAACTGTTCTTCGGGGCAAAAAGCACTGTGCATCATCCACACCTGATTAGTCAGTGTTGTGGACAGCTACTCTCTGGTCACTCATCCAACAGCGATGATGTTCAACTTTAACAAAACACAAAACTCGACACAAAGATTACCACGATCTGAACTTGAAAGCGATTTTGCTGTTTATTAAAATATGTCAGTCTTGGAATGTTTATCACGCCTCTCAGTCTGCTGCATTCGTTCAGGCTGTTTTGTCTGTTTAGCCATTTGTTAATTGAATATTTTAACACACTCCTAAGAAGTGTGTCTCCCTTTTTTAAAGAATGAGACACAGTATGCCTCTCGTTTAAAAAGGCTTGGAAGTAAAAAAACCCCCACATAATTGAAAAGTATTAAAGCAACACTGTTAAAGTTTCTGTCATGACAGAATTCATTTATATATATGAGTTTTAAAGGCTAAAGTAACTAAACCAGCTTCAATTCTAAAGATTTTTGACTGTGGTACTATCTTTGTCTCTCTCTCTCTCTCTCTCTCTCTCTCTGTCTCTGTCTCTCTCTCTCAGATCACAGAGTTGTCTAAAGAGGTGTTCCGTCTGAAGGAGGCTCTGGGGGCTCTGAGTCCTCCGCTTGGTCTCCCCCCATCTACTCCGTCTTCAGGAATACCAGGACAGCAACTGGCGCTCCAGAACAGAGTTTCTGTACTGACACAGCAGCTCCAGGTGGGGGCAGCACCCAGCACTCAAATTAAACCTGAATGCGTCTGAGCTAAAGATAGTGATACTAAGCAGTGTAATTTACGCCCCCAGGGGTTTGGCTTATATCTAATAGAAGGTGAAAATAAAATACATTTCTCTTGCAATTGTCTTCTCAGGACTGGGAGCGCAAGCACAAAACAGTGGTGGCCATATATCGCTCTCACCTCCTAGCTGCAGTGCAGGTCAGCAATTCACACGTCCATATCCTGCTATTAGTTATTAATTTTCTACCATCAGTATACTAATTTACTTGAGAAAGTCTGGACCTACTGTCCAGTCCTGTAGATCCAGATTCTCTTAAGTACATTCGTATTTTAGTATGAGTATACTAGTTTAATATTGGTTAATAATAGACTCTGTTTCATAGTTACTGAATAATAACAGGCTTATTTTATGAAATAAATATAACATAGGAACATTAGAGTTCCATATCCAGACTTTAGAATAATAAGCCCAGAGTTTAAAGAGTTAATGAAGATATTTGTGTGTTATGTCTTGCAGGGTCGAATGGATGAGGAGGTGCAAGCTCTTTTACTCCAGATCCTTCGAATGTCCCAAAAGGGCCAGAGCCATTAAAACACACTCAACCTACTGTTCTTAAACTGACAGCAATATATAGTTCATGCAGGGGCGGGGGGGCTTCAGGTGCTTGAGGTGAAGCAGATGAACACTTGAACTATGCAAAGCCTTGGAGAGCAGATGACTGTTAGGCGCTATGTCTGAGAGAGAATGAGATTTGGTATGCTGAATGTTAGAGGATAGGTTTGGAATATGACAGAGAATATATTTGACACTGTCTAAGATGCTTTATTAGTTAATTCCTATCTCACAAGAGGGTGATGACAGTTACTTTTATACAATATTTCAATAAACACCAAGAAACACAGCACTGTTGTTTTCCATGTATCATTTTCCCAGTGCTCTAATCAGGAATCGCTGATTCAGGATCATGCGAGGTTTGGCAGGTCACCTTCAGAATGTATCCCATTACACATTACTGAATACTTCATGAATATTATTTAGTTACATAATATCAGAGACTACACATCTCACACCTCTCACAATGTCTCTTTTTCTGTATTTTGAATACTTTTCTTGACCTCTGACTATGTAGTTGCATGTACATATCACTGCCGGTCAGATTTCATGTTATTTTGATTTTCTAAGTTAAAATAAGAACACATCTTCTACAGAGAACACGTCTTAATGCTTTTTCACATTTCTATATAAAATTTGGCATAACTTTTAAACAGGATGCATTCCATGCTCTTTTTCTTTCAGTTAGGTTAAATTCAAGAAATAAACAGTAATTGTTTATTATAATGTGCATAAGAGGACTCTCAGTAGAGGATGTACCTAGTTTCACTTAGAATAGCAATGCAACATGTCATTTGACCAGGGACAGCCATACTTCTGCATTCGATTGTGTATTACAGTACGAAACCATATGTAGGTGTGCTTACCAAATTTTCTTTCCTGTGTTTGATTTTGAAAAAAATATTTCAGGATTGTGGAAATGTGGGTCAGGCTTGATGTTCTGAAGTGTGATGCAGAACAGATCTAATACTGGTCTTCTCACAGGCCCTCATGATACTGCAAATGTTAGGGTGTGACTATTATAACTGCAGTTTGGCATGAAATTCACATGAATTTGACTTTACCACAGATGTTGGTAAACTAGGAAGCCTACTTCTTTAGTTTTTGCACAGGAACTATAAGGCTAATGTAGCTAACGAAGGAAGCTTGTATTCACCTTTTAGCATTCCAAACAGCATGACTGAGTCATCACTTACTTGCCTTAAAGTGTGCTGAGTATTTCAGGAATCTTAAGTAGACTTGCTTGTGTGGTCTCTGATACGGTATGATTAGTTATATGTATATGTCAATGAAGGGCTTACAGATGGCTGTTACTATAGATCTTTGCCCTTTTTAAGGGGAAATTTATGAAAATTTGAATTCTCACCAAAGCAATACTTTAAAGTCTTAATAAGAAACAATGTACTTGTTTTAAATAGTGCAGCGAATACATCAACAGACATTAACAGCCATATATATTAATGTCACTGCTAGTCATTAGATGGTTGATGCACCGGCCCTTTAAAGGGTATAAAAACAGGCAGAAGTGTTGATTTAGCAGAGCTAAACTGAATCATCCCTTGTGTTTTATTCAGTTAGAGCTGTGAGCTAATCCAAATATGCACATCCGCAACTGCTAAGCCAATATTGAAACATAATACTGGAATACCCCCAGCTCCCTGAGCACAAAGGCCAGGGATGAAATAAAGCACTGTGTTGTCCTGTTTGTGTTTTAATGGAACCTGAAAGGTTACACACGAATATGCTGAGAAAGCAATCTGGTTTCACATTCCATTCCTCGCATTGGCTCTTGTTTACCTGATTCTGCAAAGGTGAGCATCTCAAGACAGTCAGGAACAAAAACCCTTGCACCAGCGTGCACAGAAGCAAGTGATGCAATTAATTAATTTATTTATTATCCCTTATAGTCACGTGTGAACACACCACAGCACACAGTGTGAAATTCTTCCTCTGCATTTAACCCATTCACCAAGTGAAGCAGGGGGCTGCCACCAACGAGGGGTGCCAGAGAGCACAGCACTGTGTGGGGACATACCTTGCTCAAGCGTACCTCAGTGGTGACACTAGCGTTTGGGATTCGAACCCACAACCCTCTGATTGCAGGGTGAACGCCCTAATTTAATATACTAAAGCAGCACAGTTTCTTTGAGTCCACTTGTGTGAATTGTGCGAATGTAAAATAGTTTCTGCACATGGAAACAATACTAACATGTAGAAAGGTTGTGTGTGTCATAGATACCTTATGGTACTGCAGCTGAAGGTGGGAGCAGCAGCGCGTTTGTGTGTTGTGGATTCTGATACCTGCAGGTGTTGTCGACCGCATGCTCGGTCACATGTCTGTTGAACTTAAGACTTGCTGTGAAATGCACTGTTTCATCCGTCAGTGACTGAAGGATGAAAGGACTACTGTCAACGCTTTGTTTGATGTTGGTTGAGAGACCTTTGGCACTTCTGACACATGCAAAGTGTCAAAAGTTAAGAATATTTCTGTAGCACGTCTGAAAACACATTTTCTTCAGAATCTCCCTGAACACAAATGAGTCGCATCACGTCTTTTCTATTACTTGGTTAGGCGCCCTTTTACTTAAATAAGAGAATCAGTTTTGTCAGATAAGGATTTTAGCAGTCTCCTGAGATTCTGTTTATTGTATATGCTTAAAAATTCTAATTAATAAAATGGACGCCCCCCATTTGCGTCTGAGCACCCCCCTCTCAGCTGTCTCATTCTCAACGCCCCCCCGATGGTTTTCAAACGCCCCCAGGGGGGCGGTACCGCCCCCGTTGAGAAACGCTGGTTTAGATGAACACTGAGTGTTTTTTCACATTAATATTACAAAATATCCTATATTAAATTAAATAAGAATAAATACCATTATACCGTAAATAGTAAGTTTATATACAGTATATCAATGTGGTCCTTGTGGAAGTCCAGTCCTTCAATAAATTAAATCAGGAGCTGCTGATGGAATTTCACAAATCCAAACAACGGCTGGAGGAACCGAGGAGGAATCTGGAACTGAACCTGTGTTCTCCTCACCAGCTCACTAAATATTAACTACTTTCTTACAAACAAAAAACAAATTCTGATACTTTTTACTGCTTTCCTGTTTATTTGCATTTATTCTAACATTAACTTTGCTAGCTGAAAGACACATTATCACAAAAAATGGCTTGAAACAATTTCCATAGACTTTTGCACAGCACTGTATGCCATTCAGAGGGGTTTGATGTGAAATACTGTCGTAAAGAAACTTACCAACTCAGAATCATTCAGAGGGTTTTTTTCCCCCCAGATTACTGTAATCAGCATTACAAATAAAAACTGTGGATCAGGATAGTAAATAAAAGAGCTGTATTTGTGTTGTAGACATAGTGACCCTCTGTTTCCATTCTCCTCCACAGTAAAGGAACCAGAGTCTGTAATCGTAATTAATCATTTCACTCCAAACCACTGTGAATAACTGTTTACATCTCTTGGATTGTTATGCAGATGTTATTAATAGTAGGATTCCCCTTTAATATCCAGCACAGTTTAAGTAGTTAGATCTGCCAGCCTTTGTTGGTTCAATTTCAAGAGAACCATCCCCACAGTTCACTGCACACATTACGTAAAGTGTAAAGACAAGTGTAAAGTGACCATTCTGTCTTACATGAACACGCCACAGCACACAGTGTGAACAGCACGAAATTCTTCCTCTGTATTAAACCCACTGACCAAGTGAAGCAGCGGGCAGTCAGGAACAAGGCGCCCGGGGAGCAGTGTGTGGGGACGGTACCTTGCTCAAAGGAACCTCAGAGAGTGTTTACAATGGCAACAATGTTAGTGTATACATTTTTCTTTTCTTTCTCAGTCTTCACTGAGGATTATGGTGATCTGCATTCTTGCTGGAACTATGTTACCAGCATGCAGGTGAGATCGGTGATAGTAATACCACAGCTCTTCTATTTGATCCAGCATCAAGTAACACCAAGGCTAATATCCCAGTACCGTTTTTCTACACATACTAAAGTTTTTGCATTAGTAATACTAATTTAATGCTGAGGCGGCAGAATATTCCTATGTTGTATTTGTATTCCTATGCAGACCTGCCTTACATAACTGTCCAGTTAACCCCAGCACAGTATGTAATGTCATTTTGATCAAATGGAAGCACACACATATCCTTGAGCCACCTTTGGTAGGTACTGACCACTGCATATCAGGAACAGCCCACAGGATATGATGTTTAAGAGATGCTTTGACCAAGTCGTCTTGCCATCACAACTTGGCTCTTGTCAAAGTCGCTCAGAGACACTTGCCCATACAACTTCAGTTCACTTGCTGCATAACATAGTCTATTGTAATGTTTTGGCTGAAAGCTACTGAAAGATTTGAAGAGGAAACATAACTGAAAATCATTGTAAACAGTGCATGCATGCCACATAAAAAACAAATAATTAAGTAAGTAAGTAATTCTCTAGCTACTGTACTACCCAAAAGTATAAGGCTTAAAAGTAAAAAGTCTCCGGTTTAAAGTGTGCAAGAATGTGGAGAGTCTTCATGTGCTTCCAAACACATAATATTAAACTACATGGAATGTCACATGAACCAGATGAAATGTCTGCCATGTTTTGTCTGCTAGTTCGACAGAAAATGTGAAAGGCTATTCCCACAACATGTGATATGCAGGTATGCTATGTAAAACATAGCAGCAACTTTCCCAATTGATAGGGATGACTTTTTTTTTTTTTTTAATCTTTTTCTTTTTTCAAAAACACGACCAAGTGTTTGGTCCTGAGGTTTCATATATTAAACATGTATTGGATAAGACAGCAGAACACAGACTTGAGTAATATCATTAAGCTTATGAAACACTGTATGTCCACGTAATGTCCATATGAAATACTGCATCCTGAGAACAAATCATATAGCACATTTCTGAAGCACAGTTGTGCTCCTTTCCTGCTTGAAGATCATAACACTTTGACTCCAGAGCTGACCCAGAACCCGGCAGATTAACAGAATGTCAGCACGTTGAACACGAATGCGCACAAGCATTATCACTGATTGTTCACATTTTCAAACAGACATCTCTGAATTACTTGTCATTTGGAGCGATCCAGAGTAAAAAGAGAAGTGTGAGTTCTAGTTTACACATCTCTCTCTCTCGGGAAACTGACTGAGGACTTCTGTCCAGTGAGTTGTCTGGCTGGCTTTAGGTTTAAACCAGCATTGATTGAACAGAAGGGCTTGATCCCACATGTCCAGTGGAAGCCAAGAGTCCGTGTTTAAGGCAAAAGTGTGGGGCCTCCGGCTCGTCTGCACAGAATGAGGCCTAGCTTCATTAAAACCTGGAACGGAACAACACCACGTCATATGTTGGCATGATCATCACTTCTTACTCTGATTCTGATTAGAGAGCTTAATCTTAAAATAATTCATCTGAAATAACTCCAGATTCCACAAGCCACTAGACGTCTTACACAATTACTTTACATTCCTTAAAAATATAATGCCGGTATGACAAACACTAATGTATAATGTCTTCTGATTGGTTAGTTAAATTTTATTGTAGTTAGAATTGTGGGTGTTTGACGTCTCTGCATTCTTACCTGTCCATGCACATGAAGGTCATTGCTTCCTGCAGACCACCTGCTGGAGGTGCAGCTCGCTCTCGGCTGCTACAATAGGCAGCTTGTTGCTCAGGTGATAGTTGATTAGGTGACTTATGCTCTCAAACAGCATGTCTTTAGTTCGGACCTGACAGATATGAAGAAAATAAAACCACATAAATTGCCAATGCCGTGGTTCCCCACCCTGATCCAGGAAGCCCCCTCCCCTGGAATGTTTAGTGTTTTTCTTGTGCCAACATGACTAGTTATACATCTATTAACTGCCGAGTTTAGTGGGTGTGTTAAACAGAGAAATAACCAAACTGTGCTGACCAACAGCTCTTTAGCATTGCAGCCAAGGAATCCTGTTTTAAAGGCATCACTGTCAGTGAAGATTTTATAAGATGTACCCTTGCTTTATCTGAGCTTACACTATAATCTGCAGCACATTTCTTGCTATACTTCTGTATAGTGAAATATGTGTGGAGCTTCGGATTGGGACGGTGTTTTTTGTATAACCACTGTACGTTACATAGCCTCTGTACAATTTTCTTGTACATATTTTTTATTATATGCTTTTGTTATGATTTTATGTACCAAAGATTTACAATTCACTTTCATTTTCTGCTTCCTCTTTATCCGAAACAGCCCATTTTGCCTTGGGCTTTCCCACATATGGACTGTATCAACTAAGGAGTAAATGGTAAAAGTGTACTATTTTAAAGTCTTCTATAAAAAAAAAAATCAGTTTCCATGATATGGGCATTTCACATATATATTGTACTTGTGACTAAAAGATCTCATGATCATTTTTTGAGGAAACACAACAGAATGATTTTATGGAAGAAAAAGATGGGCCACAGATAAATTGTTTCCAATATGTTGAATCTGAGGGAAAAATGAACAATTTTTTTCCACCCATTCCCTGTGCCTTTACAGAGCGTTCAGTGGGCCTCCACAAATGTAAATGTCTGCCTTGATTTAATTTTACTTCATAAGCTATTGATCAATCTATGCTTGTTGGAAGCTAACCTCCCATAAAACAGTGGTGGCACCACTGCATGCTCCTTCCTCAAATCATGACTGGCTGCCTCTGAATGCCCTCTAGCTTGACAGTACCATATGATTAGGTCCTGGTTGTGCACGAGATTCTTTTTTAAATGAATATGATTGATGTAATTGCCTACAATTATGATCATTATCTATCCAACCTTTCTGCTCTGAAGGTACTTATATGCCTCAGAGTTCCTTGGGTTGAAAACAGTTTCTCTGCCAGCAGCTAAAAACTCCCTATAATACCCCAAAATACACCCAAAATTGATTTCTGAGCATTTCATTTTGTCCTCCCACTCTTTCAGAATTACAATGCTGAGTTTGGACAATGAAAATATTCTGTTGTTTTGGAAGACACATTAGCATTAGAATAATGCCATCCATTTGCATTAGCACAAAGCATGGTTTACACCCAAACTTTGTGGGTTGAAAAGGGTATCCAGTGTGAAAAAGGACTGGTGCAGAAGGTCTACATGACCCCTGACCTGTAAACTCACCACTCCCTCGGGGTCCACCAGCAGCAGGTGTTTGGGCAGGCTGCAGTGCATCCCTGTCAGCACATACTGCCCTGGATTAGTGGCGCTGTCCCGAACCAGGAAGTCTCCATCTCGGTTCAGGAGGTTCTCTGCATCGCGACGGCTCATCCGTCCATGGTACCAGGCCTCTCTGCGAAGCTGCTCTTCGGTGGGGGCCACAGGGGCTCTGCGACGTGGGGGGCTCGGCCACTGGTCCCCCAGTACACATACACCACCTCCAGCCTCATGCAGCCGCAGAGCATCCTCAAATGGCCCTGACAATAATGCAGATTTGTTCAAGAGTGAGAATGCTAAGCATGAATGACCTAATATTATTAATGTTCCTGACCCTGGTCCTGGAAAACCCACAAGGGTTGCGTTTTGAGACAGGAGTTAAATCTAGCCCTCTACTACATTTTAATTAACTTCCATTCAGAATGCAGTGCAGTCCAGGACAACCTGGAAACCAACCAACACTTGGGACCAGTTTCCAGAGGACAACATGGAGATCTTCCATTGAAAGGAAAATGTACTCTACAGCTAGGCTTAATCCCTGAGCAGGAAACCCATCATTAGTGTTTTGCCTGTGCTAACACCAGATCCAACTATTCAGCTGATTAACAAGCCATTCCTGAGTTAAACTGGATGGGCTCAGTACAAGGGTCTGGAATTGAGAGCCTCTGTAGTGAATGGGTTTTCCCTTAAGGTCTACATGGAACTGGAGGTCGATATATAGAGGTCAGTATACCAGTGTTAAAACTGCATAAAGTGTACTATTGAGAGGCTGTTGCATTATCCCTCTCCCCCTGTTCACTCTAGCAAAGGTCCAGTATTAAACTGGTCCAAGACCATAACTTTTGGCCAGACATACTCATGTCAAAGATGTCTTTCTTAGGACTGTCAGGTCTGCCTCCTCCCTGCGTGTCTGCTTGTGACTCCATGTTGTCCAGACTCTGTGTGTTCACATACAGGTGCTCCTCATAGTCCCGGCTACCCGGAGGACGCCCGTCTGCTCTCAAATATCCATCAGATGTCAAACCTGCCAAAAATAAACAGCTATTCAATCATCTAGCAACAATGAACTGAGATTTTGGTGCATAAGCAATTAATTTGATGGTTTAGATTTATGATGCAGTACAGCATGGCTGATTAAGGACCATAGCAAGAAGTTATTTGTTTTAAATGGAAAAATGCATTTCTGTGTGAAATACGTTACAGTAAGAGACTTATAACCGCACATATAAACACACACACATATATAAATATACATATTTTATCATATTGTATAGATGTTGCTGTTTTATTAAAGCAACAAGTCACTTGAGGATGTTTTTATAAGAAATAGTATTCCTAATGCCAGGAAGCCTCATGGAAGATCAGAAACAGGGACTTTCAACTGGAGAGCTTCTGGTATCTTGCATTTTAAAATGTAAAAAAAAAAAAAAATTCAGTTTGCAGGGAAATCTCTAAACAGCATAAATGTTTGGCTGCTGAGCTGCCAAATAAGTATGAATACTGTAGTCTGTTTCTTGGACTTGACTTAATGACTTACAAGTGCTGTGTTTTGACTGGCACTATAATTTTTGTCTCCTATGCTTAGATTGGACACTAGATTTTTCCTCTTGCGCTCTGATTAGTTTGTAGTATGTTCACTATTCCACTTCAAGAGCATTTTCCTTCCTACTCTGACAGGGTCTTAAGAAGTCCTTTATTCTGATTGACTAGTGATTTTCTTCACAGTCTCCAATTGGCTAAAGAGGCGTTTTCTCTTAGGTATTTCCTATTATATTTTGATTTGCCTCTGGTATTTTCCTTTCTTGGCTACAGTGATTTTCCCTCCTGCACACTGATTGGCTAATATAATAAAACAAATAAATACAACAAAAGTAATATTCAAGACTATATTACTGATAATATAATAATGTAATATGCAGTGTGTCTCACTTGAGCTACTGCCATTCTCCGTGTCCCAGTGCACTTCATAACACAGCTGAGCTGCAGGGAGCGAGGACGCGTCTCTCCTAACAACAGATCCAGCCTGAAAGAATACGCGAGCATGGAATCAGTTTTGAAATCCACACCACATGGCGAAGACTGATTTGAGGCTGGAATCGGCTGATTCTAGATCTGTAGGGTAACAAGGCCTGCTAGCTAATGAGATCCTGACCTAATTAGATGGGTTATTATTTTGCATGCACCAGAAGACTTCTTTTTGCTCCTAGCCCACAGTAACAAGCACAGCCCCCTAAATGATCTAATGCATTCTAATTCCCACATTAGTTTGAATAAATGTCGGATAAACAGACTTCAGGTTATTAGTGTATCGAGCCATAGCAATAAAACAACATTAGGAGCAGCTTGTTGTTTTGCATCAGAGCTGAAATGAACATTAGGCTTCTAAGACCAGCAGTCTGTATGGGTTCACTGGTGAAGGCTTCCCAGGCTGTCAGCTTACCGAAAGCTTTTAGCGAAATGGAGAAAACATGGATGATTTATTTTGCAAATATGTGATTCAGTTCACATTATGCATTAATTAGCACAGGCCTGGGTGATGTGGATATTATATGGTAATCTGAAATAATTACATTACATAAAACATTATGTAAAACATCTAAAATTTAGATTTTCTTAAATGGCATCAGGGTTTCAGGGATTTTAAAATTGTTCTGTACATGAATAGCTTATAGGCAAGAAACTAAACATGTGTACCAGTGAGCTATGGGACAAATCCTGAAGACAGAGACCATAAGACAAAACATATAAAAACATTGGGTGGGAAAATTGCAAATAAATGAATCTGTCCTCATACTGTTTTAGACTGTAATAGAAACCAATAGGCACACTTAAAATATACATTATCGTCTCGCAAGCTGCCAGCTAATCATTGCTGATTCATAAATATCTTTTAATCATTGATGTAATGGATTGAGTTTACCTGTGATGTTTTGCTGTTTGGCAGGCTGTGGACGTGGCCCAGCAGGGCTCCTGAGGGTCTCAGTCTGGAGTCGACCACCCCCCCCAGTGGAGGCTCTTTGCCTGGGATGCTATTGTAGTAATCATGCTCGGACGACTCCTCATCATCACCCCACGCTGACTCCTCCGTCCTGATATTCCTGATACAGTCATTCAGATGTTAGCATAGCCATGTTAAACAAATGACAACAGTTGTTGTTACATAAATAACATAAGTAATAATTATACAATAATAGTCTTCATAAGTTACAGGGTACTACTGTAAACAGAACAGCAATGGGGAAAGCTTGGGGCCTTACAGACCTTCAGATCTAGACCAAAGGATTTCTGAAAACTAAAAGAAGAAATACACTGCTACTCTAATTTCACATCAAGTTTTATTTTTGTTTAGGTTCTGTGTGATTTTCTTAAATGGGATCAATTTAATGAAGGGAAAACATCACTCTAGGCCTTAGATATGCCACTGCCTGCCTAAAAAATGGGGTTTTGTCAAATGTAAAACAGTGGGAGCACTATATACTGAAAGTGTCCTTATCAGGAGTGTCTTAACCTTTACCTCATTTACAGTTAGCATTTTGTAAATATGAAGTTTTGTTTTGACAGTGACAATATGTTAATATCAAGCAGCCACGTGCAACGCTGTTAGCTTAGTGCTGACATTTGAATCCCATTGGGGCAAGCATAAAATGAGGATTACTGTGGAGATGTGCTTTTTCTGTTTATGGCCCAAAATATTAAGGCCTAACACTTCTAGTCACAGTTCACCAATGCTAAATAGACAAGTCATCTAATTAATGTAACCAGAGGAACTAAAGGGGCTCCCAAATCCCGAGCACAGCGACAGAGGCTGATGGTCTGTTCTGGTAAAATGTGATACTGATCAGGCCTGCAGCTTCTGAGCCAACTAAACGAATTTAGCTTTACATAACGGCCCTCAGCTTCTCAGGATCAAAAAAGGACAGTGACTGGAAACCTGAACGGTGCGCATCCAGTTACCATCACGTGCACAGCAAATCAAAGGCACTATCCTCAGAGCAGATCTTCCACTGCATGTGAAGTTCTGTTCAAGATATGATAGACTGAATGGAAGAGAGCTGAAAAGACTTTTTTCAGCAGAATCTTCCCTGAGCATTATCCTGCTTACCGGTCCAGACTGGGAATGGCTTTGGGTGGACTGTGCAGGTATTGCTTGAACTGCAGCTCGAAGGCTTGACCAATGGTGCTGATGACACTCTGTGCAAGGCCGTCACAGCACTCCAGAATATGGCATGCTGAGAAACAACAGATAGTATTCATTTAACCATGAGGGAAATCGGGCTTCAGGATCTGATTAATGACAAGTGGATGAAAAATACCTTGAACAATCACAGGTCAGATTGCTACCTATTACAAAACTAAGCAGCCAGAGGGAATAGGGCCTCAGTATTCAACCAGTTTCTAACCTTTAATCTCTTAGTACTTTTTTCCACTTCTGCAAATGAGACATGTGTCCATTACTTCTGCACATGAGACACGTGCTCATGAGACATTACTCACATTACTATGATGTGACATTAGCGTTGCGCAAAGTAGTGACAAATAAAGATGAGGAAGTATAACTAATCATCAGCTGACGCATCATACCTCTTTGATTGACAGGATCTTTGGCCACGTACGCAACATAATCGGGTGTGTCCTGAAAAACAAAATAAAAAATAAAAGGTGAAGAGGGATGAGTTGTGTTTAGTACAATAATTGACATCAACATCTTGAAACCAAAGGAAGAAAAATGAAAGGAGTGAGTGAAAGCAACCCCCAGACTGTTTAGAGAATTGTTTTGAGGCCTTACCGTATCTCCGCCAGAAGCAAAGGAAATGGACTGCATAGGATGATGTGCGATCACCTGGGACACAAAAAGAAAGAAATCAACGGAGAGACAAACAAGACTTTGTTTAAATTCATCTCCCAGGTTTGATCTAGTCAGTGTGAACCTTTTCATAAAAGGTTAAAATCAGATTTTCACACAGGCCGTCTAAACAATTTAGGCATGAGGCTCATAAGGCCCTTTGATTCAAATTGTTTGAAGTAACTTAGAAGGTGCCATCATGAATGTAAACATAACAAAATATTAAGGTTCTGACACCTATCTGTAGCGCCTGAAAAAAAGCAATTAAAGCGCGGACAGTCTTTGCAAGCCGTGGAAGTTTCTAACCTGTCGTGTGGTAGGGATGAGCAAACTCAGGCCCTCTATAGAGATGTTGACAGCAATGTTCATGCCAGCAAAACGTAAGTTACTTTTCCCCATAATGGCCTGGAGGGCCTTGTTGACAGCCTGAGACAGATGAAACAGATTTGCTTTCTTTATACAACTTAAATTATTTATACAACTTGATTTATACAAATCCATAATCTCCAGTCCTCACCTTCTTCTTCCAGGCTCCTTTACCCCCTGGAACAGCTTCACACAGTCTATTGATGGCCTCTCTGGGTGCGTGCACATACAAAAAACACAATTAAACTGCAATGAATGCAAAATTATAAGGAAAGATTATGAGATTTATACATTTCTCATAAAGAAACTGTAAGTGTTTTTCAGGAAAGAAGCCCCCCCAAAGTGAGATTCCTCTGACCAAATGATGGGGCCCGACCTAATCTCAAAATATTTGTTAAACTGGTGTAGTCGAATTAATTTAAATGGGTCACAATGATTGTGCATGTTTATTTTTTAATTATATATTCATAATCAAAATCAATATATCTACTGATTCTTACCGTCTGTACTTCATTAGCTTCCTTGGCAAACCTCAGAGAAACTACCCACCATGATACATAATTAAAAAAACCAATAACCCCTGGCTAAATGTCTAGAACCCCATGGCTTTAAATAATTTTAAAGAATATTCATATCTGTGCAGAGGCAATTGAAACGATACTGAGGACCAAAAGTCTGTCAAGAGACACTGATGGAAAATATTTAGATATGAGTGTCCAATGCAAGAGCTACACAGGTCTGATATAAACAGTAGTGTGTTTTTTTTATTTTTATTATTGCAATACCTAACAGTTCCCCTGCTGGTCAAATAAACATCAATATGGAGTCAAATCAGCCTCAAGACACACGTTTGAGGTTGCCATGTGGTCCAGCAGGATCTGGAGCACAGCCCTGTAAGTGCAAGAAAGCATCTCCGCTGCAGGAATATTTAATTGCTCTTTGTTTTGCCTTTCGTCTTGACTAGAATTTGTATGATTTAGCAGTGAGGTGAGCAACTCTGGCAGTATCTGTGAGATACTGTCTGCTTCCTCTCATCATTTCTTTACTATGCTGGTGGACATTAATGAACGTTTATAGCCATGCTAATGGCTGCTGGAGTGTGTCAGTCAGTGGCACCTCTCACAGCTCAGCCTCAGGGACGCTGAGCTGATGGCTTCGTGGCTGACTGAGTGCCTGGATGAAGGACCCAACGGATATCAGATAACTCATTAAAATTTTAGAGGTGCCACTGTCCCCACAAAAGGACTTTTGAGGGATTATTTTCAATAAACTGGCTCCTGTTGCTTAATTCCAAAATAAAATGGAAGGGAGCTCTGGCTAGCTCTGTGTTTGCTAAGTGTCTCTGGATTTGTGTGTGAATTTAAGATAAATATGTTTATTTGAAAGTGGGAGAGTTTTGTGTATATGTTTGCTTGGCATTTTGTTATATTTCTGTGCATGTTTTCATCCTGTTGTGCTCTTTCCCATTTACCGCATGATCAGTCTTAGAAAAATTGCATGCTGGCTTCATGACAATGACTGATGTAAGAGCCCACGCACTCTCTCACACAATCTCTCTCTCTATCTGTCTCTCCCCTGCATGAAAAAATGATTTATACTGAGTGACTTTGGCACAACAGTCCACAGATTGTGTCAACATCTCCACGAATTCACATTTCTCAGTAATGTTATCATAAACCGAGCCTCTCCCATTTCTTCCTTAAACGCACCACCCTGTGTCACTCTACCAATACCACAGTACAGCTCTTTCTTCTAAACACTTCTTTATTGAGAGAAATGATTGTTGTCGTCAAAGACCATCAGCATCAAGTTCCAAAATTCTATTGTTCTGATCAACCATCACCATCAAGTTCCAAAATACTATCATTCCGATGTACATTGTCTCAAACATCACAGTGGCCTTAGAATTACTGATCCATACATGCAGCCAGGGACTGTTCATCAGGAGAACTGGGAGGTCTTCCAGTGTCCTAGATTTAGTTGGTCCAGATGGTCAGGTCAGATGCAAATATGTGCCCTTTTACCTCACAGTCGTTTTCTCAAAAATGACTTTAGGCATGTAGTAATGACAACAGGCGCATTAAGACCACACACACGCACACACACACATACACACACACACATACATATACATATATGTATATATATATATATATATATATATATATATACTGAACAAAAATATAAACGCAACACTTTTGTTTTTGCTCCCATTTTTCATGAGCTGAACTCAAAGATCTGAAA
>JBBPCX010000038.1:12320347-12333409 GCA_037974365.1 Hydrocynus forskahlii
ATGCAAACCGATTGTTGCTGCAGCGTCCGGGTGGCTGGTCTCAGATGATCATGGAGGTGAACATGCTGGATGTGGAGATCCTGGGCTGGTGGGGTTATACGTGGTCTGCGGTTGTGAGGCCGGTTCAACCCACAATACGTTACGAGCACTAGCTGGTGGGCCAGCTTAGTCAGCTAGCCTACATCACAAGAGGAAAGGAGAACGTGAGCTCAAAATTCTGCAGGAGATCAACAGGTCAGTCAGACAAACAAACATCTGCCATCTCACTAGATTGCTTTTACATGGCAAATGTTACTGCAAGTATTTCTCTCTGTTCCAAAGCATCAAATAATCCACAACAAACTGTGAAGGAGAGGATTTTCAGATTATTTCTGTTCACAGATTCCTTTAATGCGGGTACATTAATAGCCCTCCTCCTTCCTACAGTAGCCATGTCTTTACAAGCGACTTTGCCCAAACTGTACACTCATCAGTCGTGACATTAAAAACCTCCCTAATAAAGTTTAAGTCCCCCTCAGGCCACCAAACAGCTCTGACCCGTCGAGTCATGGACTCCGCGGACCTCTGAAGATGTGCTGTGGTATCTGGCACCAAGACATTGTTATTAGATCCTGTAAGTTGCAGTTTGGGGCCTCCCTGGGTTGGACTAGTTTGTTCAGCACGTCACCCTGGGCAGTTTCTCGAACTGAGATCTGGGGAAAACCTGGAAGGTACACTGTGTGCTGTTCTCTTATTGTTTACCACAGGGCGTGAGAGGGGAAATTTCCCTACAGACAAAAATGACTTCAGCTGCAAAATGGTACAGGAGGTCTCTGAGGTCTACAGCACATCTCTACCCTAAACTCACCGCTCTATATATATCGCACCAGTCCTTCTCAACCTCGCTCTTCATTGTTTTCAACACTCTCTGAGGCTCAACCCGCTGCAGCTCTCCAGTCATTAACCACTATCATCAATAATACATCTCTATCTGCATCTGCATGCTCCTGGCAGCACTTAAAGCCCGTGTGGGATGTGGGTATTGAATTACTCCTGATCAATAGCCAGGAGCAAGGAGACGGACTGCACCATTCCCACTGGGAATCCGCAGCTCCACCTCCCCAGGAACAAACAGATGCACACTTATACATGCGCTCACGTGCATGCATGCATGGATACATGCTGGTGCTGCGCCCACCTGCATGTCTGTACAACAACACTGCAGTACTGGGCAGATTCTTCACTATTTCTGTGCCTGTAGGTCCTTGGCGGTGATGTGGGGGTTTTGCTCTGCATATCTGACTGATCTATGAGCAGTTTCAGAGATTTTTCTCGGTCTTATAGATCCTGTATTGACAGTCCCAACAGTTCTTCTTCATCTCCATTTCTTATTGACATTTCAAACAGTTTAAATTACAAACAAGAAGAGTTTAACTACCTTGTATAGTCTTCTCATGCTTTGTTACCTTTAGTTTCAGGTCATGGAGTGTGAGCACAACAACCTGAGAGGTCTGAGGGTTCACCTTATTTATCACACCCTGTCATTGTCTATACCTGAAATAATAAAATAACACTAATGGATTAAAGGAAAGTGTGGCCAGACCTTTGCACTTGTAGGATTTTATGCATTGATCACAATGTATTAAAGCCAGCAAAGAAATGTTCATTGAGCACTAAGCTGTATTATTTATGATTTCTCCACACAGGTGCACACATCTTTTCAGTATGAACATTAATAAAACATGCCATTTGACTTGAAGTGTCCAAACTTTTGCATACATGTGGTCTCACACACATGTTTTATTTGGTATGCAAATAGAATTCCAGATATTTATGTTTCTGCTGTCACCTTTCCTTATGTACAAAAACATTATGAACTTTAAAATAACTAAATGTGCAAAATGTACTAAAGTTTGCATTATTTTAGACAAGCAAATTGTGAGGCAGTGTGATCAGTGCACATCTCACAATGGCAGTTTTGCAAAAATGAATATAGATGAGAACTCTAGTGGTTATTTTAGCTTCTCCTGAATGAAAGCGTCCTACAAACTCACAAGCAGAATTGAGCAACCAAGCCAAAAGGCATACCTTGTCACTTGTGTCCTTGTGGTGAAGTCCAGTGACCGCATAGATTTCAGCACCTCAATACAGCCCATATACTGCACAGAAAAAGAATAAACACAATAAAAACTGTGACTCAAAGATACAAAAGCCAAATCCAGAAAATGATTTTAGCCATTTGAAGGTACTGTCATTTTGCTATACTATTTCTATGAGATTAATTACGTAATTGCATCATGCGATATACGATTTACATTTTATTTACTTTTTGAATCAATGGATTTTAGTCTGCTCTTCGGACTTTAGTTTGTTTTCTGTTTGTACTTTGGGCTCCTTTTCAGTAAACTACAAGTAAGAAATCATTCATACAAAACCATGCTTGATTACATAGAAAGTGATTTGATTTGATTTGAATTGATGTGACTTCTAAGTGTTAATCCATTTTCTGGGTCGTCTGAAGACACAGTTGTTAAAACTGCCTCATCCTCATCTGACCCACACCCACTGACATAAACACACTGATGCTGATAAGTTGCACTTTGCATAAACACTGATGTGGAAGTATACAAGCAGAAACCCACGTATGTCGGTGGCTTAATCAACAGCATGTAATTTTGTATGGGTGCAAAATATATCTTTCATGCTGCTGCAGCTCATCCTCAGCCTCCAAGTGACAGGGTAATCAGTGGGTTGGGGATTGTAATTACAGCAGTCCTAAAGGTTAGGTGGATAAAAGCTCCACACTTGGTGGAGGTGGGGTCCTCATGGGCCTTCTGGGACGAGAAGAAGTGCTCAGACAGCAGGCCACTCCATCTTGGGGGCACTGAAGGAGTTTCCTCATCTCTCCTTTATTGGCTGAAGGATTTAACCCCTTAAATTCCACAACTTGTCTAATGTTGAGCTGATCAACTCTTTGAATTTTTATTGCAATTGAAATTTGAAAGATTTGCAGGACTACAATTTGAATTATATCCAGCATTATTCAACATTATCTTAAGGCGTTTTAAACCTTTTCAATAGGCACTCAGGTACACAAAATCCATCATACATATCACAATCCAAAAAATAAATGTGCAGGTTTTCTTAGTGGAAAAAAAATGCCCGGAGCTTAACTTGTTGAAAAGCAAGGCTCCTGAGTGGAACAGATGTCTAACGTTGACACTCTCACTGGGAGATGGTGAGTTTGATCAAGAATTGGCTCCACTCTCTCTAAGTGGGTAGAACAGCATTCCCGCTCCCAAATTACTTGATGCTAGCCAGCATAGCCCTCCCACTGTTGGTGGTCTCAAGTGAAAGGGGGAGCCTTAGCTAGTGGAACTGGAGATGACTAAATTGCACAGAAAATTGAGAAACATTCAAATAAAGAAAATGATCATAACTGCAATATTGAGCAGAAGTGTAATAATTTACACTAATTATTCACCCTTAATCCTAAGGCAAGGCTGTCCAAAGCTGTAATTGTAAATTTTTTAAATTGTAATTTTGAAGTATTTTAGTGACAAACGTGATATTTTATGACCTAAAAACCTACTTTATTTGCATAGTATTTTGTCTTTGTGGTCCATTACCCAACACAAACACTCCACTATGGCTCCCTAAAGACTAAAAGTTTGGTTCACCTATTCTATTCATATTTTGCAGAAGCTTCTTGGTAAACCATGTTAAATGGGTGTATTATGTTTAAATAATGGAGTGAATAATATTTGGATGTACTGGCAGCTGCTGACCATTGACGTTTTTAAAGCAGGGATTCACAGTCCTTGTTTTGGGCAATCAGTGATCAGTGACTTGGGATTTGTCACTGGACTCTGCTCATAGTTATGGAGTTTAACTGGGGGTGTCAGACCTTTCAGTGGAACATTTTTGTAAATGTGAGAGATGTCAAGAATCTCTTAAAACTTGTAATGTAACGGTTCTACATATCGTAAAGGCTCCAAATCAGTAAACATTTTTTTTACAACTTTTGTGCAACTGAACAATATATAAAGCTTTATCTGTGTAAGAATGTTGGAGGCTTAAGAAAAACTTGGCATGCAAATGATAAAAAATAAAATGAAGTGATTTAAGTGATACATAATACAAGAGTAGTATGTTATTCGAGTGTATGAAGATGACTCATAACAGAAATCACACAAAACAATTGTGAAACTCTTTGCTATTACTTCAAAATACAACCCAGCCAAACCTGTCTCACTCTTCCAAAACGTACTCATCGTGCAATCAGTCTGGATTTACTGAATGTTCATTTACTGAATGAAATTTTACACTATGGTTTTCTTACACGCCGTAGTTTTTACTTTTACACACAATTTTTTGCGCATTAAAGTTCTACACAAAGTCCTCTGTCTTCTCCTCAATCAGTAGATTAGATTTAGCAACACAACTTCCTCGACGTAAACCAAGGCCCTTTTCCGAAGTTTTAATGAAATTAGGGGAAGGCGGGAAGTGTTTAATCTAAAGGACGAGGTCTGCCCTTTACTCTGGGCCTCAAAGTCTTCTTTGTCACAAGACTTATTCCTGCTAGAAAAATCGTCTCTCCTCAGCACAATTTGCCAACTTTCCAAGAAACTGAAGAGGAACAGTTAGTCCAGTGTGAAAGTGCGTTAGTCCAGGCTATGTGGGCCACAGATTTGTGAATTGTTTTGTGAAAATAACACTGAAAGAGGAATGTGAAGCTAGCTTGGGAAGTTAAAATGTTCTGCAGGCCCAATATGGAGGACACTGTGAATCACAATGACAATCATGAGTGAAGTCAAACAGAGTTCTTCTAATGTAGATAACAGTGCTGTGGTATGTAGGCAATATGACTGTTTACAGCACTGAGCCACTTCAGGCTCAGCTAGCAGAAGAGGAAACCTCTTGGCCGTAAGCTGCATGGCGGTAAGCTATATTAAAGAGTTGGTTTTGGTGTAGATGTGTTTCAAGCGATTAGACCTCCCAGACACAGAGAGTTTAAGAAAAGCAGCAAGATCCCCTTATATGTTACTCTACATCATATCACATTTAAATTTTACTAAGAGGCCCAAGGAAGCACCCTGGATCCTCTGAAACACACGTGATACAAATGACTATGATTAAATGTAATTGAATAGAGGAATGAATGTGCCTGTGTAATGCAATTAGGAAGCATGCTCAGGCCCAGACTCTCTCTCTCTCTCTTGTCCTTTGCCTCGCTCTGTCTCTCTCCCTCTCTCCCTCTCTGGGTTTAGAAAGAGGGAGTGAGCACTATAAGAGGGTTAAGGGAAAATAACTGACATCAACGTCAAGCAGTCTGCCACCTAAGCAACTCTTTATGGACCATAAGAGTGTACGCAGGCTGTGGCAAATGTCAGCAACACTTAACATTAAAGTAATGAGCACTGAGATGTTGTTGGGCTTTTAATTGTGGCATGGTATTGTTATAACAACCCTTGTCTTTGGCACAGAAAATGATATGACAGATGCGTGTTAAAGTTTGATTTTTATACCTTTTGTTGATGTATCGACGCCCATGGCCGTACTGACGCAATGTCTTTGCCACACGAAGCAATACAGCTAAATTAAATTATACATTCCGCCTCTTCCAGCAAGCACCGATGCAACAATACAACTTCATTGTTCTAATTTTACATCACTGTTCTCATAAAGCCAGGTCTAAAACTATATTTCTTTCCTTAGGATCACCAACATTACTGTTCACCACAATGCAAAATAGAGCAGGTGATGCAAACTGTGTGCCATGAACACAATGTTTTCTACAGCCAAAGATGCAATTGTGCTTTATTCAAAAGTGCTGAAAGCCTGCTAAACACAATTAAGAAGGAAACACAGCATGAGCCAATAATCCAGCGACTCACCCTGACGATGTAAGAGGCCCCCAATGTGCAGATCTTCTTGTCTGGGTGCAGCCAACCCTGGGACGGCTTGTGGATGAAGCTGCCCTTGTGGTTGAGGTCCTCTCCACCCAGCCACATGCCTTCCACCCTGGTCCTGCGGTTCATCCCCGTCCGGAAGCTTCCAGGGCCCCCTGGACTTCCTTCTGCCACCCCCACACCTCCAGAGCCTCTGGGACTGGCGGATCCAGCCGAAATTGCTGAACCCCTGTGCTTGGTGATGGCCTGTAGGGAACAGGAACCCACACACACAGGGTCACAGGAGTTGAGCACAGCAGCCAGGCTGGCCACTGGCCCACTGGCGGCCACAGCTGTCCCAGAAGCAGCTTGGACGGCCTTGCCAGAGTCCTTGCTAGAACTAGAACCTGAGCTGGAGCTGGAGGGGCTGCGGCTCAGCAGAGAGTTGGAGAATTTCCACTGGGGTATCTTTGGGATCAGCATGCAGAAGGTGGTGACGCCGTCTCGCTCACTGTCTGGACCAGGTGAGTCGGCGTCAGCCAGTGCCTGGGCCTGTGGAGGTGGAGGGAGGGTGGCCGGCTCCAGAGGTGGCAGGGGTAAGCCCGGCGCAGATGAAGGAGCCACTGGAGTGGCCACCACCACCTTCCCGCTCATGGCCAAGCTCTGCATCAGGTCGTCGGAGGAGGTCACAGAGTCGTTGCGGAAGCGGCCATACTTGGGCTTAAGTAGCATGCCCGGAGAGGCAGCCCGGAGCAGGGGAGGGTCACTGGCCACAGGACGAGGAGGGAAGGGGGAAGGGGAAAGGGGGGAGAAAAGAAAAAAGAAAAAACGCAACAGGGGAAAAAAGGAAATCCACAAGAATCCTCTGGGAAGAGAAGCCTCCTCTGTGGAATTGGTGCAGTGCTGTGATCAACCCTCCAATATGCACTGCACACTCTCCCTCTCTCCTTCCCTCTGCTCCTTCCCACTGCCGGCCCGCTCCCTTAGAGTGGCTCAATTACTCCCCCCCCACCTCTCTCTTTTTCTCGTGGTGATGTCATGATGTTATTGCTCGTCTATCAGCCCTGCCCAGCTGCTCTCAGACACCATTAGCTAACGCACATCTGCTTGAGCACCTCCTCCCAGCATCACCTCACACAAACACACACAGTACAGCCATGCAGTCAACACTAGAACCACATAGAAGAAAAATATATGTCCAAATATTTCCTCATGTCTGTAAGGTAAGTGCAAAATACATCAGTGTATGAGCACCACATAACACTATATGAAGCACTACAAAATGAAGACTTAAGTTTACCACTAAACAGACACATTGATGTTTGGGTTTACTGGAAGCCAGTTATCATTATCATTCACTGAATGAAGTTTCACTACTTTGAAGTCTGGCTGCATCTGGCCTGAGGAATCTGAGAAGAAAGTCCTTTAATATAACACATTTAAAGTTCTTTAATGTAACACATTCATGTAACAACAAATGGGCTAAAGCAACAGTTACTGGATTAAACAGAAATAAAGAACAAGACAAGCATGAAAGTACCTTATTCTTTTTCTGCCTGCTCATCTCTTATAGCTCCACTTTAGTTTGGACATGTTACAGACCTTCCAAGCTGTTGTTCTCTGTTTTGGGTCCGTGCATCAGACCAGCAGGGAACTTCTGAAGTCTTACGGGTGCATTCTGCTTGCGCAAGAGGCTGTGACAGTTTAACAGAAGTGTCTCTTCCTTTCTGTGTAACGTCACTGTGCCTTCACGCGTACATCGGTGTGCTGTTCTCCACTGTGCTAAACTTGGAGAACAAACAGGAAATAAAGCATTGCTACATATTCCACTACCAATTTCTGCGTCAGCAAGTACAGACTGCTTTTTTGAGGAGGCCTCGGTGATGTGGTCAGATAAACACAAACAGTCACCCTCCATGATGCAAATTAGGCGGCTTGAGATGTTGCTTTCCAAAATCCACAAGATATTTTCCAGTGAAACACCGTTTTAGCTCATAAAACCCCCTTTCATGACTCTTTCTGTTACTTAATATTCATTGGTAGATTCTTTTGTATGGGGGCAATCACTGAAGCCACTTCAAATTAGTGAGAGTAGTCTAAGTGTGTGCTCCATCATTATCTAAGGCGTAAAGTAAAATCAAGTGAATGGGCATCACTTAAGAGAATTTACAACCAGGAAAATGAGCACTTGCTCCATCTCCCTCATTCTCTCTCAGTGCATTCACAGCTCTCCTGGGAATTCTGACTCAGGGTAAGTGAGTCTGGGACGTGCTTTCCTTCTATCATACATGAGAACGCTTATATAGCTTTGTTTGTTAGCACTAGGACCCATAAGATCCTAGTTACAATATATCCACTAATTACTGATGCAGAATGATACAATTCATGATATACAATGACAACAACTAGGGAGCAGGGAGCAAATGCACCAGTGTAGGGGTGACTAGCTCCCCTAAAATCTTTATTCAGTCCCATACTGACACCCGAAATGGTGACTAACTATGTCTCTCATTTCACTTGCTTACCACTAAAAAAAAAAACAAAAAAAAAAAACTTACCCCTATCCCTTCATAACTTTGTCTTTCTTTGTCAGGTGTTGTTTAGGTGTACCGAGCATGCAGTAACTTGGTTGAATGGTGGATGTTGACTTAAGTTTAGCTTTACAGGTCTAAGATAAAGTTGTGGACTCCTTGAGCACTGATGTACGTCACTCTGGATAAGAGCGTCAGCTAAATGCCGTAAATGTAAATGTAAATGTAAATACACCCATTGCTCACAGAAAGATACCTCACCAGTTAGCTTCCAACAGCACCACACACACTCCTGACATTTATTCATCTCCTTCTCATTCATAATGCAGCTCATCCATAGCAACCTGCAGCCTTGTATTTTCATTATTTATCTTTTTTAAATTTTAAAGAGGTAGTTGAATGTAAACATTTAGCTCAATGTTAGATGCTAGTGAGTGGATGTCTCAGCTTCTTTGAGACAGAACAAAAGTAAGTAAACAAGCAAACAAGCAAACTACTTTTTTTTCATTGAAAGCATATCACGAAAGGGGTTTCTCAATCATTTTTTTGCATTTAGATATTTACTATACATACAGTATTTTTATTCTTAATGTAATGCAAAGAATAGGCCATCCACACACTCCTAAATAGCTTGTGTGTTTAATCAAAGGGGGAAAAAAACATCCACTGGTGTAGAACCTTTACAGTATGCGCACCTTTTTCACACTCACATCTTATTTACAATTTTGTAAAGATGCATTCACTGGAAAGTTCTTAATGGAAGCAAAAAGAATCACTCCAAAGAGCCCGGTCTGGCGCCTTTATTTTGAAGAGAGTACCATGAGAAAAGAGTCCCTATAGACTGAACAGTCAGTTTGTTTGTAACCAGAAATGTACAGTTTTTCACTTTCTGTGCCATCACAGCCCTCCTGAGAGTCCGGAGCAGGTTCATCTTCTCACTGCTGTCTCGTTGTGTTTAGATCGCCATTTATTTATTCCTCTCACACTCACAGATGACAAACGGGCCAGAAGCCTCTAGAAAAGCAGGCTTGGTTCACCACACATGTACACCTTCCTGCAGGATAATCTACCATGGACTGTTTTCATGCCCCTCACTCTTTCAAAGCACCAACCTGACTGAAATATTAGGACAAAAAAGTGCTGACACACTTTCAATCTCTCAGAAGACTAAAAGTGTCCATTCTGGCCACAGTCCAGCAAAGTTTGAAGATCATCCAGCTCAAACACGCTTGGTCTAACTCATCTGGCGAATAGCAGTAATTACTACAGTAACACAACAACTGTCACACATTTGAAATTTTGTGTAGAATAGTTTATGGTACCACAAAAAAATAATATTTCCAAATTATGGCTCACATTGAATCAATGAGTTCACATTGTACATTCTACAAATAGAAGATATCATACAGTTATAATTAGTCAAGGAAAAGATCAGAAAGAGTTATGGAAACAAGAGTGCCATGCAAAGTATCATTTCTTTCCACTGTGACCTACGTGTGAGGTGATAGTATAAAACGTTTTGTTGAACTTACCTAAATTAGAATTATTTGCAGATTAGGGCGAGACAGCAATGCTAGGAAAAGAAATTATCTGATCATCTCACTAGTGTGAGTAAAAGCACACAGACTAGGTTTGTACATACCGACACACACACACACACACACACACACACACACACACCTCCCCTGAAACATCCAACCACGCTACTTGAACTTTTCATGAATTCAGTGGTTACTGTTGAACTGAACAAAGTCAACAAAGTCAATATTTATGAAGTTGCAAAAGGTACAAACAGAGTTTCGAAACCTTTGCTTGGCAATGAGGAAAAAATAAACCCCACTGAAGTGTTTCTTGTGTGTCGATTATTTCATGGCTTATTGAACACGGTAGTTGTGATGACTGTGAACGTGGATTCTTTCACTTTAAAAATAATTTTAAAAATCACTTGAGCGGTTAATGGACTTGTATTATCTAATATATTTGATCTTTTATTAGCTGATAAAGTACAACACCTAAAACAGCACTTTTTTTGTAACTTCTTGGATTTTTTAAGCATTTTGAGTGTCAGGGCCATAACCCTAACAATTTCATTAGATACGGTAGATGCTTTGGCTGATATGGTGCCGACGCTGAGCTTCTTTTATCGGCAAGCTTAAAACATAACCATCTACACCTAAGCCCGTGTTTTCTCATGAGTTAATTTATTATGGGAATGTGTGCTTGTGAACAGATTATGAAAAGTATCTACAGGTTGAAATATATGAAAGCAGTTCCCATCGGTTCCAGGCTAGTGTTATTACAACATGCACCGTTCTGAGCTATTTTTCATGTTGCTTTTTACAAAGGAAGTTGCAGGTGAGATAAACTTAAAAAGTGTAAAGTTCTTTCACTTTCTATCGTTCTGATGATCAGTGAATGCAGTCACAGAACTGCAAATTAGCTAAAAAGTACTACCCCACAGTGTACCTCACATTGTGTATAATCCATTATATACTATAAATATATACTTCAAAAAACATTTTAATGTTAAGTGTAGGACAGATGGAGAAGGATATCCATATCTTGAGTAAGGAGTTTTTCAGGACTATCAGTTAATTTTTTATTTCACTTCATAGTGTACCTTTGTTTACTCTGGCTTGGCATTCGTTCTAGTTTGAAAGGTCACAGGAACACTGTGGTCAGATTTCTGCTCGTTGACATTAAATGGTATTTCACTTTGGCTTCTTAAAGTTGACTGTTGGCACATGATCTCATATAAAAATTAAAATAAATAAACACAGTGTGTAGGACGGGTCAATGTTTAGAAAGACATTAAACAGCCCTACTCCTACTCGGGAGACAAAAACATTGATGTGTGTGGTGTGTGTGTGTGTGTGTCTGTGTGTATATATCTGTGTGTGTGTGTGCGTGGGGGGTGTATACAGATATGTATACAGGTCTGCAAAAATGTTCATTTTCTCAGGTTTTATCTTTTAGAGGTGCAAGTATTGAACTGAACAGCCTTTGTTATTGTACTGCTGACAATATTTCTCCTAATTTCCAAATAAAAATATTCTTTAAAGCATCATTTTAAAGGAAATGGCAAAACAGCAAAATTAGAGAAATGATGCAGCGTTTACAGAACTTGAATAATTCAGAGAAAAAAAAATCTCTTGTTCACAAAATGGCGATAATTATCTTTGACGAATGTCTAGTAGTGTTCGTCCAGCCACCTGGTCACATTGCAAGAGGACAGTGTTGATTATAGTAGTGGTTTTTGCTCAGGGATGCTGATTTTAAAATAAATTGCAGTGATCTCATATTTTTTCCATTGTTGTATATATATACACACAGTTGTACGCACACACACATGTGCGTACATAAGATAAGATAAGAAGAGATAAGAAAGAACTTTATTTATCGTGAGGGAAAGTCTCTTGTTATTAGCATGCTCAGTGGAACAAGAATTAATAAAAGATAATAAGACAATAGAAATAAAAAATAGACAATAGTGCTACAACAAGAACATAACAAAATAACTGTAACACTGACATTGCTTTGTGCAAGATTTAGTGTGCTGTACCAGCAGATCAGTGGTGCAAAGTGCTGCATGAAAGTAATTTAGTGTTCATGCAGTAAAAATAAAAATGAACGCCATAAAATAGCAGCAGATGATGAGGGGATGACATTAACATTCAGTCAATTCGCTGATGAAACAGTTGAGGTATGTTGCACAAATCCTATTCGGAACAGAATGACAAAAACTGAAAAGATCACCTACAGAATGGGGAGGAGTTATACAGTTATAATGTCGCAGGTAGAAATTTCCTGTGGGGTTCAATTCTGTATTTAGAGGCAGTGAGTCGTTTGCTGTGCGTTATACAATAGTCTATCAAGAAGGCGTGCATTGTGTGGGAGGGATTTTTCATGACGCAGAGAAGCTTCTTCTGCATTCTGCTCTCTGACACCTCCTTCAGGGTTTCCAGTTTGACACCCAGAACAGAACCAGCCTTTTCGATCAGCTTGCAGAACATGGTCAACATCGTCCTTTGTCTGTGTTCCTGGACCAGTCCAGTTTGCTGTCAGTGTGTAACCTGTATTTCTCAACCACCTCAACATCAGTCCCTCTGATGGTGCCAGGGGTGTGAGGCTAATCACCAACAGGGTGAATAAAAGAAATATGTAAATATACATATAACATGGTCAACATTACATCTGCACCTTTTTCTTCACTGGTTCAGGCCTTCAGTTAGATGCCGCTGTCAAGCTTGAATGATTCATATGTACGTCACCGAGTGGCTTAAAAAACGAGATCACTCTGAAACTGATCAGGTACTGACTAAATGAGAGCCTTTGAAAGTACTTCCAGAAGCCTGTAGAACTGTTCTTCAAAATTAAAGGAACCCCCCCCCCCAAATAATCCAAGAAAGCATACATATATGTGTGTCTATATGTGTACACACACAAACACACACTCTAGGATGACTACACTGAATACAAGAAATCCAAGAAAGTACTATACAACCTATAAAACTGATTTGCTGTCACCACCAGGGCTCTCAAGTTCAGACGCCACACACGGCATTTCTCACGCTTAGGCAGAATACGCCGATTCTTTGTAGGGAAACCCCCCGAAACCAAGCTCGACACCAGCCGGCACCAACCCCCACCCCAACATCCCC
>JBBPCX010000038.1:12333509-12352474 GCA_037974365.1 Hydrocynus forskahlii
CCCCCCGAAACCACTCTTGACACCAGCCAGAACCCCCTTCCCCCGGAACCACGCTCTACACCAGCCAGCACCGCCCCACCCCCGAAACAACGATACATGCTCCTAAACCTGGTTCAGGAGAGTCATAAGCAGTGAAAAGACAAATTGCAGGGGACTCAAGAACCAGGGACTACTGTTGTAGGAAGGAAAATGAAAAAACACCCACGCACACAAACAAACTAACAACAGTGACAACAAAACCTTGCAACCTTTAGTCTCTTTAGTGCATTCATCCAATCATGTCTTTATGGACCTTGTGGAAAGCCTTTCAAAAACAGTGGAAGTCTATGTATGTGAATGTAATTCCATTTGTGTAATGGTCAGGTGTCCCGATACTTTCATAATGCCTTGGCCTTTTGAGTATCCTGTATGAATAAGCATCTGATATTCAGACCCTAGAACACTTAAGAGGCTAAAAGTTACAGGTTTTTGTTGTCAGTGTTGTTTGTTCTTTGTGTGTGTATGTTTTCCATTTTCTGTGTCCCTGGCTCTTGAGGCTCCCTGCACATTTTAGTCTTTTCTCTGCACGGTCCAAGTAATCAGGCCAGTAATAAACAATTCCAATATAAACCAATTCAATTTTAAAGTCTATGTATTTGAATGCAGTGTCTTTAAAGGCCCTGGTGGTGTAATGGTCAGACATCCCAATACATTTTTCCTTATAGTGTGTATTTTATATCTGATGGCACACATATATTTGTTGACTTGAAAATGGGGCTTTGATTTGAACACCAAATAACTGGACATTGATTTAATACTGAGCTTTATAACTCAGAAAGACATCAATGTAAATTTACCATTTGCTACATTATAATCTAAATGGACTATATCACTGTTACCATCATTTGGGGATTTATTTATAATGCGAAGTTTAGGGTTAGTGACTCAAACTTGAGACTTAACCTGAGACTTTGCTTGAGATTTAAGATATTCCTGTATTGACTACATGAAATGTACTTGTTACTGTGTCTCTGTGACCCATTTTTGCAAAATAATAGCTGGAAAACCATCCTTTAGGATTTACCACTATTTCACCATCATTATGCAAAATTTCCAAAGCATTCATTAATGTATTCATTCTCTGTAACCGCTTAATCTGTCACTGGGATAGGCCCAATGGGCGTAGGCAGGGACTCCTGGTGGGGCACCAGCCCACCTGAGGGCTGACATACACACACCATTCACTCACACTCACTCCTACAATCACTTTAGAATCCCCTATTCATCTGACATGCATGTGTTTGGACTGTGGGAGAAACTAGAGACCTTGGAGGAAACCCACGCCACCATGAGGAGAAAATACAAACTCTACACACACTCAAGGCCAGGAGGTGTGAGGCAACAGTGCTACCCACTGCACCACCGTGGGACCCAATTTCAGAAACATTTCTCAAAAACTTCAGAAGACACATGAAGGTTCACAATGCAATGTCATTAGAATCTCGGTTTGTGTAATGGTCAGGCGTCCCAATGCTTTGGACCATTTAGTGTAGTTGCCCAGCGTGTCCCTCTGTGCCTCCTGTAAAATACTCCTGGATGGGCGGGGCGAATGCCGTGGCCTTGTGTGCAACGTTCAACCAATCAGAGCACCCAGAGGGACCGTTACTGTTCAAAATCAGGAGGTGAAAAACCGCGGCTCAGTTTACAGGAGCGTCTTAACCTTTCTTACGTCCTTTATTTTCGTTTTCCAGAGAGTTAGTTTGTGAAAAATGTCGAAGAAACAGATTTACTATTCCGACAAATACACCGACGACGAGTATGAATACAGGTAGGTTAATAAAGATACTTTTCAAGCCGTTATTGGGCGTGATCTTCAAGGTGCTAGCAGACATGGCGAGATGTTTATGTTTTGTGTAGGTTAGATTTGAACCTTACCAAATAAACATGCTCTAGTTCTGCACGATTGTGGAACAGTGTCATACCTCAGGCCTCATTTTGGTGAACTATCCCACTTTATACCGAATCTACTTTTCATTACGTTTACGACATTTAGCATACGCTTTTATCCAGAGCGACGTATATAAGTGCTTTAGTGTTCCACATCCACATTCCACATGTAAAGCTAAACTTAAATCAACATCTGCTTTTAACCAAGTTATTGCTAGCTAAGTTACACACCTTAACAAACCCTGTCAAAGAAAAAAAAACAAGTCAGAAGTTAATACAACATACATTATATTCGCATACTTAGTAGAAGCATGACTAGGTAAGTACATATCTAGCTAAGTAGATACACAACTAGGTGTAAAGTGGCCTTTATTAAAAGTATAGAGGGCCAAGGTGGTGAAGTAGAGCTTGTTTAGATGGTGGTAACATTGTTTCTAGCTACTTTTTAGCGTCGTTTTTGGTAAGAGCTTGTCATCTGATTTGACATGTGAAATACAGTTTTGAGTAACCTTTAGGACAGAACCCTGGGCTGTTTGAGTTTTTCTGCACTTAGCTAATCATTAATAAGCTTGAGGTGGGTGTGTTGGTGCAGGGAAAACTCAAAGATGTGCAGGGCAGACGTTAACATAACTAACTGTATTCTGATTTTTACATACAGACACGTCATGCTGCCGAAACAAATGTCCAAGCTGGTGCCTTCTTCCCATTTAATGTCTGAGGAAGAGTGGAGAGGACTAGGGGTGCAGCAGAGCCAAGGCTGGGTCCATTACATGATTCACAAGCCAGGTAAGTTTGGTTTAAACTGAATACTGCCTTCCTTTTACCAGCAAAGATGCTGATTATTGTCCATTTGGTACTGTCTACAAAGCCTAGAGTTACAATTCCAGAAACTTAAGTCTATCTCTATCTTGTCAGAACCCCACATACTCCTTTTCCGAAGACCTCTTCCCAAGGAATGAAGAGGATAGGAGGAGGATGAAAAACTGGAAGATTACATCAAAGTTAAAGAGGATGAATGTGGTCAGCTTTACACTATGTGCATTTCTTTCCATGTGTTTTGGGTTGTATATAAGGCTCATCATTTGCAGGTCTATGGTATTGAAATGTTACAGAACATCACCCCCCTCACACGCCCCTTAAATTTGGAGGTGTAATAGTAAAGGCCCAGATGGAACTTTATGGGGAAAGGGCAGTCCCCTGTGTACAGAAGTGACTGTTTGATCTACACTGAGGTCATGTAATGAAAAGCAGGGTGGAATTTCATGCTATCTCCAAGTCTTACCGGTAAGAACATGTGACATAGTTTGAAAGATGTTGATATTGATGTGCTGATTTGTATTGGTGAACCAAAACCAGCAAGTATGATTAAATAATTATTTGAAAGATGGAGATATGTTTGGTTGTCAGCTGCTCTGAATATGTAATGTAATATGTAGACTGAAAAATTTGTCTTTTTAAAAAAAATAAATACCTTGTTGAGATGGATGACAAGTTGTACATATTTTTAATTTCTATGTTCGTTATATTACAGGGTAGGTAATGTTCAGTGTGCCCTAAAAAGAAATTACTTTAAACGTAAAGTGGAGTCTCACTGGTTAATGAGGAACAGTCAGTCTCTTATGTCTACTACTAAAGGGGTAACGAATTCAGAGTGCCTAAAGCCCAAAGTGAAAGCAGGTGCTTGAGGTTTATGCACCGTCACATTCTCTGGATTATGACTTCCAGGTCCAGGCCCAGGTATAGCCTCACTGGGATTGCTGCTGTGTCTTCCCAACATGGAGAATGCAGGCTTTCGAGGGAGGTACACGTTGGGATCTGTACGGTTGTATCTTCCAGGGCCTGGTGTATTTGACAGGTCTTCTGCGTAACCCCCAGACTTGAATCTTCCGGAGATTGTGTAGCTGGCACTGGCAGGTTTAGTAAGTACGTTAGAACCCATAAGAGCTGGTAGAGTGTATCTGTTTGGAGCAGGTACCGTGTCCACTGAGTGGTAGGGTGTACGGTAGCCCATTGTGTAGCATGGAGGTCTCCAGTGGGTGCTGTTTATTTCTGGGCTGTATGCACCTGGTCCTGGAGTCCGAAATATTCTCTCTACAAATTACAAGCGGGTTTTAAATTAGTTAACAATGGTATTCCCTAAACAGGTGTTCAGCAGTTCCTGCTGGCGTTTCAGTTGCACTCAGTTAAAGGCTCGCCTGCCGAAGCTAAAAGATGTTTCCTGATGGTTGTGACATTAAGAGGTCTCAAACAGTTCACAAGTAAATCAACATGTCCTGTTTAACAACAGCTCAAATAATAAATACTTACTTGGATTTGACATTCTGCCGAGTATGGAATAGGCAGGGCTGCCATCCTTGCCAAAACGAGTGATCTTTGCATCCACATGATACTGAGGCCCTGGACTGGAATCCACATGATACACTGGAATAAAATAGACCAAACATGGTGTTTATTACATGTAAGCAAAGCAAGAAACAAAATCCAAAACTTAAAACAAGTTTATTTCTGTATACATTTTATTTTCATTAATTGTTTTTTTGATTGATTGGGGACGGCCAGACTGAAAGTGCCAAGAATGATGTCTCCCCCTAGTGCCTCTAATCTGAATTTTACAGCAATTGTCTATATATGGTAGTTTTGCCAGACATTTACAAAATTTGTTCAGCTGACTACTAAAATAATGCTGTTATATTATGCAGGAGATTCAATAATTTATCAAGCTGCTCATGCAGTCAGCAAAGTCTGATGTTACTCACTGTTCTCACTCATCCTTCTGTGGAAGGAGTAGGCAGGACTGGTTGACTTGGTAAAGTCATGGCTTATAAAGCCAATGGTTGAGGGGAGGGCATAGCGACCAGGCCCAGGACCTTTTGATACAATTTGAATGCTATTTAGTAAAAAAACAAAACTTGCAGATTCTTGATCATTCATGTGAAATTCAGCTTTCTAAACAGCATCACACAATGTAACGTTAGATGCCTAAACAGCAGTTCAACAGAGTAAGAATAAATACAACACTGCTTATATTTTGCAGGGACCATATCTAAAACACCAACCTAGAGACTGTCCTAATGCACTGTGCATGTAAGTGTGAAGCAGTCAGATCCTACAAAATAATGATATACAGTACTGCACCTCCAAAAATAATATTTAAAACGGTTTAGTTGAGCTGCAAGTGTATTTTTATCACATTCAAATGACTAAATATTGTAGATAAAACAAAAAAGAATAAATGCAAATAACACTCAGTACATATTGATTTGATGTACAGTATATCAATGTATATCAATTTAGCCTTTTGCCAGGCCACTGTTGTAAATGAGAAATCTGTTCTTAATATGTTTTTGCCTGGTTAAATAAAGATATAATAAAGTTTCTCATGGAAGTCCAGTATTTCACCAGAAACCTGGTTTGACTCACTCAGTCCTTCATTAAATTCAATCAGGAGCTGATGATGGAATTTCACAAATCTAAACAATGGCTGGAGGAACCGAGGAGAAATCTGGAACCGAACCAATATCAACTACTTTTTACAAAAATCCTGATACTTTAACAACAAATCCTGATACTTTTTACTACTTTCCTGTTTATTTGAATTTATTCTAGTGTTAAGCAGAAAGACACTTGATCACCTGCTGGGACTGTACTGTACACCCAAAAGAATGTGGACACTCCTTTGAATGAGTGTTTTCAGCTATTTCATCCATAAATCCCTTGTCAGAATCTGCCAATATGACAGTCAGCTTACTAAACAGGAAACAGTTTAGGGTGTGTCAGCAGGACAGTGCTCCCTGTACACAAAGTGGGTTTAAGCATGTCAAGTTCAAAATTTCTATTTAAATTTACTGCTTTAAATTTATCCCTTAAGCATTTAACATAAGGTGTTTTATGCAAGCAGCCACAGGCCTTTTGACTCAGCATCAGTGCTCACTAAGCTGAATGCAAGCAAATCCACATAACCATGTTCTAAAATCTAATAGCAAGCCTTCTCAGCAAGGGGACGGGGGGGCGATTCCATACTAATGCCTACAGTTCTAGAAAGAAATATTCATTGTGCCAGTGTGTCTACAAGAGAGCCTTCTGCCTAAAGCCCAACAGAAGTGCAAAGTCATCTCAGCTGCGGGAGACGAGTGCATCGTGCTGTCCACTCTAACTCAATGAGTAAACTGCTATGCATTATCAGCCTACAAATGTCTCAGGAGTCTATGGAGAGGCTGAAACATTCTTTCACATCAACGTCTGCATGTACTAGCAGGCATTAGGAGATCTCTGTGACGGGCAAAGAGAAGCTCTGAGGACAGGGAGAAAGACAATTTAATTTTTCAAGTTATTGTAAAATATCCTCTGGAATTGTATTAAAAAATGAGTTACACCGTGACAAAAATCTATTGATTATAACAGAAGCTATAACATCACATTGGCCTAAATACTGTTATTAGGTGACTTACCTTTCTCTCTGCCTGTGATGATGGGCCTCTTTCTGTCCGTACTGCTCATATTCTTAAATGCTTTCAGGACTGGTGACAGAGAAGATCATTTTATGACACTAAATAATCTCTCCACTTTATTTTTAAGTCTAGACTAACAAAAGATGGAGCTTCTGAGAGAGCCAGGATCTTCTCACCAGCAGAAGTAATGAAGGCACTCTCCGCCGGCTGCTCTAGAGATCATCCACACAGCTCCAGCCTGCCGCGTCAAACCGCGTGACCCTATACTGAAGAAATATTCCCTCTTTAAGATCACGCAGACATTCTTCTACCTGCCATACAGACACATCAAAGACTTAAAGAGTTGTATGGGAAGGCAAGTGGTCACCTCAGTCTGCGTCAGTCTGGCCCATCAAGTACACAGGCAAGTATTTCTGAAGCACAAAAGGAGTGTTTAGTAAAAGTGTCATCACCTGAATCCTGACTAGTGTAACGCTACCTCTCCAGTGCTCCTCCTCTCGCCCCTTTCCCTTTCATTCCCTCAGCCATGTTCATCAGAGCAGGCTGGACAATCAGCTTCAGCAGAGCATGAGGTTGCCTGAGAGACCTGATGATAGGGGGGCCCCCTGCAAAGCCTCTAAAAAATAAAGTTGAAAGAAGTTGCTCAAGCATTGCCCTTTAATACATACAAACAGGTATGGAGGTCAATATTTCTACGAACAAGTGTTCCTATGTTTTATATTGCTGCTGATTATATTAGTGAAGTCCATTCAGTGGTACTAAAATGGTCAAAAATGGCAAACAATGGGAAAATCTCTTATTATGATTTCATAAATCTGAGATGTGTTTTGATGTTTCAAAAATATTGGCCTCTCAAGGGATCCCAGGAAAAAGAAAGGTTGCCAGCAGCTATGCAAAGTGAACATATGCAGCAGAACCACACGCGGTAAACACACGTTAAACATTAATACTCTCTAAGTCGTGGCTGGCAACCATGGAGGTAACCTAAGCTCAGGGTTAACAAGGCTGACACCACACCCGCCTAACCACATGCAGGGTCAACATGTCATAAAGGTGCATGACCTGCAAGACCAACATGGACTGAGCCCTGCACTGAGAAAAAGCGCCCCTTTTAGCTGGAGCATTTTTACACAAATATAAAATACACTCTATATACACCATACCAAGTATCGTTTTTATTAGGGGTATGAAATGTGTCATACTGCATCAATCAAAATGTGCCAACATGCGCTTGAGTGTTAGAATGTTGTAATCAATCATTTTTCATAAAGTATGCACTCAGTTTTTTAACTAAAATACAATTGTGGTGTTATTGAAATATGCTGCATATATAAAACCACGTTACATGAAAAGGTGGTATTTTTACTGTCTACATTCCAATTTTGTGTAGTTTTTCTATTTACATTTGTATATTCAGTATAACAATCAAATTCAACTATGTGACTTTGGAGATTGAATCAAGAACCATAATGAATGTAATCACATTTTTGTAATGCTAGAGGTTTTTTACGTGCTTGGAGGACTTTTCAATTAATACCTGTACCCCATGTGCACTTTGCATTATCCATTGTGCTTCTAAAGCCTCCCCCGAACTCTGAAGATGCTCACTTCAAAGCACCCCCCAACCCCTGTACCTTCTCAAACAGGCCGGTTTACCTGCTCCTCCCTTCACCACATTCATCTCCACATTCTGAAAAGTCAATGAAGTTTGGAGAAAGACAGGAAATGCAGCAGTCAAACTTTGTATACAATGTTTATTTTCTTAGTCTTTTCCAAAAAAAAAAAAAAAAAAAAACCCAAACAGAATGTACCTGAAGAAACTGGGGTTACATTCGATTCAAATTTAGCCAAATTACAATTCTTGAAACCTTCATTGTTGAGTTTCGGCCAGTAGTCCATAGTACTGAATTTTAAAACAGCTTATGCACGGTACAGTCGAACCTGTCTGCATTACAAAGTATGGACTGTGACTGTTACTGACTTATACTGGTTTATACAGTGTAAAAACAGGTACTGGTTTCCAGGATGAGCTTGAAACTGAGCTTATTTTGTGGTTAGTCATTACAGCTGCTCCCTCTGTGCTTTCCACAAAGCAAATCCTTTCTCCGGTCGTTGTCAAGAGGAAGAATCCATTATCTAATAATAGTAGTCAAACACCTCAGTGTTTTAATGTAAGGCAGTGGGCTGTCGATCATTTTGTATTCAGGCGAAAATGAGAGTGGAAAACAGCAGGGAAAGGGAGGAAAATGTGGAGGGGAGGAGGAAAGGAGAGCAAAAGAAATAACCATAGGAAACACAGGCACTAGCTACAAATAAATACCACAGATAGAAAACAAAACAATAAAATAGCATTTAAAAAAAAACTCAGTTATACTTACAAACATAAATACTGGACTATTCAAACCAGATTACAAGAAGATTACAATGAGACAACTTAATATCGGTCAATACTGTATAAAGAGCTACGGCAACTAATTGTGAGAAAAGGAGAGGCAACCAATAGTAAAAAGACAGCGGTATGTAAAGATAGAGATGGCTATCTCTTTTCCAACATGCACACTCACACACACACACACACACACACACACACACAGACACGCACACACAACATGGTACTGCCATCTTCTTGCAACAGACTTGGGTAACCTTTTTCTTCTCACTCTCTCCTTTCACACAACCATTTTCACAGAGAATATACAATGTGCGTTCCTCTTCACTGCCACGTGGATGAGCTCTCTGTTACAAAAAGCCAAAAGGGAGGGAGAGAGAGAAAGGGGTGAATTAGTGATTGGTGTGGCTGCGGCGCAAGCACTTACTGGAGATAATTTAGTCTTTGCAAAGGCATAAACATTACAATAAAACTAACAGAAGCATTAAAGTATCTTTTAAGGAGCTTTAAACTGGCAGCACATTTGCTAACCCTCCAAATAGCTGTTCAGAAATACCATCTGATGCATTTAATGTAAAATGATCAACACAGGAACAGTTTGACAGTCAGAGTCAGGTCAGTACACTAGATTGTTTTTTTTGTGTGTGTATTAAAAGTGAGGAGTGTTTACTTGATCGCCTAGATGGAATTAAACAACTTGGGAGCCTTTGAGGCCGATCAAAGTTACACGTCGCCATGCCTTCCCAGCCATTTTGCAACTGGATTATTGCTCATCCTCAGATTAGTCTAATTATGAATGGAAAGCTTCTCTTCTTCTGAAGTTTCACGGGTGGATGGAGGGGTATACTGACTTGGGCTGGATGTGGTTATTTGAATGTACACATGGCTTAGTATCAAATATTTAAAAAGTGGTTTAGAATATTTTTTCAAGTTTTTCAAGGGTTTTGGCTGATAGCACAATGTAGAACTACAGACAATCGCAAGAAGCATCTCATGTTACATGGAGCCACATATGATGCCAACTCTGAGCTGCTGTTCTGTTTTCAAAATGTTAAGTGATATGCCTTAAACATGTAGATCAGAAAAATTACCAAAGTAATGAACTATGATATTAAAAAATGTGATTTCAATTCATGCAATATTTAAAACAAAATAGTGGAATAGTGGTTAACTTCAGTGGGGTACAGGTACAGGGATAGTGTACACGCAGCTCACCATCGTTCGGGTGAGTCCTTTGTATCCACTGTGAGGGGCTGTCTGTCCAGAGGCCTCAGTTTTTCGGAAGCTTCCTCTCCCTCTCCTGTCATCCCCAACTGCTCCTCTTCCTCCGGATCCACATCAGTATCGTACTCATAGGAGTAGTAGGACACTTCTTCCATGGAGTCCCGTTCCTCCTCTCCTAACACATAACAGCGACACATCTGTGTTCACATGTCTGCCGCAATGTCACAACATCAACAAAAGCAGAGGCCAGATGAACACTTTCACCTTTATTCAAAGAATAAATCTGTGGTAAATGTGTTCTGGCTGATACCCACCATTATCCACCAGAAGGGCATTTTTGCCCCACTTCCCAGCAAGTCACCAGGCGGTTCTAGATATGGCCTGCAGGGGGAGCTCCAAGATTATAAACAGTACCCCCTCACAGCCTATCTACTCTAAAAGTACTGAATATCTGTGTAAAATGCATACACCGATTAGTCTTAACATTAAAACCATTGACGGGGGAAGATAATAACATTGATTATCTTGGCACCCATCAAGGGGTTAGGGTAATATAAGAGGGAGCAAGTTTATCAGCTGTTGAGGTCAATATGTTGAAATCAAAAAAATGGTCATGCAAAACAATCAGAACCACTTTGATGAAAGACAATGATCACTTGCGGAAGAGATAGCACCAGGATGCCCTATATGAATCATGCTGTGGGCGATGTTCTGTTAATAAACCTTGTGTGCTGGCACTCATATGGACCTCATTTGGCACGTACCACCAACCTAAACATTGTTGCAGACCAAGTACACCCCTTCATGGCAATAATGTTCCCTCACGGCAGTGGAGTCTTTCAGCAGGATAATGCATCCAGTCACATGGCAAAGAGTTGACCAGGCCTCCTGAATTCCCTAGATCTCAGTTCACGTAACCTCCCAGGGCGACTTGCTGGACAAACTAGTCCAACCCAGGGAGGCCCCGGACTGCAACTTACAGGATCTGATAACAATATCTTGGTGCCAGATACCACAGCACATCTTCAGAGGTCTTGTGGAGTCCATGACTTGATGGATCAGAGCTGTTTTGGCGGCCTGAGGGTGACTTTCATATTATTAAGCGGGTTTCAATGTTACGACTGACCCGTGTACTTGCATTAAACTTTACCTTAAAGTAGGTTTCCTTATAATTTAATTCACAAACTGAAAAAGTGAAAATAGTACGAGTGGGGTAAGTTACAAAGCTCAACACCATACTTGTTTAGTTGACCTAAATAATACTATAATTGTTTTTATTCTTGTTTATGGTTCATTTGTGTGTATGTGCATCATACCATATATGTGTCTTTCCTAGTTTTGCACACTACAGAGAGTGTGATGCCTAAAAGCAAGTTGCATTTATGCAACAGGTCATGACTGCGGTGGAGCAGCTGCAGAGTGTGTAAGCAGGGGGAGTGTTTCGACTGTACAGGGTTTAGCTTAGGGCTGCAGCAAGACACAGGCAAGCAGCAAGCCTGCACAAGCCAGGCTACCTCCACACACACACACACACACACACACACACACACACTATGTAATGACCCCTAAAGATTATGTTCAAGAGACAAACATCCTTCATGCTATTGTCAGGTAGGTAGTAAGCTCAGTGTGAAGATTGTAATTCAAAGGCTTAGATTTGTGCCTGGTAGGATCTGAACTAGAGCACACCGACCTAAGCTCAAAGTAGCTGAACACTAAGAGCCAACTCAACAAGCACTGCATTTAATGTCCTCAGACACAACACAGGGCAAGTCCACTCAGCCCAGCTGGAGCCTTTCTAATCAGTTTTCCAGTGGATACAAACGCACACAGGCACATGCACACATGACAACAGAAAAAAATGGATGTTTTATTTATTACTCATATGCAAAGGCCACTATCTCATTCCAAATGTTTTTTTTTTCTCTTTACTACATCATAGCTTTACACAGAAGTCCACTATACTCCCATTGGAATCCACATACTACCACTTTGGATCAAACTGGACACAGAAATCCATGCAGTCTGGTGCTACTGGTGTATGTTTTGCAGGTGAGGGAAGGGTTGAACAGCTAGTACCTTCATTTAACCCTGACTGCCACGCAAGACACAACACGCACAAGCTTCCCTTCAATCTGCACTTCAACGGGATAAGCACTCCAGCACCTGTCTGTGACTGACACACACACTCCTGCAGGGCGAGTGCAGCTGGTGTGCAGACAGGGGGTTGGGGGTGGAGGCTGCAGTGAGTGGGAGAAAGAAAAAGACAGACATAGAGACAGAGATATCGAAAAGGGTAGGGGCACATGTACACACACACACATAGATAAAAAGAGAAAGAGAGAGTGAGGGAGAAAGAGAGAGAGAGAGAAAAAGCAAGAGGGGTGTTACCTGTAGGAATTAGTATGGGGGTCTGCTCTGGCTCTTCTCCGGTAGCTGGCTCTCGTTCTTCAACTATCACTTCCACTGCAGAGTGAGCACACACACACACACACACACACACACACACACACACACACACACAGGTTCATTATAATTTAAAAAGAGATAAAAATGGAAAACTCATAATACATTGCACACTCAAATTCTTCATGTAAATGAATCACATTCCACAAGGTAAATTGACCTGGGTGGGCAAACATGTGTAAAGTGTCCATTCTGTCATATGTGAACACACCACAAATTATTCTCTGCTTTCACCAAGTGAAGCAGTGGGCAGCCAGGAACACAGCACCCAGGGAGCAGAGTGTGGGGATGGTACCGTACTCAAGGATACCTTAGAGATACCACTAGCAGTTTTGGGATTTGATGTGCCAAGCGTTGTATATGAACACCCTCATATGAAAAAAAAAAAGAAAACTGATGAAAAAGGTGATGTCAAGGCTTAAGGAATGGGTGAAGTTTGCCAACCGTATGGACAAATAGTGGTATAACCCCTTAAACCGAAAAGGTGACAGGTCATTTAATAAAGCAAAAGGATATGCTGGACGGTTTTCAAATTTTCATGATTAAACAGGCAAAAGAATTGTTCATACCTCATTTTACAACAGTAATCTTTTCATTTTGCAACATTATATCTATACTAATGAAAATGAGAGTGAATTGTTTGAATATCGCAGATGTTAAATATGCTGTAACAATTTGAACATTTTCTGACGATTGTGATACTACACTCGGCACCAGTATAAAATGTAACATTTTTGCATTGCGACATCCCTACCCTAACATTTTTTTCTCTGAATATTTCAAGTGTCGCAGAGCGAGACAGGTCAGGTTTTGGAAAGACGTGAAGAGGCCAAAAATGCTCAAGGGATTTCACCATTCTGTAGTTTCAGCCTTAGGTGGAATCTAGATTCCATAACCTGCCCCCAGGGGAAACTTTTCAGAACTTCCAGTGGCTCTCTTGACACTTCTGGAACAGGATCAGTCCCTGATTTTTGAGCCTGTGTTTTTACGCAAAACTCGAGCAGAGCACCGCACGTATCCAAACAAACATAAGCGGAACTCTTCGCCCACCGCCTCTGCCTCTTTCATGCCGGCCGACAGGAAGGAGTGCTTGGCAAGGCCTACCAGATTTCCCGCACGGCCTTTTTCTTCTGGGCTCCCCCTCCCCACGGCGCTCCGTAAAACAAGAAAGCGCCTTTGTTGTTGGTCTGTGCGTTGGAAAGGAATGTGACACGGATTTTCCTTTTTGCCCCTTCCTTTATTTTTTTTTCCAAAGGGTCTAGGACAAAAGTGCCATGTCATTTGGGGTGCCCTGTAATACAGCATAGGCTGGGAAGTGTATGGATGTATCTGTGCGAGTGTGTGTGTGTGTGTTGGGGGGGTTGTGTTTCAAATAACTACCAGTCTGCACCTGAACAGCTGTTTCTACCAACCAGGCACACACACACACCTTACACTTTCAAGGATGAGCTGGAATTGATCTCCAAAGCTAAGCTTGTCTGGACATGGAAGGGGTGTAATTGCAAGCATAGAGCTCTTTGTGTCCCTTCTATGTGTGTTCAGGTTTAAGAAACGAAGAGGCTAAATTCAACGTTACTCAAAGACGTTGAGTCTAAACTGCTCCTTCAGCTTCAGAGCGAACAGCTGCGTGAGTTCCATCTCTTAGGAAAGCTCAATATAAGTAGGATCACTCTGAGTGAGGGCTGTGGGCTAGTTGTAGAGCGTAGAATCACATCTACTCTCAGGGCACTGGCTAAGACTTCTGGTTAGGGTTTAGGGTGCATTCACTCTGAATACATTGGCTGAGAGCTGTAAATACTGTGTAGTTGCACTGGACACAGAAGTATTCATACAATTACTCCAAGTGCACTGGCTGAGCAGTCCGAATAGCGCAGTGGTACCCAGCCCTGGTCCGGAAGTATTCTCATTTTGCATATTTTGTTTATTTCTCTGTTTAATAAAACCTGACACCAACTTAAATATATATGAACAGATAAAAATGTGTCAAGAACCACAGCTTGAAACCCCTGGGTTAGTGTATAGGGCAATAGGAATACCTCAGGTAAATACACTGGTAAATGATGTGATCAGGTGAGTTTTGTGTCCCATTTTTGCAGTGGCAGTGTTAAGTAAGCTTAAATAGACCTATTCATGTGAACGTGGGCTTGGTGTGGACATGGTGAAAAAGGTTGTAGTTGTGTAAATTTGATTCTTGCTTACTTTGATTGCTTGTTTAAGTAAAAAATGTAATATTAGAACAGGGACATCCGCACACTGTGCTAGATTCTAGCCCTTGAAGAAAAGACGCCCTAGCGTAAGGTGCAGGAACACTTACTCTGAGGGCACTGGCTGAGGAGCACCTGCTCAATGCGTGTGCCATTCCTGCAGGCAGACACCTCTAGCTGACACTGGTTCTGGTAGAGCTGGCCGTCAGAGCCGCATACTGGCTCTCCATCATAGCCACAGTCCCTATAGCATGTACAGCGCTCATAGCGGTCTTCTTCCGGACAGCCAAACACATTATTACACTGACTGCCCTGCACAAAACCTGTGGGCAGAGGGAGAGACGCGTCAATAGAAAAGAGGGAAGCAGGGAAAGAGTAAGAGAAGTAAAAATGCATGAGGTGAACTAGTTGAATGGCACAGTTGCAACCTGCTAGTTTACAGCTGTAAACTAGTTGAATTACACAGCGGTAATACACACCCCATGGATCCTGGAGGCACATCTTTACAGCAAATCAGCATCAAATAAGTCAGGGTCAGGCCACTACTATAGCAACAGGGCCAAAACCCCATCATCTGTTGTAGCAACATCAGCCACCTCTAATAAGCGTGCCTGTGTGCTACATCGCAAACAAAAACACACTGAGAGCTCCGCAGGAAAAGCGAAGGGTTGAGTAGGGTCTGTTGATAGAATGTTTCGTTTGCACAACTCCCTGCCCTGTTGCTGTAATGCAACAACAATGCACGGACAAAAGAGCAGAACCACATGGATCCAAAGGATAGAAGACACTATCTCATCTTAATGTTCTGTTTCTGAGGCCATGCCCTTATTAAAATGGACATGTAAAATCAGAAGCATACCCCACATTTCAGCTGGATGGGAATAGGGAGGGTGCTATATAACTGGATCTCATAGAAGCTGTTCAGCTCTTTGGACTTGAAGAGTAAGAAGCCACAACAAACCCTGCATTGTGCTTTTTTGCAGGCAGCTGTTGACCTTCTATAGCACACATACACCTCAAAAACCTATATATGTATTTTTATATATATATACACTACCAGTCAAAAAGTTTGGACACACCTTCTCATTCAGTGTTTTTTTCTTTGTTTTGAAAACAAACAAAATGACGAAGCAACACATGGAATTATGCAGTAAACAAAACAAGAGTTAAACAAACCAGAATATGTTTTGTAATAAGGCACTGATGGACTGTTGTTTCTTTTTACTTAGTTAAGTGGTTCTTGCCATAATGTGAAGTAGAAGCGGAACCAACCCGACCATCACAACTGATGATCCCAAACACATTCAGAAGCCAAGAAATTCCACTAATGAACCCTTGACGAAGAACACCTGTTAATTAAATACCATATCAGGTCGATTCCTCATGAATCTGATAGAAAAAATGCCAAAAGTGTGCAAAGCTGTCATCAGAGAAATAGGTGATGTTTTCAATATTAATCTACAATGTAGCCAATAATAAAACCAAAGGAAATCATTAAAGGAGAAGGTGTGTCCAAACTTTTGATTGGTACTGTATATGGTGCAAGTGGCTGCAACTGTTTAGAAAATCATAAAAATACAGTACATTTCAGATCACGATAAATCTAAATCTTGTTCTTTTGCTCATGTTGTATAGCATGACAGACAGGTCAAATGTAAATTTTAGAGAAGAGGCATCTCCCCGTCTCTCAGGTTGCTGAAAATAGCTCCGGTGCAACTCCACAGGGGTAGACATCAGTCAGTCAAATTCTTCCTCTCTAGTACACATGCCTTTGAGATCCTGCCACAGTTACATTTGTGATCTCATATGAATCCCCCTGGAACATTGTCAAAGTGTTCAAATAACTAAAAAGTTAAAATTACACTCAAAATTTGGATCTCAGAGACAAGGAAAGGCAGCAGGTATTCATCTCTGTACTCTCAAAAGGGACTTAAAACTCCATCGCAACTGCCCTTGTTACATCAATATTGATGTGCACTTCAGGAAAAAAAAGCATACATACAGCCATACATACATACACACACAAACCAGAAATCATCATTATACTTTCCCAAAGAAACAATTCATTTCTAATATACTTAAAAGCAATTACAGGCAAGTTAAATCTTAAATTAACAGTTAAATAATAAAAAAAAAACCTCAAAACCGAAGTCTGTCACTGCATCCTTTTCAATTGCCATTTGATGCAACATCACCGGACAGCTCAACACACTTGGAGGAGAATGCCAGCTGCAGTTTCTGTTCCATCCCAGAGTAATGGAGGGAGAAAGAGGGTCATACCCTCTAGAGAGGGTTAGGCCACTTATGCTCTCTTGAACTCCAAGTCTTGGATGGCTGTCACACTGGTAGATATTAAGATCCTGATCTCCCAGTGACAGGGCCAACACTTGCTCCACTGGAAAGCTCTAAAGTATTAAATTTTATATAATAAGTGATAAAAAATATTTTTAGAGCTATAGCTTGATAGATTTGTGTTGGATTAAGGACCACAATTCAGAAAAAAAAGAAACTGCTACATGTAAAGCTATGGCTGCAAATAAAATCATTATAAATAAAATTGAACAGAAAATTATTGTTAAAATTAATACCAGAATCAAAAAACTTGATTGATTGTGGAGGAAATTGCTCATGTTATGCACACACACACAGACAAAAAAACAAATATGAAGACTAAATAAATCCAATAAAACTCACATTTTAGAAAATATAAAATGTACTATGCTACATACACAAATCCTAAGTTATAATTATCATAAGTAACTCCCCATTAAATTATTTACAAATAGAGATTAAAGGGTATATTAATGCAAATAGAGATAATTACTATATAAATAATATTGACATTAGCAGCAATATTCACAGATAGCAATATTAGTAGCAATATTCACAGATAAGACTTGCACATATTAATAAGATATTGCAAATAATGATAATGTTTTAGCACCCAATAAGAAAAGATTGCACATGGTAGACAAAAGAATACATTGGAAGCATGAAGTAGTATTGATTACATGAGTGATCACTACCCAGGGTATTAAAAAAAATAAAGGAGGTAAAATCATTCCTAAATGTGACACACTGTCTAATCCCAAACTCTCCAATCTGCCACTGCCTTAAGCCTTCAGTTCTTTATCAGTGCACCAATTTAGAAAAAAATGTGATCACCAGTGGTGTTCTAATTTTGTAATTAACATTACAATGCTTTTTAATAACCTGATGTTATGACATTGCAAGACTTAGAGCTTTTGAGAAAAGTATAAAGTGCTCTACCCCTGCCCTCTTTTTCCACAAGACTACAATTTATTTCTGCTTATGCCACTGCTCTGGACTCATGTCTGCCTGACCATGTCTGGGGCCAAGATGACATTTGACAGCACTTTTCCAAGTACTAGGCCACGTCTCACCAAGTTTTTGATTTTTGGAAGCAAAATCTCCTTTCTCTGTAAATGGACAGACTCAAACTCAGCAAGCTGAAGCAAATAAAAATCCCCCTTTCAGCTCGAGGCAGGACATTTACTAAAAACCTAGTATTTTGGGTTTAGTGAGAGGCCTACTACAGCTACTCACTAAAAGCATAAATGTTTTAAAGTGATTTTTAAGCGCTTGGGTTCATAAGTTACTAAAGGTCAGTTTCTTACTGTTACCCCCTTTGCTAAGCAAGAATTTAATGTAGTGCTGGAAGTGGTTCTGGGGTCATTTGGTCCACTAGCATGTTAATGACTATCATTTTTGTTGTTGCCACCACTACTACTACCACCACTACTACTACCACCACTACTACTACTATCACTACCACCTCTACTACTAAGCACTACTACTGAGTTTTAAGTACCCTGTACTCAAATGTTCTTTTAACAGACTTATTTTCCTCATTGGAAACTGCAAACATCCCCAAAGCCAGCTTTTATTGTGTCCTGAAACGCAGCTCAAGAGATGGGCAGCTATTAAAGAAAGAACATTGTTTTATTTGACATTACATCTTCCCTTCAGTAGAAAGCACTGCTTTTATAGGCACCCTGAATGTAGGCATTCTGGAGCTTTTGTGCAACCAATTTCAACTTGCATGTAACTTTTTATTTGAATGCCCTGTAGAAGTGGCTCTTCACAGTCTCTGTTAGGTATTTGGTAATGCAGATGTTCACATTTATAGGAACACAAAGCCATGAGTGGTTTTACACTCACACTCACACACACACACACACACACACACATATATATATATACACACACACACACACACACACATACACACATACCCACACACACACACACACACACACACACAAGATAAATCACTACATAAGAGCA